>CM055319.2:73888317-74488317 GCA_029255685.2 Silene conica
CGATTTAAAATCTATAGAACCCCTTTTGCCTTTCATTTTCTGTTTCACTCCACTTCCGTTTTTCCTTTTCTTTCTTTTTTCTCTTGTTGAGATGGGAGTTCACCCATGGGGGTTGCAAAGGATGATTCATGTCAGGCGACCCCAAAACATTTTGGGACTAAGGCTCTGATGTTGTTGTTGTTGGTAGTAATTTCTTTCGATTTTTGTTAGCCGGACTCTAAATCAGTTTGGGATTAAGCCCACGTCTGGATGGTGGGATTTGGAAGTAAAGGGAGCGAGACAAGTTCACTAGTTTGGTTAGAAAGTTGAGTTGAAGGGAAAGGGAGGTAATCCCGTTCCTCTCTCTAAGCTAAATGAAAAACTCTTATATAGGAAGGGTTTGGATTTGGAAGAAACGTCATTACACCATTCGCTTTCCTCATCCTCCTCCATTACTCTCCCTTCCATCACCGCCTCTCGCCTTCTCTTCAAAAATCCTATCTAGACAAGACCCAAGGTTTTATTGCGGTGATTGTATTAAGCTCTCCGGGCCTTTTACGCCTTTTTCTTGCCCTGTTTGAAGATCCAATTTACACTATATGCCATGTACTCGACTACTCGTCGCTCTTATGGCCTCTCATTCTTCAAACATAGGTTGTAAACTGATTTGGATGTTCTTTTTGGCAGTTGCTAACAGAAATGGACGGGTTCGAGTCTGACACGAAAGTGGTGGTTATAGCTGCAACCAACAGGCCTGAAGCATTGGATCCAGCCCTATGTCGGCCTGGTCGATTTTCAAGGAAAGTACTTGTAGGAGAGCCTGATGAAGAAGGGAGGAAAAAGATTCTGGCAGTTCATCTGAGAGATGTTCCACTTGAGGAAGACAAGCAGCTTCTCTGCAACCTTGTTGCATCCCTTACTCAAGGCCTTGTTGGTGCCGATCTTGCAAACATTGTCAATGAAGCAGCTTTACTCGCTGCACGAAGAGGTGAGCACCTTATGGGACAAATCATGATATTCTTCTGATAATGGTTCAAATTTTTTTGGTGTACAGAGTCACATTGACTGAAGGGGAGCCTTGACGCACCGGTTAAGGTGTTGCTTTGTGACCGTGAGGTCACGGGTTCAAGCTCTGGGAGCAGCCTCTTGCCCTAAATGGCAAGGGAAGGCTTGCCCCCATTACACCCTTGTGGTGGGGCCCTTCCCCGGACCCTCGCCTAACGGGGACGCCCTATGTTACTCTGACTCTTCTAATTTCTTCGCGTACCCGTGTCTGACACTCGACACTCGAACATGGGTATGACACTTGTACACCTCATTTTGGACCAAAATATGCATATTTTTCAATAAAATAGCCAAGTCCAACACTTGGACACATACCCGTGTCGGATACTTCTAAACGAGTCCGAGTAACATAGGGGACGCCATCTTGCACCGGGCTGCCCTTTGCCCTTCACAGAGTCACATTGACTATTTTGATGTTGTCGTGATTTCTAACCGAGATCACGAGTATTATGACTCATCGAATTTACTAGCTAAGCTATAGCTAACACTGATCCATGTGATTTCAGACCGTTAGGAGAGGTTTTTTGTGGTTTTAGGTGCAATAAAATCTCACCCTAAGATGTCGTTTTTGTCAAACAATTACGTTGGATGCTCGTAGGGTCATTTCCTGTATGTTTGTATTTTAAATTGTGACGGTAATTAAGGTTCTATACCAGGTATTCCTTCTTGTGTTTAACTGTTTATTAAGGTTTCTCGGCTTAAGTCACGAGCCATGTCTATCACGAGACTTGATGGGAGTGTATGAAATAAAGAACCTGAATTTCCGGATCATTGAGATCATTGACGGCCGTTTAACTTGTAACAGAGTTTATGGCGCTGTTTGGTAAACAGTATATTGAAAGAAATGAGTAGATTCCGGCATAATTAGTAGGTTGACCAATCAATCGACTATTTTCACGTGTTTGGTAAACAGCATATTCTGATAGCATATTGGTCGGAATATACTATTTTTGAATATGCTGCTAATAGCAGCATATTGTATTAGCATATTCAATTTATACATGAAATCGTTCTAATTATCATATAATGTGTTATTTACTAAACATCATTTTTTAATTTGCTAATTTAATTTAATAGTCAAACCTGCTAATTTATACATGAAATCGTTCACTTATGACGGTTCCAAAGGATGATTCATGTTAGCCGACCCCAAAACATTTTGGGACTAAGGCTCTGATGTTGTTGTTGTAATTTAATTTAATAGTCAAACCTGCTATTAAAATCTACTAATCGTATTATGCTAACGTTATCTGCTATTATGAATCTGCTTATGCCGTTTGCCAAACAGGCTTATATGAGTTTCTGAAAAGAAAGAGCTTGCGTAACCAAGATGTTCTTTACCAACATTACCTCCGTCTCATTTTCTTTCTCATATATTTGGTATTCGTTATCTAAATCTTCTAACACTCGATTGTTGATCGGTCCAATGCACAGGTGGAGAAGCTGTGTCGAGAGAAGATATAATGGAAGCCATTGAAAGAGCTAAGTTCGGTATCAACAACAAAACAAATTCGAGCGTGATCAGCAAGGAGCTTGTAAAACTATTCCCATGGATGCCATCTCTAATGGGTAAGTCCAACTCTAGAACCGACGACTTTCAGGGTCCGTTGGGTTATCAATCTTTAAGCTCATGAAACTGCTGAATCCTAACTTTTTGTCCGACAAAACATCTCGGTATCGAAATCAAGTAACAACTAGTGGGTTCAGCACTGAATCTTGTACGAGACAGTTTCACGCGTGAAGTTCATTGAATTACTCGTATATGGTTGATTGATTCATCTCTCACTGAGAACTGTCCGATGTAAGTTTTTTTTTTTTTTTTTTTTAAGGACGAGGAGTTTAATCCCCCGGGCCCACGCATTTCCGCACCACCACATGGACCATGTAAGCCACCCTTTCGGGAGCTGTAGACTACCTGCATGGCCAAGTGGTCATCGCACCAGCTGGTAATCGAACCTGAGACCTCTCAACTCCTGCATTTCTGCAGTTTTTAAAGTTTAACTCAGTTATCACTGGACTAACACCACTTGATTTCCGATGTAAGATTACTATCAACAAAGTTTGTCTGAAACAAACAATGTTATATTGTTTCGAATTATGGAAGTTTTTGGTTAGCGTCTCAAGCCAAAAGAGAGCATAAAAAAGGGAAGAGAATAATGGTGGAAAACTCCATGGATATCGACATCTCCACTCATGGGAAATGATACACAACGATGGTGACTACAACTACAATTTACAACACATTTTTAGTGTTGGAATGTGAGGTCCCCTTCCCCTATTATGAGCCTTATATTTTTTTTTTACCGCCGTTTAAAAAACATCTAAAACATTTAAATAATAGGGTTATTTCATAGGAATAATCCAACCTATACCTCATCTTCTCATATTAATCTTTACTAATGATTAACTGAGAAAAATTCAACCTATAACCTCAATTATCATTTATCGAACTTTGTCTATTTTTGAACTCAAACACGTCGCCTACCGATAATAAGAGTTTAAAAATAGTCAAAGTTCAATGAAAGATAAATGAGGTTATAGGTTGGATTTTTCTTAATTAATCGTCAGTATGGATTAATATGAGAAGATAATAGGTTGAATTATTCCCATGAAATAACCCTAAATAATACACTTGATAAACGAGTAACATGTAAATTAAGAAATTTGACGCGCAAAAAACCCATAAATACATTCTATTTACGCAATTAGTTTGACTATTCTATATTGACCTGAAGAAAAACGGTTGGACTTGAGACGTAAACAAATATCCAAATCATTTTCGGTTACTTCTCGAATAAAAATGGTTACGGTATACTATTCAACTGTGGAAAAAGTCGATTTCGAGACGATCGTATTCGGAGAAACGGAATCTAATACGGAAGATTCTCACGCAATGAGAAGTCTTAATCTAATTGATTGGAAGCAATATTGAAGGTAAAGTAGTGTACTTGTGTGGCTTACACGAAAGCTTGAATCTTTCATATCATGTCCTTCAATGGTGTGTAAGACGTAAGTGTGTAAATATAACACTATAAATTACTGATTACGATCGTTTTACAATGTCAAGCCGTAAAATGATCTGATGTTATTAGTTAGTGCGTAATTGTCCGTGAGATTTACGTCAAATCAAATCAAATTACTTTAGGAAATAGTTCCATTGCAAGTTGATGACAGATAGTATCCCTTTTACAATGGGTAAAGTTGCAGTATCTAGGGGTGTTCAAAATCCGGACTGGACCGGAAAAATGGACCGGACCGGACCGGAATCTACCGGACCGGAACCGGAATTAAAAAATCCGGTCCGGTCTCAGGTCCACCATTTTTTAAGATTCCGGATTCCGGTCCGGTCCGGTCCTGGACCGATTTTTTCCGGTCCGGACCGGATTTTATATTTTAAATTTTTTTTCCTCGAAAATATATTAAAATCCGGTCCATACCGGTCCAACCGGTCCATAATATTCAAATTTCAGTCTATAATTTTACCAATTCATAAATTTGTCGATCTATATTATTTAAATTCCGGTCCAACCGGTCCGGTCCGGTCTTGGACCGGAATTTTACCGGTCCGGTTCCGGTCCGGAATTTTTATATTCCGGTCCAGTCCCGGTCCATCATTTTTGTCAATTCCGGTTCCGGTCCGGTCTTAGACCGGTGCACAGCCCTGCCAGTATCCGTATGTGTCCCATTTTTCTCCCACTTGCTCTTAGGGGTGTTAACGAGCCGAGCCGAGCCCGAGCATGGTCTTGCTTAACTTGTGCTTGATTACCAAAACTCGAGTTTGAGCTCGAGCCGATCTTACCCGAGCTTAAAAAAAATGCGCTCGTTACAAAGCTTGCGAGCTTTAACACGAGCTCGAGCCAAATCGAGCCTATATAAAATTGATTATTTTTTTTTATTTTTTAATTCCAATATTTTCAATAATAAGGTTCGAAGATTTTATGTAAAAATATTTAACAAATCAACAAGATATTTGATATATATGCTACGAAAATATAATAATTATAAAATATTTTTATAAAATATGAGCATATTTTTATAAAATATGATTAAGATCTTATGTAATCTCATATGTTTGAGTCGCTCGCGAGCTTTTCGAGTCGAGCCAGCCTTAGCTCGGCTTGACTCGTTAAGCTCTCGAGCCGAGCTGTAAACGAACTTTGCCCGAGCCGATCTCGAGTTGCTCGTGAGCTGTCTAGTCTCTATAACAACCCTAATGTCTTGCTCTATTATGAAAGGATAGTATCCGTGTTCAGCTTGTGAGGATATTATCCGTCATAAGCAAGACTCTTTGATTTCATAAAATACAAAGTGCAACATTTTTTAAAGTGTCAAATGTAATGAAATACAGTTGACGATGGATAATATTCGTTACAAATAGACGGAAAGCCTTTTATGTAGTGAAACACAGCTGGAAACGCATGGAAGTCGTTCCAAACTTCCAATACATTGATTTAGGTTGAAGTAGGGTTGATAAATACACGTTTTAATTAGGCAATCCTAGTCATGAACTACTCATTTCACATGTATTTTAGGCTTCTTTTTTAGTTCATGTCTCTTTCAATGCACTTGCATTGTTTTAGTTGTTTCCAATCTATTTAGCATTATTTGCATATTGTTTCTTATGCATATATGCTATACTAGTACTACTTGTTTCTTGGCTCAAATGCATCATACTCTCTAATTAGTTGATGACTCGATGTCGATGTCGATGTCGATGTCGATGTCGATATCTCAACATATACGAAGTATGTTTCTTGTCAAATTACCTTATTATTGTACTTGCTAGTTGCTATAATGCTACCCAATAGACATGAGATCATGAAAAGATCTTTGGTGAATTGGTGTGTTTGATGTATAGTGGAAGATCATGGAGAAATCCGAAAGTTTCATATATGAAAAATGAGGATTATCTCACATTAATAAAAAAGAGGGGAATAATTATCATTTTATAAGGTAGGGTCGGGGTTACTCCCACTTTGTCAATTGGTTTTAGAATGGAACCTCGTGAGTTTATACTGGTCAATTGGTTTTAGAATGGAACTCAACTCGACCCAAGATGTTCATGAGCCGCTTTCCTAACAAGTAATGTACTCGGCCTAGGAGTGACTCAATTTAAAGCCACCTGACCTAAAAATATCCCGAGATAATCAACCCTAATTAATAATCAGTTGGTTCCCCAAATTACACTTTCTTCCTCCGACTAACAACTAATTAAACCTATCTTAACCACTAATAAAATCCCCTCAAAAAAAAAAAAAACCACTAATAAAAAAATGCGACAAACAACAACAAAACTTAGATTGAAATTCGGAAAATTTCTTGGTGATCTAGGAGGAAATGATAAGGGATTAAGTTTAAACTATGAACTATATTATCTATAATTATTTAAAATTAATCATCTAGTCAACAGTAACTCGACGAAGTGATAAATTTACACTGAAATATTAAAAAAAATTAAAAGGTACGGACCTTCTGCGTGGTGCAAATATATGACACACCCAACTTACCCAATTATTTTCACCTATCTATCAAGGAGGTGTTTGATGTTTGGTTAAGCCATTTTTGGAATGGATTTAGAATCCGGATGGTTTCTAAATCCATTCCAATCCCCTTTAATCTCATACTCAACCCTAACCCAAGATTCCAACCCCGTTCCATAACGTTTGACATTTCATTCAATTCCAAGGTTCAGCCAAACAATTCGAGTTACTATCTGAACCAAGTATGGGATTTTGTATCCATTCCATAATGGTATGACATTCCAATTCATTCCATTACTTCTCTTCGAACCAAACGTCTCCCAAATCTATGAAAAATTCTTTTTTTTTTATCAAATACGGAGTAAGCTAAAAAAACGATACGTCAAATATAAAGTGCGGAATATTATAACCTAAAATCAATTATTTCAATATACCTCTTTCCGTCTTCAATAAACACTAAGCTAAAATATCTTCGGTTATCCGATTTACAAGGTAGCCGTCCAATGTAGTTTGAAGATGGACCGTGAAATTAGTCGGTCGATAATTAAGCCAATAATTAATAAAAGTACGATAAAATCATGAGCGTTGATTACTCAATTGGGCAAGCGGGGTAGGTCAAAGTGAAGACAATAAACATGGGTAAGCAAAATCCTAAGCACCAGTTGGTCAGCAGCACATGTTGAGGATTTTATACCATATCTTTTCCCAACTTGAAGGTCACGTATCGACGTATAGTACTTGCTGTACTTTTCACTAATCTTGCAAGCTGGTGTATCCCCCATTCTCTCAATCTCTCATGCAAATGCTACCTACCAACATAAAATATTATCTTGTCTTACTTGTTTAGAGTCGGATTATTTCATATCGGATTATTAGTATCTAGTTATTTGTGGATAATAATCAGTTTGCAACAATAAAAAATTGGGTCAGGTTATATGGCTTGGGTCAATTCGAGTTTGGGTCATGTTCGTGTCAGGTCATTTGGGTCGGGTCATTTTACCAGGTCTATTGTTTAGTAGTCATTTTTTGGTACATTAAAATTTAGGCTAAGGAACTCGTGGTAACTGAGTTAAACCTAAAAGTTTGCAGAAATGCAGGAGTTGAGATTTGAGAAGTCTCAAGTTCGATTACCAGTTGGGACGATGACCACTTGGCCGCTGCAGCCCCCAAAAAGGTGGCTTACATGGTTCATGTAGTGGTGTGAGAATGCATGACAGCACCAAAAAAATTAGGTTAAAGAGTAGCCTTATCCAGTCTAATAAGATCAAGGCAAACTATCGACTTCTTTAAGGATTTACGGTAGCGTTTATAGATTAGTTGTGAACATGGCTATATTTCAACTCAATAATAATCAAAACCTTGACTTTATGGTAATAAGAAGGTTGACTCTTTACCATTGTGATTTGTGAGCCAACTGGTAGTAGTCGAAATTTTATAGTTTGTGCGAGGAATTATCCATCAGTCCTAATTAATAATCTTTGATTTATTTTCTCCTCATAAAATAAAATAAATATAAACTATTTTCAGGGACAAAAGGCGTATTATTATAGTCAGTTTAATTCATCACAAAACAAACTAGCGTGTAATAGTGTAATACGGTTTGGCGGTTTGCTATTAGATACGTGAGCGATTAGTTTTGTTAAGATGAATACTTTACGAAATTCATTTTGATCGTTGATCCGTTAGTTCCATTATTTTTCTAATTAAACTTTGTTTTTAAATACTTATATATTATTATAACCTTATACAAAAGACTAATTAAAAAAAATGGGCATTATTATTCAAATGGTATATCTTTTGGCATCTATAAGAAAGAAAATCGAAATTTGCATTTTATTCGATTTTGTTGGAGTAAATGTTACGGACGTACCAAGGGAAGATAGGTTCTTGTTTCCTTAATGTTGATAAAGGAATGCGTCATATTATTATCATAATATTATCACAATATTATCATCTAGTCATCTCCACCTCAAATTGACTAGTCTTTAGCTCAATTCTAGTAGGTCTAATTAATCTGATTTGCCGTATACACTTCATAGTTTGAATTTAATATCACTAAAACTTAAGAGAGACGGTCTTTTAATAAATTTTAAATATTTTAATAGCGTGAAATCAGTGACACATTTGGAAACGTTTTAATTGAGGTAAATAAATTTGATTTTAAGATTTTTGGCTATCAAATCTAATAAAATTAAAGATTCCACCCCATATCCATCATTACCACATATCATAATATAAAATTAAGTATAATTGTAATCTTTTTGAAACTGATAGTGTAAAATGGTTTACATCATCCTTTTCAAAATAGAAAACAATCACAAATTAACAAACAAAACGCCTTAAATTTAAGGAAAAAAACTCCAAAAATATGGCAATAAATTACAAAGATTCAACATTACATCATACAAAAAACAAATCAAAGATTCCACAAACAAATCACAATATATATTTGCATGTTTGAGTGGGTGATGGTAAAATAAAAATAAACCAAATTTTAAATAACAAACAAATTATCAATATCAATAGTGTAATATTACCAAGCATAAATTTGAAGTATTTTGATAGTATGACATTAGTGACACATTTGGAAAGATTTTAATTAAGATAAATTCAAAATTTAAGCACTAAAACTGAATAGGGACGGTTTTTTAATAAATTATTGAGAGACCATTCTTTTGTACTTTTTTTATTTATATTTCGTGACTTTTTGTCATTGATTGTACCATAGTAATTTCGTACTTATTTACATAATAAATGTATTTATTTTATCTTTAATCATGATTTGTACCTATTATATTACCTTTAATACCATTTTTTTTTAAAAAAATTTGTACAATACTTTCGCAGGAGACCTATTAAATTTTAAATTTGATTTTAAGATTTTTGACTATCAAATCTAATAACATTAAAGATTCGATCTCATATTCATCATTATCCCGTATCAATTATCATAATGTTATTCGTAGTCTATATAATTCGGTTTTTCTAACATACATGTCAATAATCTAAATACGGAAAGATTTATAACATGTTCTCATCTGATTCTTAGCTAGAAATTCATTTTTACCATAATTAATGAAAATATGTTGTAAATCTTTCCGTATTTAGATTATTAACATGTGTCCTAAAGACACACGTTAGAAAACCGTATATAATTAAGCGTAATTATATCTTTATCAGTAGTGTAACATCTTTTTCAAAATAGAAAACAATCATAAATTAACAAATAAAACGCCTTTAATTTAAGAAAAAAGACTCAAATAATATGGCAATAAATTACAAAGATTCAATGTTACATAAATACAAATTTATTGGATTATACATTCAGATGTAGTATCGTACATCTAATACAAATCTAATTGAGCTTATATGCAATTTTTTTGAGTTTTTATCAATTTTCTTTTTGCACTATATTTTTTTTAATGTTAAAATTAAAATATTTGAGTTTTATATATATTATTTTTGAGTTTCAATATAATATTTTGATTTACAATTTTTTTTTATAAAGACGCTCAAATTCTTTTCAATAAAGCTCGTAAAATATATGTATAAGCTCAAATTCTTTGTCATAAAGCTCGAAATCTATACTAGTAGACATATATACATCTGGTTATATAATCTTCTAATTATTATCACGTATCAATTATCATAATGTTATTTGTAGTATATATAATTAAGTGTAATTATATCCTTTTCGGTAGTGATGTAATATCTTTTTCAAAATAGAAAACAATCGTAAATTAACAAATAAAACGTCTTTAATTTAAGAAAAAAACTCCAAAAATATTGCCATAAATTACAAAGATTCAACGTTACATAAATACAAATTCAAAGATTCCATAAACAACACTTTCATAATTCATAACCGTGTGAATCGCTTATGATTCCCTCTTTTTACTCTTTCCCTTTCCTTTTCCTTTACCATTAATACTATTTATATTTTTACTGTCCTACAGTAAAAACATTATTTATTATTATAATAATAACAAAAAAGGAAATTTCTTTTTTTACCCCTGAATTAAATTTCTCTTCTATATAATACCCCTCTCTTTTGTTCTTTCTTTCATCTCAAAAAATAGAACAAAAAAACAGGGGAAATTAATCAAAAAAAAAACAGGGGAAATTAATAAAAAAAGAAAATTCAAAAATTATATGGCCATCCGTGTAACACCAAAGCTTTTACAAAGTTTCCGTCAAATTTCAAGACCATTAAGCTCATCACCATCATCAACAATCCCAGTATTACCGTTAAATTACGACAATTTGGAATCATCAAAAGCGTCGAAAACAGAGGAAGATGCAACAACAACAACAACAACAACAACATTGAATTTCAATGATACAAAGAAATTGTTTTCAACATTTTCAAATACAAAATTGTTAAGATCAACAATTAATCTGAATATGGCTGCAATTGATTCAATTGTTGATATGGGTATGTGGGTAATGAGATCAAAATTAATGGAAGTTCCGGGTTTTCGACAAGCGATACTTGGATCCGTTAAACATAGTTTTTATGAACAATTTGTTGCTGGTAAAGATTTGATTGAAACGAGTCAAAGTGTTCGTAAAATTTGGGATGCTGGTTTAAGAGGAATGCTTAATTATGGATTAGAACATGCTTATGATAATGATTCTTGTGATAAGAATTATTTAACTTTTCTTAATACTATTGAATCCACCAAGTTCTTCCCTCCTTCTTCGGTACGTTTCTTTTATAATAATATTCTCCTTCATTTTTTTTAATATTTTTTTTGTTATTTTTTTTAGTATTATTATTATAAAAACTTTTGTATTAATTTCGAGCTTTATAACAAAAAAAATTAGAGCTTATGCATATATTTTATTAGCTTTATTAAAAAAATCTGAATAAGTTTATAAAAAAATTGTAAATCAAAATATTATTGTGAAACTCAAAAATAATACGTATAATAATCTCCTTCATTTTTTAAAATATTTTTTTTTTATTTTTTGATGTTCTTGAGGTACCTTTTGATAAGGATTACGATATATTCCAATATATCTGTAATAAGATCAACCGTTACCGATTACTGTTGATCTTATTACTATTATTATTAATTTATTATAAAAAAAATTTCATGGATTTTAATTTTTATAACAAAAAATCAAATCATTATATTGAAACTCAAAAATAATACAAATAAAATCCAAATTTTTTTAATATTAACACTAAAATATTATAGTGCAACAAAAAATTATTAAAAACTCAAAAAAAAATTGCATATAAGCTCAATTACATTTGTATTAGATGTACGATGATTATATGATCAACATTTATCCTCTTGGGATTGGGTAACGGTTGATCTTATTTCTATTTCTATTTTGTTATTTTTTAAAAAAAATTGTTAATTTTTGATGTTTTTGAGGTACCTTTTGATATATTCCAATATATCGTATGATAAGATTAATCGTTACAAATTAGTAATGTTTTACTATACGATATATTGGAATATACTATCCCTAGTGGCTCGTGGGTTTCATGTTATGCTAGTTAGGTAATATTATGATTAGGGTAAAAAAAAATTTGCATGATAGTTTGGTAAGGATTACGATATATTCAAATATATCGTACAATATGATCAACAGTTACCCAATTTGGTAGCGGTTGATCTTATTACTATTTCTATTATTATTAGGTGATATATTATGATTAGGGTAAAAAAAATTTGCATGATAGTTTGTAAGGATTAGGATATATTCCAATATATCTACAATAAGATCAACAGTTACCCAATTTGGTAACGGTTGATCTTATTACTCTTTCTATTATTATTAGGTGATATATTATGATTAGGGTAAAAGTTTTGCATGGTAGTTTAGTTTGGCATGGAATCTTGGGGCTATAATAAAATTTTCAGGTCTCTCTATGCTATGTGTAATGGATTGATCATGGTGTAAACAAATTACATGGGGCTCCACATCATGTAATTTTCGATTGCTCGAAGCTCGCACTTTAGGTGGAGCTAGAGAGGCTGTTTCCGAAGGACCCATGATTGATTTCTGAGGATGGATGCTCGGACGAATTGCATGGAGACGAGATGAATGAGGATCGAAACCAAGATGATGAAATATGCAAAAAAAATTGTGTGCCATGTGATGAAATTTCTTTGATCTTATAATTTGTTTTTAATATTTATATTTAAAATTTAGCTAATATAAAAAATGGTTTTAATTTTTTGTTTTGTAGATAAGCTTTGTGATTGTGAAGATAAGTGCAATTTGTCCTATGGCTTTGTTGGAAAGGTTAAGTGATTTGCTAAGATGGCAAAAGCAAGATCCTTCATTTCACCTTCCATGGAAACAGAACACTTTACCAATATTATCCGATTCGAGCCCGTTATACCACACACTTACGAAACCCGACCCGTTAACCCTACATGAAGAAGAAGACCTTAGGTTAACCCATGATAGGTTAACCAAGCTTTGCCAAAGATGTGTAGAGCTTAATGTGCCTTTAACAGTTGATGCAGAGGACACCAATATCCAACCGGGAATCGATTACTTAACCTATAACTCGGCCATCGAGTTCAACAAATTGGGCGAAATCCCGGTTGTTTATGGCACAATTCAAGCTTACTTGAAGGATGCAAAGGAGAGGTTGTTGTTGGCTACGGACGCGGCCGATAAGATGGGTTTACCCTTAGGGTTTAAGCTTGTTAGAGGAGCTTATATGTCAAGTGAAAGCAAGTTGGCTAATTCTTTAGGGTTTGATTCTCCTATTCATAACACAATTCAAGATACTCACAAATGTTACAATGATTGTGCTTCTTTCATGCTTGATAAGATTGTTGATAAGTCCGGGGCCGTCGTTCTTGCTACTCATAATGTCGATTCAGGTATTTTCTCACCGTTTCAAGGACTACGTCTAGCAACAATTCAATGAAATAGAGGAAGTATAGGATAAAAACAACGTTAAGTATATTTTCAGGCACTCTTCGTTTCGACTGAAACGAGCTGAATTATTGATTTTAAATTAGAAGAAGGTGAAATTAAGCCAGAAAGAACAGAGTCTTACTATGTTTCTACTATTTGATACATAGGGAAATTGGCGGCGACAAAGGCGAGAGATTTGGGAATCGGAAAAGAGAATAACCGGCTGCAATTCGCGCAACTATATGGGATGTCGGAGGCACTTTCATACGGTCTTGCGAATGCCGGGTTTCAAGTGAGTAAATACTTGACCTTTGGACCAGTTGAAGAAGTCATTCCTTACCTTCTTAGGAGAGCTGAGGAGAACAGAGGAATGCTGTCTTCTTCAAGCCTTGATAGGCAACTCATGGGGTAAGCATTGTTGACTTTTCGACTTTTGGTTAAATCACTACCTAACTATTTAGATGACGGTTTTGAAATTAACTCGTTGAATTCAACCTATGTCATCATAGTCACTAACGACTGAAATATTAATCTGGATTCTTCTGTCTCATTTACGTGTTTCATACGTAATTTGTAGTTTAGAGTGATTAATTATGGGGTAAACATTGCTGACTTTTCGACTTTTTGGTTAAATCACTACCTAACTATTTAGATGACGGTTTTGAAATTGACTCGTTGAATTGAACTTATGGCATGAGTCGATCATATTCACTATCGACTGACTGTACCAGCGGAAATATTAGTCGGGATTCTTCTGTCTCATTCACGTGTTTTATTCATAATTTGTAGTTTAGAGTTGACTAATTAAGGGGTAAACATTGCTAAATTTTCGTCTTTTGGTTAAATCACCTAACTATTTACATGACGTTTTTGAAATTGACTTGTTAAATTGAACATACGTCATAAGTCATCATAGTCACTATGGACTGACTTTACCAGCTGAAATATTAGTCTGAATTTTTCTGTCTCATTTACGTGTTTCACACGTAATTTGTAGTTTAGATTGACTAGTTATGGGGTAAACATTGCTGAATTTTCGACTTTTGGTTAAATCACTACCTAACTATTTAGATGACGGTTTTGAAATTGACTCGTTCACTATCGACTGACTTTTACCAGCTGAAATATTAGTCTGAATTCTTCTGTCTCATTTACGTGTTTGATACGTAATTTGTATTTTAGATTGACTAATTCAATGTTTATTTTTATGTGCGCAGAATGGAATTGAAGAGAAGAGTGAAAGAAAGATGTGGAATGTGAGGAAAAGTGGAGGTTAGGATGGACCGTTGTCTTGTGATTACAGTCTTAGGAATTTGTCAATCACTTTTGTAAATAAATAAATGTAATGTTGCGTCCTCTGTTGTCAGAAATTATTCGCTTATTAGGGGTATATATAGTTTAAATACGGAAAGATTTACAACTTATTTTCGGTAGAAACTCTTTTTACCATAATTAATGAAAATATAGTGTGAATCTTTCCGTATTTAGATTATTAACGTGTGCCCTTAGTTCACTCGTTAGAAAAACCGATATAATTATAATTTAAGCTCGTTGTATTGCGATTATTGTTAGTACTCCGTAATCAATATCACAATGGTAAAATGAGCTATTTTAATTGTTAAAAACAATATCATGCGTGTAAATTACGAGAAACTTCAAATATGGAGCGATCTAAGAACGATGTCTTATTTTAATTGCTAAACAAACATTCTAAATAACTAATTACAATGTGCAAATATCAACTAGTTTAGCGAATTACACTATTACATATATATTGCTAATAATTCAAACAAATTGTGTTAATTATTAATAAAAATGCATTACATAAATAAAACAAATTAAGAAAAGTAAAGAAAGTTGATCTACTATTTGTGATGCCGGTTAACCCTAACCAGAGGCTGGAGTTTGAGCCCTACTGATAATTTGCAAGCACATCGAGGGTTTAACTCCGGCCAACGACAATAACGAACTCGGCAACTCTAATAACGAACTCAGTTTTATAGCACAACAATTGCATCGTCACAATATATCAGAAACACCGTCACAATCACATAACAAATAACTGAGTAAGGAGAACCCTACCTCAAGGTAAATCACTCAAGGCAATGATCCAATTGTTTCTGCCACCGTTCCTGTATAAAATATCCTCCTAAGGTAACATATATGCCAAATGTAAAAGGCATTAATGACGGTTAACTTCGATCGGGGACGTAGAAATATGATTTAATTCACATAAATCGTCATGTTTAATGCTATGGAATCCGATGCAAATTCTTAGTGCACCAATATCTGGTGTAAATTTTGATATTAATTTGGGCTTTATTTATTTTTTGTCCATCAATCCAAGTCCATTTTGCAATGTTTGAGATTTTTCATTTTTTCCCAAAATACCCCTACATGGTCAAGCCTTGTTTTCACTTGTTTTGGTCACCTCGGCGTTTGCTAGAATGACGGGAATAAGTTACCAACTGTTTAATTTCCTACAAAATGCAATGTAAACATATAAAAACACCTTGAATGACGAGAATAAGTTACCAAGTTTTTAATTTCCTACAAAATGTAATGTAAACATACAAAAATAATACCTAGAGTATGAGATTAGCTTACAATACACTAATAAAAGTGTAAATAAACATTAAAATTAAGTTAATTTATAGAGTTAAAACCTATATAAAATATTAAAATAGACTTATCACTCATTAATTACCCAAAACAAAATTCCAAAAAGTTAGGGTTTGAAATAATAAGAAAACGAGATTCTAACTTACAAAAAGTAGATCGGAAATAAGGTGGAAGAAAATATGCACAATCTTCAAACGAAAGCTCAAACACCAAGGGAGAGGTCTAGGGAAAGTTCTAGAGAAACGGGAGAGTTTTTGGAGTTGAAGGGAGAAAGGTGGAAATGAATTAGAGTTAAGTGTAGAAGTAATCACGAAATAGATTATATCGCCCTCTGACAAGCTGTAGTCGGTCGAGTGTCACCCACTCAGTTAAGTACGACATGTACTTAGCCGAGTGGCACCTACTCGGTTCACTACACCTTACACTCGGTCCATGCACATTCACTGGGTCTAGTATAGATTATACTCGATCCACTACTCAACCATACTCACTCACGAGTAGTCTCTCGTCGAGCCTAAGGGCCTTAGACGCAGCTGAAGGTTTTTTTAACAGTCTCCTATTATCCTGTGTCACGCATATCCCGCTAGAGGAATTAAAAAAACTCCATCAATCAACCATATTTTGTTTTAGAGAAGATAAATGAAAATAAGCGAAGGTGTTTTTCGATAGTGATGAAATTTTGGTAAGAGTGATGGAGTTTTTCCTGTTTTGGCGAGGGGTGTTTTAAATAAAGGTAAATAAATTAACGATTAAAATAAAGAAAATAATTGTAAAACTACATGCATTTTGTGTATGAGAAAATGTCAAGGTGACATTGAGTGTCGATTGAATAAGGTACATTCAAAACTTTTACCTATTTTTCCTATTATAAGCAAAACTATTTATATACTTAAACTCGATTTTAGAGTCTAATTAAAGATAACGAGATCAAAGGTATGCATTATTTTTAGAAAGGCTACCTTATAATTAGAATCTCTAACAATTAGCCACAAACATAATTAACTTGAATGTTCAAAGTTAAACCTATATATACCCTTAGAATATTGAATTAGGAAACCATCGCCCAAAATCTATAATTTAAAACAAAACATCATCCAACCTTTTAAGCAATTGCAATTTATTTTATTTTTCGAAAATGAACAACTCCGAGAATGCTAGCTACCATGCTGGTGAGGCCAAAGGCCAAGCCAAGGTTGACATCTCCGACTTTTACTATTCTTAATTAGAGTCGTAAGTATGTTTAGCCTAGATTGTTAAAAATGTTTTTTGTTTTTAAAGCTTAATTTTTTAATAGTTTTCAAGAATCAGAAACACAAAATTGTTACTTCTGTTTCTGGGCAAAAAAGAATATTTGAGTTTTTGAGAAATTATATTTAACTTTTTAATAAATGATGTGTTTTGCCAAAAAAACTTTTTTAAGTTCAAAAACACCTTAAAAAGTTATGCCAAACACTAAACGGAACAATCCAACTGACTAACAAATCAATAAAAAAATGGGAAATAGATACGTATTCATGTTGGTTTTATATCGATCAACTAATTAATTCATAGCATAATTAATATTATTTTATATATTAAAGATAAATGTTCGGCGTAGCCAAAAAAAACTAGTAATAATAATAGGGTTATATGTCAGCTTTAAAATATTTGTATATTATTTGAAGGGGTATTGATTTTAAACAACCTAAGAGTATTATATATTCATTTACCGCGTTTATTTAGAGGTGGCAATCGGGTCACTCGGGTCGGTTACGGGTCGGGTCAAAGCAGGTCGGGTCATATCGGGTTCGGGTTATGTCGGGTTAGGACGGGTTCGAGTCGGTTCGGTTCATGTCGGGTCATCTTCGGGTCGGGTCATCACGGGTGACAATTCGGGTTGGGTCATTAGCGGGTCAGGTTATTGACATATATTTTATCCTATATATTTAGTTTTAGATGATAATTTTATGTTTAATTAATGGATAGATGTATTAATTGAAGTTTAAGTTCAAATAATTAAGAAGAATTATCAATTTGGTGTCATTTAAACCATTATTAAGCTAGTTCATTATAACGTCATCTATCGGGTTGAGAAATATCGGGTCGGTTCGGGTTGGACAAAATAATGCTGATATCGGTTAGCGGGTCGGTTCGGGTTGGGTCAGTTCAGTTTCGGGTCGCCCAATTCTCGGGTTGTATCGGGTCGGGTTTCGGGCAGGTCAGGTCGGGTTCATCGGGTCGGGTCAGCTTTTGCCAGCTCTACGTTTATTGGACACAGTATAATGTTTTTAAATCATAATTTTTTAATACAGGAGAAAGCTGGAAACATGGCTGAAAAAGCTAGCAATGCCGCCCAATCTGCCAAAGAATCCATGCAAGAGGTATTACATATTTTTTTGTTACTATTGAACTAATAAAGAATGTTAATAACATTTTAAAAATAATTGAAAATATAGGCTGGATCACAAATGCAAGCCAAAGCACAAGGGGTAGCAGATGCAGTGAAGGACGCCACCGGCATGAAATAAATTAATGTTAATGACATAATTTTGAAGACGCTACTACTTCATACATTTTAGTTACTAATTAGTCATAAATTAGAGAAGCTAGCATAGTTGTGAGCTCATTCTAGCTAAATTTTCGTCAGTCCTCTCTTACAAGGCAGGTTTGTTGTACGTCATTAATAACAGTATGAATTTGTAATCTCTGAATTTGACGATAAAAATTTAAGTCTTTAGAAAAAGATAATAATTTTTTTTGTTCGGACTCTGATAAACCTCTTTTGTGTGAATTAATTATTTTATAGTCTATACAATAACATAAAAAGACATCTTGAGCCTCCATTGAAGCGTCACGTGTCACACCTTAGCTACTTGACAGCTATCTTACACACCATAAATTGCATCAAAAATTAAATTGTTAAACTTAAATTTTGCACTTTTGCTTTTTGCGTGTCTTGAATTCTCTTTACTTCTATCCAAAATTCTAACTCTTAAGCTTTCCATCGTAACAAATTTTTATATTATTGTGTGTGTGTATTAATATGCCATTAAAAGATAATTAAGATACATTTATAAGAGTTTAATTTACGAAATCCCGACTATTGAAATTCTCGCTCTTTCCCACTTATATATATTCTTCATTTTCTAACCTAAATTTGTCAGTCTATAATTTTTCCACTCTTTGAAGTTTTTTGACACTTACATCCATATCCAAAGGTTTAAGGAGTAGAAAGACAGTCCCGACAATTAACCACCACCCTGCAATTCATACTCTACTCCTCCCACAACCCAACCCCTATTTTTTTCCACCGTCTTGTACGTCCCCAACCGTACCTCCAGTATAACCATCATCCCATCCTACCCTATGCGTAAACCCCAATTCTTCTCGTAACCCAATGTGACTCCTCACGCCATTATTACACGCCCTTCGCAGTCCCTCCCTATCACGACCTCCCACCATCAACACCGCACATTCATTCGCTTCTCAAGGTTTCAAGTCGCCAAATACTAATTTGTATTCATTTTTTTCTTTTGTTTATTAACTCATGTTAACAATTGTCTTTCAACATTGTAAACAATTTTGTCGTGCAACATAGTCATTTTGAGATAATTTTAAATGAGAGATGGAACAATAAAACTAAAATAGATAAAGTATATTTAGGGGGAGACTTCATAGAAGAGTGTTGATAGAAAAAGCTTGGATTTGCATTCCGTGATTGATTGCCTTGTATGGTTCTCCCTACTTAGTTATCTGTTATGTGATTGTGACGGTATTTCTGATATATTATGACGATGTTATTGTTGTGCTGCAAGATTGATATCACATGTGGTTACGAGATGAGATTTGAGAACATATATGTGGGACCGTTGCGGGAAACGACTCTCACCCCCTACGATCCCCCATCGTGGGATCCGCCACGGAGGGGATGTGGACATTAATGATCTGGGTACCCCTTGCCGCAAGCAAGTGGGGGTTGACTGTGGGGCTACAGGTCACCACTGTGAGCTGATTGATTATTGGTCATATCAGCATGCGGTGTCTT
Organism: Silene conica; assembly: GCA_029255685.2. NCBI lineage: Eukaryota > Viridiplantae > Streptophyta > Magnoliopsida > Caryophyllales > Caryophyllaceae > Silene > Silene conica. The sequence continues at coordinate 73,908,382 of CM055319.2, forward strand.
GAGATTGTTATATTGTTCTTGATTTTAGTAGTGACGATATTGCGTATACAGTAATTGACACCGGTGGTTTTATGCGCTGTGATGATCCATTGGTACGGTGAGCAGATTCTTAGCAGGTAACTCGATGCTGAATGTTTGCTTGAGACTGGGAAGGGACGAGTCACCATTTATGAGTCATAATAGTCTTTATTTATATTTAGTCTCTTAGCTTCTGCTGTAACACCCCGTATTTTATAATAATATTTTATTATAAAAGTATTTTATTTAATTAATTATTTCGAAGTTTATTAATGGGTTTGGAAATATATATTTTTAGCTTCCGTTCTCTATTTAATTATTTCCTCGTTTTGATCTACTTTTGGATGGGTTAAAACGTCCGTGCAATATTTAATTATTTTAATTTAATATTTACTTTTCTATTTTAAGTTCTCTTTACGTTTTAATATGGCTCAATCCAATTTGTAATCGGATAATCCATTGTATGAGCTAATGGACCAAAAGCCCATTAGTTAATCTCCTTATAAATAGAATTTAACCTAGCAAGCAACTAGGTCAATTCTTAGTTTGGTGCGTGAGCTTTGCCGCGCCTTTCGTCCCCTTTTCTCTCTTTTGCTCTCTTTTCTCTCTTTGACTCCATTGTTGAATATCTTTCATTCTTCCAAATTCATACATAAATTATATTTTCACAATCCTTGTTCTTACTTCTACAATATATTATATTCAAAGTATTTTATTGGGAATTATTTGTGTGTACCTTTAGACCTACGTTTTGGGTCTCTTGTTTTATGAGTAAAGAATGAGATCTTTTTCCCCTTTGGCGTTTTCGAAAGAGTGATTGCTTGGTACAATTTCAATCATAAGGATTTGGATTTACACTTTCTTTAAAGTTGATTTTGGGGTTATTGACACGTGTTGGAGACAAGGCTTTGTTGGTCGTATTCTTTATGAAGGTTTTCATTAATTGCCAAAAAGGTAACTAGGTGTTTCTCTTTTAATTGTGTTTATGCCAATTGAAGTAATTAATATGATTTAATGATTGTTTGTACGATTAGTACATGTTTGATTATTTATTGTCATGAATTAATTGTGTTTCATATATTTATGTATATTTTATTATTGTGGTTGTGGATTATAATATGTTAATAAGTCGTTATGGGTGTCGTGCGCACAACTAGGGTTCGCGAGGAAAACCCTAGATGGCGACACGGCTAATGGATAAGAGTGTTGCTCAAGGTTATAGTGAAGTATGTGTAACCTTGAAAATACGATTCAAGGTTATAGTTGAACTAGTACAACCTTGAGTACGACTCAAAGTTATAGCTGAAGCTAATATAACTTTGAACTACGAGTTAAAGTTATAACTGAGACTAACATAAACCTGAGATATGACTCAAGGTTATGGTTGGTGCTAGTATAACTTTAGGTTCGTGTCAAGGTTTGGCTAATGAAAGAATAATATCATATTCTGATATTATTCTCAATATTATCCTCGTATCATTAGCATATCAAATATATTATACATAGCATATTATCTTTTGTAACTTAGGTAATTCATATAAGTTTTTTATCTAGTTGCCTTCCTAGTAGATATTGTATGCTGTATATATGAACATGTAAAACGTAGTTGATTCAATAAGAAATTCTACCTTATTCTTCCTCTGTTTTCCTGGGTTCTGAATTTCTCATGGTATCCAGAGCAAGGTTCAAATAAATCAAAACAAAACGAAAATCAATAAATCAGCAGCCTTCACCATGACTGGTGATGACGGAAAATCCAAAGGAAAGATGGGTGGTCCAAAGACCATTCCCATGACATCACCTCTCTATCTTCATCCTTCTGACAATCCAAATTTGAATGTCACACAAATAATTTTTGACGTAAATAACTATGACATGTGGGCAGATGCTGTCAAAAATGGTCTCGACGCAAAAAATAAGTTAGCATTCATAGAGGGCAGAGTCAAGAAACCAGATTGCCTAGAAGGAGAAGAGGACGATGTGGAATTGGTAGCATGGCGTCAATGTAATGCGATGTTGAGGGCGTGGCTTCGAAATGTAATCGATCCCAAGTTACACGCAAGTATTACATTTTCACAGCCTATTAAGGAAATTTGAGACGAACTGCGTGATAGATACTCGGCAGGAAATGCACCAAGGGTTCACCAAATAAAGGGTGAACTGAATGAGTGCAAACAAGGACAGGATTCCGTAGTTGAATACTACACACGACTCAAAATGATTTGGGACGAGTTGGCAAATTATAGCAAAATTAAAGATTGTACCTGTGGAGCCGCTGTGACGATAGCAAAAGAACGTGAGGAAGAAAAAGTTCACCAGTTTTTAATGGGTTTGGACACGAAATTATACGGCAACGTGCGCACAAACCTGTTGATGGAGGATCCTATCGCTACATTAACACGTGCTTATGCTTTAATCTTTAGAGAAGAGCGACACAATTCCGTCACCAAAGTGCGGAATGAGCGTGAAGATGCAGCAATGGCCATCAGGACGTATGGAGGAGGAACGAACAGAATGTCACAGAACAGATCTGAGCATGATGAAGGGGATGCACCACCACCGCAGTGTACTCACTGTAAAAAATACTATCACACAGAGGATAATTGCTATGACAAACATGGATACGAAGTAGTTAAAGCTCGTGAAAGGGGAAGAGGCCGAAGAGGCAGCCGTGGTACTACCCGAGGAAGAGGCAGGGGGCGATATCAAAATAATTACCAAGCAAATGCAATTGGCAGTAGCACGGGGTCAAAGGAATCAGAATCTTCTAAGCATAATCTCCCTTTCACAAATGAGGAAATTGACAAATTACGTAGCATGTTGACAACAAGCTCAGACGGTAATGACAAACTCCAAGGTATGAAATTAACCACTCACTTTGATTGGATGATAGATAGTGGGGCTTCCCATCATATGACGGGAAGGCGAGAATGCTTAAAAAATACGTGGATTGGGGGGTCATCTACTGTCAGCTTACCGGATGGAAGACAGGTTGAAGCAAATATCCATGGCGAAATCAGATTGAGCGAAGAGTTTATATTGCGAGATGTCTTATATGTGCCTTCATTAACTTGTGATCTTATTTCCGTTCAACAATTAATTCGTGAAAATAATTGTGTGATAACATTTTATTCTGATTATTGCGAAATGCAGGACCGGACTACGAGGATGACGATTGGACGGGGTGAACATCGACAAGGGGTATATTATTATCAACCAAACATACCTGAATTGGTAGCTAAGGCCGTGGTGACCAAGGAAGGCAGGTTGTGGCACAAGAGACTCGGTCATCCTTCTTCAAGTATTTTTCATCGTTTTTCTGATTTAGTTGGTTGCAATTTGAATTGGACTTCAGACGAGGTTTGTGACTCGTGTTGTAGAGCTAAACAATCTCGTACTCCCTTTAAGCTTAATAATAAAAGATGCGACAATTTATTTGGTTTGGTTCATTGTGACATTTGGGGGAAATATCGAATTGCTAGTTTGACCCGTGCCCATTATTTTTTGACTATAGTTGATGACCATACTCGGGGTGTGTGGATATATCTCATGAAAGAGAAGAGCGAAGCAAGCGATTTAATGAAAGTTTTTTGCCAAATGGTAAAAACCCAATTTAATACTAGTGTCAAAATAATACAAAGCGATAATGGCACGGAGTTGCTATCCGGATCAATGCAATCATATTGTCGGGAAAACGGGATTTTATTTCAAACTAGTAGTGTTGATACACCACAACAAAATGGACGGGTAGAAAGAAAACACCGTCACATCCTTGAGAAAGCACGTGCTTTACTTTTCCAAGGGGGGTTACCTATTCATTTTTGGGGAGAGTGTGTCTTAACAGCGGCTTACCTGATCAATCGGACACCCACCCCTTTGTTAGATGGGAAAACACCGTATGAGATTTTGTATCATAAAAAACCCAAACTCGATAATTTAAAAGTCCTAGAATGCTTATGCTATGCTCACAACAAGGACAAACCACGGGACAAATTCGGGGAACGGGGTAAGCGGTGTATTTTCATTGGTTACCCCCATAGTAAAAAAGGGTGGAAGGTATATGATTTAAAGGAAAGACGAACCTTTGTGACTCGAGACATCATTTTTTATGAGCACACCTTACCTTTTCTAGTATCAAATAATACCATAGACCAAAGGGATGCTGATGCGTGGGTGCATAACAAAGTGCCAAATAATACCATAGACCAAAATATATACAATGACACACCATACGTGTATAAGGGGAGTGAAGAGAGTGATGCTTCTGACCAGTCCAAAAATGAAATACCAACAGATGTTTCTGACCAGTCCCACACAAAATTACCAACTGATAATTCTGATCAGTCTCACACCGACATACCACCTGAAAACAGAGAAGAAGTGCATGACATAGCTAGTCCACACAATACTACACAAAGTTCAGAAAGAATAAATAGCAGGGATTTGGATATACATGAAAGTGTAGGGACACAACAGGAAAATGAAAAACTTGGGCGTGGGGCTCGAGAAAAGTTCGAACCCGCATGGAAGAAGGATTACTGTTGCAAATCAACGAGAATAATTACCCCCGCTAAAGATGTTCATCACGTCCAAGCAAACTCCTCGAAGCCAGGTACGCGTTATCCAATATCGAATTATGTTGTGACTAATTGCTTTTCACTAACCCACCGAGCTTTCTTAGCCAAAATTGATGAAAACAGAGAGCCGAACCATTACAATGAAGCAGCGAAAAATCAGTTATGGCGAGAAGCAATGAGAAAGGAAATAGAGGCCCTGGAAAGTAATGATACTTGGAAGCTAGTACCGTTGCCTAAAGGAAAGAAAGCCATCGGATGTCGATGGGTTTATAAAATCAAATATCACGCAAATGGCGAGGTAGAACGATACAAGGCACGGCTAGTCGCACAGGGATTCACACAAGTAGAGGGAATTGATTTTAATGAGACTTATGCACCGGTAGCCAAGATGACTAGTGTACGATGTATGCTTGCCGTAGCGGTTATCAAAGGGTGGTTTATTGAGCAATTGGATATAAACAACGCCTTCTTACATGGGGACCTCGACGAAGAAGTGTATATGAAAATACCGCAGGGGTTCGAACGGAAGGGCGAAAACAAAGTGTGTAAGTTACTGAAATCCATTTACGGGTTGAAATAAGCTTCAAGGAACTGGTTCGCGAAATTAACTGTGTCGATGAAGAGTTACGGTTTTATTCAGTCGATGGTAGACTATTCTCTATTTACGTTTAATAGGGATAAAATTTTCATTGGGGTCCTTGTATATGTCGATGATATGATAGTGGTTGGGAACGATAAGAAGGCTTGTGCGGATTTCAAGGCCTTTCTCGACAAAAGCTTCGGCATCAAGGATCTAGGGCGACTCAAATACTTCTTGGGGATAGAAGTAGCACACAGTGCAAGAGGATTGTTCCTCAATCAGCGGAAATATGCCATGGGTATTGTCGAAGAGTCGGGTATGGCAGGGGCACGACCGGTTTACACACCAATTCAACAACGACACAACTTAGCCTTGGCAAAGGGTTATGTATTGAAGGATGTAATGAAGTACCGCCGACTCGTTGGAAGGCTCGTATACTTAACAATCACAAGGCCGGACCTCGTGTATGCAGTTCATACTCTATCACAATTTGTGAATGAACCAAGACGAGAGCACTGGGAAGCGGCTTTGCGAGTCGTTCGATATATAAAAGGCAATCCCAGCAAAGGTATTACATTCACAAAAGATTCTGATTTACAACTTAATGGTTATTGTGACTCGGATTACGCTAGTTGTCCGTTGACTCGGAGGTCATTAAGCGGCTACTTCGTTGCCTTGGGAAACTGCCCGATTTCATGGCGGGCCAAAAAGCAAATGACAGTGGCAAAGTCTACGGCGGAAGCCGAGTATCGCGCGATGGGTGCAGTCACTAGTGAGCTAATATGGGTGAAGGCATTTCTTACGTCATTGGGTGTACTCCATTTGAACCCAATGTTCTTGCATTGTGATAATCAGGCCGCGTTACACATTGCACGGAATCCGGTCTTCCATGATCGAACAAAGCACATCGAAATAGATTGTCATTTTGTCCGTCAACATTTGGTTTCCAATGTCATTAATACCTTCCATGTTCGAAGTAAAGAACAAATAGCGGATTTATTTACCAAAGCGCTTGGCGGAGAAGTCTTCGATCATCTTTTATTCAAGTTGGGACTCGGTTTACCAAGTGCTCCAACTTGAGGGGGAGTGAAAGAATAATATCATATTCTGATATTATTCTCAATATTATCCTCGTATCATTAGCATATCAAATATATTATACATAGCATTACATTGACTTATGTTATAGTTAACGTTACTATAACCTTGGTTGTTTATACTTGTTTCACATGTTGAGTTGTGTTTAGTGATTGTATAATATTGTGTTTGCATATGTCGTTGGATACTTCTATGCATTTGACATTAGGACAGTCTGTTATGATGTTCTATTGGTTTGAGTCGTGATGTTATTCACGCATGTTAGTACAGTCAGTTATACTGTGCATTGTTGTTTGCTAGTTTGAATAGATGACGGTAGTATCAGTTATATACTATCGGAATTAACAAACGCCACCCATTGATGTGGGATTTATTTGGTCTATGGTCGGGGGGGTAGCAGATGCGTCAGTTATACGCTCTGTTCCCCGAGTGTCGTTCGGTGTACAGTTATTGCACCGAGAGTCTGGCCAGTCTTAGACATATAGGCAGTGGTTATACGCTATACATAGTACCGTGGAGGCAGTGGTTATACGCTCCACACCGATGGAGGCAGTGGTTATACGCTCCGTCAGCTAGAGGCAGTGGTTATACGCTCTGGCAAGTTAGAGGCAGTGGTTATACGCTCTAACGGGCGTTCGCTCTATTCGCTATGCTTTGATGATAGCTTTGTGCCTTCTGTTGCGATGGATTGCGTGTCACCATATTCGCTATGCTTTATTGCTAGCATTGTGCCTTACGTTACTATGAGTCATGAGTTACTTGAGTTGTAAGTGTTCATGGTCTAGTGGTCGCATATGGTCTAGGTTCGTTGGTTTCAATTGTTTGGTGCTGAGAATATCATGGTATGGTAAGTTTGCTTTCATGTCATGTCATGTTTATATCCTCACATGATTGCCGTATTATGTCTTCAGATGATGGTAAGTATGATTGGACTTTCATGAGTATAGATGATCTCGCATGTTTACTGATTTTACATTTCATTTGTTAATGATTGTTGGTTACATTCACTTGTTGTAAACATGACTGGGAGAGCATCTAGTTATTCCCGACTGATTGTCGACCCCCTTCTCAGGTTGTTCAGGTGGTCGCTGTTTGTTGATGCTTGCTTGGGGAATGCGTGAAACGAGCTTAATAAATTGTTTAGGACCTTTGCTTTAAGTTTTTGAGAATCTTTGAATAATGTAACTAGTTTGGTTTTGGTTTAGTATCGATCCGGATTTGGGTAAGGTGTTTCCGCCACCTTAACCCAGTTATCATTGAGTTACACTCTGATATTCATTTATATTATGTTTTTTTCTTTATTTTATAATCCGGGTTGTTACAGTTGGTATCAGAGCGAACACGCTCCCAACTCTCGCGTAGTTGATGACTAAAATAAAATCGACTTAGTAAATGAGTGAGAGTAAATGGGGTAGAAACAATTAAGGACTTGTTTGTTTACATCTTAATGTTTCATATGGTTGTTAATTATAGTACATGTATTGTTCATTTACTTATTTGTTTATGCGTTAATGTTTTGTATAGTTGTTAATTGTTCTACATGTGTGCTCATGTATTTGTTTGTTGTCCTTTATGTTTCATATTGTTACTTGGCGTATTGAATGTATCATTCGTCTACTTGTTTGATTATGCGTTAATGTTTCGTATATTTATTTATTACTTGTGTTATTTGTGTTGTTCATGCACTTGTGCGTTTATGCATTAAAGTTTTGCATCGTTATTAATTGTATTACATATTTTTTCATATATTTGTTTGTTTATGTCTTAATGTTCATCGTTATTAATTTTATCAAATTTATAGTTTATACATTGTGTCGTTTATGACTTGATGTTACGTTTCGTCATTACAAAAAGTGTTGTTCATTTTTTTATTTTTCTGAGCATGCTTTATCGATTTTTAAAGATGGTCAATTTTGAAAATGTCCTTTGCATGTTACGTCTTACATGTCGCGCATTTTGGTTATATGTTGGTTAAAACTTTTTTCTTGATAACCCGAGCTTTACTCTTATCGTACTTTCATCCTTTTGGATCATTTTGTGACATCGTCCTTGTTTGTGGTGATTTTTGAGGTTGATCCCCTTGTGGTTTATTGAGGCATCAAGTTGGGATTGTTTGGCGAGTTAGGATGTTCTAGTATGAAAGACAAGTGCATTTATGAGTTGGTAACGAGGGAGTTAATTTGAGATTTGAGGTTGTTAAGAAGAAGTTAACTATGAGATTAGAGTTTGTTGAGATGAAGTTTATTTTTGGGAATAGTTGTTGATAAGATGAAGTTTTATTTGGGATAAGTGGATGTTAAGTTCTTTGTGTGTTTGAGGAATTCTTTTTTGAGGATAGAGAGTGAGTGAATGATATGTGGCATAAGACGTTTAATTGCGGTTTTATAGTTTTAATGGAAGTGAGAGACATAATGAGTGGATTTATTTTATGATCTTATTTTTGGGAATATCGTGGCTTATGCGCTCAATGGTTAAATTTTTGGATTTTGGTCTTGTGTTAAAGGAAAAGTTATGTGAGTTATTTATGAATCGAGGATAGAATGCTGGAAACGGTTTGAATGTTATCATAGAGTTTAGATTGAGCACGTTGGGAATTTTGGAGACTATGCTTGTCTTTAATTGGAGTATCATATTTGAGGAATAAGAATCTTCGAGGATTTATAATGAGTTATGAAAGATTTATGGTTTATCCGTTGAGGAGATATTTAATGGTTGTACATTTTAAAGGATTGAGTGAGAGAGATGAACTGTAATTTATGGGCTTGTGAGATGTTAATGTTAAAGAGTTAGCGTTGACTTAGTGAACGATCGTGTTGACGTTGTTTATAATGGAATGTGGTGTTCATCTTTTGAGGGTGTAAAGATTGCTATGGATTAATCCATTGATTTGATTAGATGAAGTTCTTGAGAGTGGAAGGACTTAAGGGTTGATGGTCGTGAGAGTTTATGATCTTGAGAGTTGATAATCTGAGGGATGTAGTTAATGATGGAAAGGGGCAGTTATATAGATGTTTGTTGATGTTGAGGTATTATGGAGATATGATGAAATGATGTTCCGAGACGTTGTGACCTTAAGTGATGATTGTACGAAAATTGTAAGGCCTGGTTATCGTACTTTATTTATCTTATCTTAAAGTGTCGTCTTGGTGTTTATAGATTTGTTTTGGAGTCGTCTATTCTTGTCATCCTTGCACGTGTCGACCATACCTCTTCTATTTGAGCCTTTAGACCAAAATTTTCTTATTTATCTTTGTCCTCTGTCTATTTTATCTATTGTTACTCTCTATTTGATATTTATTTCAACTCCAGATCCTTCTCCTTTGAAGTTTTGTAATTATCCTTTTTACAATGATTTATCATTGAGCTTATACTTTCTAAAACTATGTTTTTGTTGCCTTGTGGTATTGCGCGAACATATTTTGTTTTGGTTTACAAGTTATTTATTCTTTTATGGTAACTTGAAAATGTTTGAAATATCTTTAGAGCTACTTGTGATCATCTCGTAGTGGAATCTTGAATCCTTTCGTGAGGAATGTTAGATCTTTGAGTTTGATGTTTGACTATTGGAGTTTGAGAGTATAGTAACATTTGGGAATGAGAGTATGAATTAGGATTCCATATAAAGTTTTGGAGAAAGAGTACTAAAAGTCTTATATGAGGTTTGAAAGTTTGAGGATGCTATTAGTTTGATGGACATAGCTTTATATAGTGTTTTGTTGGATTCCTAATGTTAAGATGATGCTCATGGATAGTAAACCATGACTATGAATTGATGTTATAAGCTTAGTATTTATATGAGTATGGGTGATATGATTTGTATGGTGATGCTTTGATGGAAATGCGTTGTTGATGATAAGTGTCCAAAAGAGAATGATTTGGATCTTGCGAGTGTGACCGATGATGAGGTGGTAAGATTGAGGTTTGAGATTGATGACTTTGGATACTATATATATCGAGAACCATCGAGATTTTATGTTAAAGGCTTTTGAGGTTAAGAGTTGTATATGGAAGTTAGCACTACCAACTTTGAGGAAATTATGGTAGCAATAAGTTTAATGGCAGTCGTGAAAGGAAGAGTTTGCTTATTTGGGAGAGTTTCCTAGCTTTGAGATTATTTGTTTGAGGATTTGGTTAATGCCAGTTTTTGTGTGGTGAATGGTAAGCTATAATTGAAGTGTTGATTGAAAATTATTTGGACTTGGAGAAATAGTAACAAGTTTTTGGGAGGTTATATATGTTGTTTAATGATGGTGGAGTAATGTTTGGTATACGAGGACTAGATGTTAGATAGTTCATGAGATGAAAGAGTACACATTGATTAGTGTACTACTTAATGGTTTTGAGTGAGCTTGGTGAAAGTGAGGAAACCTTGATGATTTAGTATGTGAGGTGTAATGATGATTATGAGTGTTAACCACATGCTTAAAGGTGATGCATATGTGTGAAAATTTTGTGGTTTTACGATGATTAGATCGTATTGAGATAAATGCTTATTTTGGGTTGTGAGTATGAGTTTGATATGTCTTCTGAGGTTGTAGAGTGTGTGAAGATGATAATAATATTAAGGATGTGTGATATCTCTTTATGGTTTGAGTGTTGATAAAGATCAGAGTGCGCAACGGTTAGGATTCCGAGATGACTTTCGTTGATGATCACTTGTAATTCTTACCTTGTTTTGATCTTATGTTTGGAATTCAAGTTTCGAGGACGAAACTTCTTTTTAGGGGGTTAGATTGTAACACCCCGTATTTTATAATAATATTTTATTATAAAAGTATTTTATTTAATTAATTATTTCGAAGTTTATTAATGGGTTTGGAAATATATATTTTTAGCTTCCGTTCTCTATTTAATTATTTCCTCGTTTTGATCTACTTTTGGATGGGTTAAAACGTCCGTGCAATATTTAATTATTTTAATTTAATATTTACTTTTCTATTTTAAGTTCTCTTTACGTTTTAATATGGCTCAATCCAATTTGTAATCGGATAATCCATTGTATGAGCTAATGGACCAAAAGCCCATTAGTTAATCTCCTTATAAATAGAATTTAACCTAGCAAGCAACTAGGTCAATTCTTAGTTTGGTGCGTGAGCTTTGCCGCGCCTTTCGTCCCCTTTTCTCTCTTTTGCTCTTTTTTCTCTCTTTGACTCCATTGTTGAATATCTTTCATTCTTCCAAATTCATACATAAATTATATTTTCACAATCCTTGTTCTTACTTCTACAATATATTATATTCAAAGTATTTTATTGGGAATTATTTGTGTGTACCTTTAGACCTACGTTTTGGGTCTCTTGTTTTGTGAGTAAAGAAGGAGATCTTTTTCCCCTTTGGCGTTTTCGAAAGAGTGATTGCTTGGTACAATTTCAATCATAAGGATTTGGATTTACACTTTCTTTAAAGTTGATTTTGGGGTTATTGACACGTGTTGGAGACAAGGCTTTGTTGGTCGTATTCTTTATGAAGGTTTTCATTAATTGCCAAAAAGGTAACTAGGTGTTTCTCTTTTAATTGTGTTTATGCCAATTGAAGTAATTAATATGATTTAATGATTGTTTGTACGATTAGTACATGTTTGATTTTTTATTGTCATGAATTAATTGTGTTTCATATATTTATGTATATTTTATTATTGTGGTTGTGGATTATAATATGTTAATAAGTCGTTATGGGTGTCGTGCGCACAACTAGGGTTCGCGAGGAAAACCCTAGATGGCGACACGGCTAATGGATAAGAGTGTTGCTCAAGGTTATAGTGAAGTATGTGTAACCTTGAAAATACGATTCAAGGTTATAGTTGAACTAGTACAACCTTGAGTACGACTCAAAGTTATAGCTGAAACTAATATAACTTTGAACTACGAGTTAAAGTTATAACTGAGACTAGCATAAACCTGAGGTATGACTCAAGGTTATGGTTGGTGCTAGTATAACTTTAGGTTCGTGTCAAGGTTTGGCTAAGGTTAGTATAACCTCAAGCCATATGTGGAAGTTATAGTCGAGGTTGGTATAACCTCGCATCCATTACTTATGTTATAGTTAACGTTACTATAACCTTGGTTGTTTATACTTGTTTCACATGTTGAGTTGTGTTTAGTGATTGTATAATATTGTGTTTGCATATGTCGTTGGATACTTCTATGCATTTGACATTAGGACAGTCTGTTATGATGTTCTATTGGTTTGAGTCGTGATGTTATTCACGCATGTTAGTACAGTCAGTTATACTGTGCATTGTTGTTTGCTAGTTTGAATAGATGACGGTAGTATCAGTTATATACTATCGGAATGAACAAACGCCACCCATTGATGTGGGATTTATTTGGTCTATGGTCGGGGGGGTAGCAGATGCGTCAGTTATACGCTCTGTTCCCCGAGTGTCGTTCGGTGTACAGTTATTGCACCGAGAGTCTGGCCAGTCTTAGACATATAGGCAGTGGTTATACGCTATACATAGTACCGTGGAGGCAGTGGTTATACGCTCCACACCGATGGAGGCAGTGGTTATACGCTCCGTCAGCTAGAGGCAGTGGTTATACGCTCTGGCAAGTTAGAGGCAGTGGTTATACGCTCTAACGGGCGTTCGCTCTATTCGCTATGCTTTGATGATAGCTTTGTGCCTTCTGTTGCGATGGATTGCGTGTCACCATATTCGCTATGCTTTATTGCTAGCATTGTGCCTTACGTTACTATGAGTCATGAGTTACTTGAGTTGTAAGTGTTCATGGTCTAGTGGTCGCATATGGTCTAGGTTCGTTGGTTTCAATTGTTTGGTGCTGAGAATATCATGGTATGGTAAGTTTGCTTTCATGTCATGTCATGTTTATATCCTCACATGATTGCCGTATTATGTCTTCAGATGATGGTAAGTATGATTGGACTTTCATGAGTATAGATGATCTCGCATGTTTACTGATTTTACATTTCATTTGTTAATGATTGTTGGTTACATTCACTTGTTGTAAACATGACTGGGAGAGCATCTAGTTACTCCCGACTGATTGTCGACCCCCTTCTCAGGTTGTTCAGGTGGTCGCTGTTTGTTGATGCTTGCTTGGGGAATGCGTGAAGCGAGCTTAATAAGTTGTTTAGGACCTTTGCTTTAAGTTTTTGAGAATCTTTGAATAATGTAACTAGTTTGGTTTTGGTTTAGTATCGATCCGGATTTGGGTAAGGTGTTTCCGCCACCTTAACCCAGTTATCATTGAGTTACACTCTGATATTCATTTATATTATGTTTTTTTCTTTATTTTATAATCCGGGTTGTTACATCTGCTGTTGTTTAATAATCTTTTGAGTTTGAGACACTTGTAAAGTTTGTAATTGTAATTTAATCTTGAAACTCTAACTATTAGAGTATAAACTCTAACTATCACCTATAACTTTTAGTTGAAATAGTTTCTTAACATGGTATCAGATCGCATAGCTAAAGACTTTGGTTTCATGGGACAAGTTTACAGCTAGATGAACGTGGTATTGAATTTTTTAAGTCTGAGTTGATAGTAGGCTAAGTTTGCGATTGGAGGAGCAAAGTTGCTCAGTAAAATTTGTCCCGTCTTTGTGATCGCAACTAAATGAGAAAAAAGAGCCTAAGTTTGCTTGGAAAAAGTGAGTAGTGCGTGGCTTGGCACATTTAGCCATCGAAAGAAATAGGATAGACGATAATCGTGCACATCCTAATTGTTGGGTCTATGCCTTGAATCTGTTAGTCGCCGCTTCGAACGACTATGCGGGGGTCTCAAACACGGTACTCTATATTATCTTCAGGGATCGACACTGTCAGATTCTATTTCTGTTGCATCCTCAGATGTTGATAAAGAAGATATGACTAGGCTGTGGCATATGAGGCTTGGTCATATGACTGAAAGGGGGATGCAGACTCTTTCAAAAGAAGATCTTCTGTGTGGTCACAAGGTCAAGAATCTGGATTTCTGTGAGCATTGTGTATTCGGGAAGCTACATCGCAGCAACTTTCCTAAAGCAGTGCATAGGACCAAGGGCACACTTGATTATATCCATTCTGATTGTTGGGGTCCTTCTAAGGTGGAATCTTTGGGAGGACACATATATTTTGTGTCAATTATTGATGATTATTCAAGGAAGACTTGGATCTTTATGATGAAGCACAAATCTGAAGCCTTTACTCATTTTAAGCAGTGGAAGGCATTAGTGGAGAATCAAACTGGAAAGAAGGTCAAGAGGCTGCGAACTGATAACGGTCTAGAGTTTTGTTGGTCTGAGTTCGATGAGTTCTGCAGGAATGAAGGGATTGCTAGACATCGTACAGTCCGAGATACACCTCAGCAGAATGGTGTAGCAGAACGAATGAATCAGACCCTTCTGGAGAGGGCAAGGTGCATGCTCTCTAATGCTGGACTAACTAGAAGATTTTGGGCAGAAGCAGTTAGTACAGCATGCTATCTGATAAATCGGGGACCTCACACAAGTCTGAATCTCAAAACTCCGTTTGAGATGTGGTCTGGTAAGCCTGCTGACTATTCTATTTTAAGGGCTTTTGGTAGTACTGCTTATTATCATGTAAGTGAGGGTAAGCTTGAGCCTCGAGCTAAAAAGGGAGTATTCATGGGTTATGGGGATGGTGCCAAGGGATATCGCATCTGGTCTCCGTCTGAAGGTAGGGTTATTTTAAGCAGGAATGTCGTTTTTGATGAAAATTCTATGGTTAATCCTACTGTGAAGTCCGTTGTTATGTCAGATAGTAGTAGTAGTGTTGATAAGCAGGTGGAGCAGAAAGGCACTCTTGAAGAGAGTGAACCACAAGAGGAAAGTCAACCACTACAGTCTGAATCCGAATCTGTACCGTCCGTTTCTTCAATACCAATTCCGAATCAGCAGAGTTTGGCCCGTGATCGGTCAATCAGGTCCAATTTTGGTAAGCCTTCGAATAGATTGGGTTTTGAAGATATGGTGGGTTATGCACTAGAAGTTGCTGAGGAGGTGGATCCTGGCCTATCTGAGCCATCCACCTATACAGAAGCAGTTACATGTTCTGAATCTGTCCAATGGCTTGCTGCCATGGGAGATGAGATGGAGTCACTTCACAAGAATCAGACCTGGGAATTATCAAAGAAGCCTCAAGGCAGAAAGATTGTTACTTGTAAGTGGGTCTTCAAGAAAAAAGAAGGAGAAACTGTTGCTGAGGGTATAAGGTATAAAGCTCGTTTGGTAGCTCGTGGGTTCAGTCAGAAAGAGGGGGTAGACTATAATGAAATATTTTCACCAGTGGTCAGACATACTTCCATCAGGGTGTTGCTAGCAATAGTTGCACATCAGAATCTAGAGCTCGAACAGCTAGATGTGAAGACAGCTTTCCTACATGGAGAGTTGGAAGAAGAGATATACATGACTCAGCCAGATGGTTTTCAAGTTCCGGGTAAGGAAGACTATGTTTGCAAGCTGAAGAAGTCCTTATATGGGCTTAAACAGTCGCCGAGGCAGTGGTATAAAAGATTTGATTGCTACATGTTGCAGATTGGCTACATTAGGAGTCCGTATGATTGTTGTGTTTATCACACAAAGGTGGAGAATGGTTCTTTTATTTATTTGGTCCTATATGTAGATGACATGTTGATAGCTGCAGAGAATAAGTCTGATGTTCAGAAGTTGAAGAGTCTCCTCAGTGCAGAGTTTGACATGAAAGACTTGGGTGCAGCGAGAAAAATTCTGGGAATGGAGATTTATAGAGATAGAAGTAAGAAGAAGCTTTTCTTATCTCAGAAGAGCTACATTCAGAAGGTTCTATCCAGATTTAGTATGGCTACTGCAAAGCCTATAGATATTCCTAGTGCTGCAAATGCACATCTATCTGTTGCTTTCTCACCCAAGTCAGCTGAAGAAAGGGATTACATGTCCCGAGTTCCGTACTCTAGTGCAGTAGGTAGCTTAATGTATGCTATGGTCTGCACTAGACCTGATTTAGCACAGTCAGTCAGTGTTGTTAGTAGTTTTATGGTTGATCCTGGTAAGGAACATTGGCAAGCTGTGAAGAGAATATTTCGGTACCTTAAGGGTACATCTGATGTTGGTCTCGTTTATGGAGGTGATATGGAGTGTCTTGTGTCAGGATACTCAGATTCTGATTATGCAGGAGATGTTGATAGCAGAAGATCAATGACTGGTTATGTTTTCACTCTTGGTGGTTCGGTCGTCAGTTGGAAGGCTACATTGCAGCCTACAGTTACTTTGTCTACTACTGAAGCAGAGTACATGGCCTTGACTGCAGCAGCAAAAGAGGGAATCTGGTTGAAATGGTTGATCAGTGATCTGGGTCTACATCAAGAGCAAGCAATTGTATTTTGTGACAGTCTTAGTGCAATTTGCTTGGCTAAAGATCAAGTCCATCATGAGAGGACTAAGCATATAGATGTGAGATATCACTTTCTGAGGAATGAGAAGAGGATTAAGGTGAACAAAGTGGGTACTGCTGATAACCCAGCTGATATGTTCACTAAGCCAGTGACTGAGAGCAAGTTCCAACACTGTTTGGACTTGCTAAATATTCGAAGCAACTGATTGCCCAGCTAAGGGCAATATCTGAGGGGGAAGGGAGAAGAGTTTCTGGTACTTCTGGCACCTATGGGATGCATCTGGTACATCTGTCTGTTTGTGAGAGATTTCAAGTCAAGGTGGAGATTTGTTGGGTCTATGCCTTGAATCTGTTAGTCGCCGCTTCGAACGACTATGCGGGGGTCTCGCATCTGATTTCTGTATTGGGTTAGGGTTTCTGTCTGGGCTTTATTATAATAAGCCTAATCTGTTTTGTATTAGGTTAAGAGTACTATATAAACTCTTAACCTCTAGCCTAGCAGTCATACTTTTAATATCGTTCTGAATCTGTAATCTGGAAAACTCCTCACATTAATAAAACTCTCTCCCTTCTGCCCTGTGGACGTAGCTAACACACCGTTAGTGAACCACGTAAATCTGTGCGTTTGTTCTTTATTGTTTGTTTAAGTCTTTCTCTGTGCTTCCGTTATAACACTAATTAACTAATAACTAGCGATAATTGGTAAGAGAGAGCTGAAGTCATTCATTAGAAAGAGAATTGTTTAATTTATTTACATTTTAAAGGTTATTTTACCAGTTAATGGGCTACATTACTGTTAGCTTAAAAAAAGTGTTTCTGTTCGAATTGTTGCGCACAATTCAGCCTTGCAGCGCTTGAACGAGTTTTCTAACGTTGTTTCTTGAGTTTCGAGTCTATAGGTCTTTTCTTGAGCTTGTGATTGTCTAGCTTCTCAATCTCCTATCCTTCTTGTCCTTTCCGCTGCTAATTCGCATCGTAACGACAAACTTACTCGGACGTAGGACTAGTATGTACATACATATCTACGATAGGCGACTAAAATTGCAGATAAGTTTTGTGAGGCCATCGTAGTGTTGAAAAGTATAGTCTCGTCTTAGGGTTTGACTCGTTTGAGTAGGGTTGTTAATGAAACGACACATCTCGAGAGCAATTCGAGATTAGCTCGATCAAAGCTCGGCTCGGTTCGATAGCTTAACGAGTTAAGCGAAGCAAAGGATAACTCGACTCAAAATGTTTGCGAGCGGTTCGAATATTTGAGATTACATAAGATATTAATCATATTTTTTAAATATATTTTTTGTATGATACCTATCAAATATTTAGTTGATTTGCTAATATTTTTACATAAAACCTTCGAAACTTATTATTGAAAATATCGGAAGAAAAAAAATAAAAAAATAATTTTTTTTTTATAGGCTCGATTTGGGCTCGAGTTTAGCTCGAGCTTGTGTTAAAGCTCGCAAGCTTTGTAACGAGCATATTTTTTTCAAGCTCGAGTAAACTCGAGATCGATTCGAGCTCAAATTTTGATAATCGAGTACAAGTCAGGCAAGGCCAAGTTCGGGCTCGGCTCGACTCGTTAACACCTTAAGTTTGAGCATCTCCAAGTCTACTAATACGCCAAACATAATAGTCTTTTGTAGCTGTGCAACTTAATTATTCCGAGTAACATCTTGACTCTTCAGTCTTCATATCGACTAATGACTAATTCACAAACACAAATAACTAAAGTCATCTCCATAAGTACTTTGTATATTAGTAAAGCTCTGTTCGTTTCGACTGAAACAAGCTGAATTGAATTAATTGAAGTAAAACTTAATTGGACTAAATTTGAGTGAAATTGAGGTGAAGTGGATTTAGTTGAATTATAAATAAATTTTATGAAGAGATTAATTGAACATAATTGATTGAACGTAAATAAAACCTAACAGAATACAGCCAAACAAAATTAGAAGGAGCTTAAATTAAGCCAGAAAGAACATGGCCTAAAATCAGGCAATACATCCAAAATTCCGTTATAAATTTACCGAAAATTTCTATAATTTGGGTCTCAAAATATTCAGTTTTGTAATAATGAATTCAATCACGTTTATAATCCGGATCCTATGGAGTATAATTGTTTTGAGTTGTATCAAGTGTGATGCCTTAAACAACAATGGTCTCCTCATCAATTGCGGGCTTCTCAAGTCCGCCAATTCTAAGTCGAATGACAACCGTGTATGGCAAAGCGACGACAACCCTGTTTTCGCTCCGACTAACCTTAACACCGTGTCAAGTGTTGCCTTGGCGGATGCCGATGACCTGCCATACAAAACAGCTCGAGTATTCTGGTCTAATTTGACCTACACCTTCTCTGTCAGTCCAGGTCCGATATTCATACGACTTTACTTCTCCCCCAATGTTTCCTCCAACAATACTCGTCCTCACTTATTTTCGACATCTCTCCTTGCTAATAACTTCACTCTTCTACACAACTTCAACCCGTTTCTCAACTCGCTCCAAAACACACAATATGAATTCCAACTTATCCTCCCAAATGATGAAAATAATCTCGAATTAATCTTCTCTCCGGGTATAATAAATAATAATACAGGATTATCCTTCGGATACATCAACGGTATAGAAATAGAATCAATTCCGGAGAGTTTGTACATAAACGAGTCCAACCTTTATTACACATATGCCACATTTCCTACAAGCGTATACTACTTGGATCAAAATATGACCGCGTTCCAGACAGCATACAGGCTAAACGTGGGAGGAGAGTACGTGGATAGGAATGACGATAATCCCGGGGGAATGAAGCGTAAATGGGAGGCGGACGAAGACTACGTAGTGGGAGAACGAGGCATAAAGGTGCAGCCACCAGCAGGGCTAAACATAGAGAATCATTACACGAGCAAAACACCAGCCTACACGGCGCCTCAGACAGTATACGGGACGTCAAGGATGATGGGAAACAACTTGCCTGCTATAAATCTAGCTCGGAACATAACGTGGGTGTTCCGTGTGGACCCAGGGTTCGACTACGTGGTGAGGCTTCATTTGTGTGAATTGAATGCTTATGTGACAGGGATCGAACAGAGGACGATGCGGGTGTATATTAACGGCTTCGTGGTAGATGAGATTCTTGATATTTGGGTCGAGGCTGGAGGATCTGATATTCCAGTGTTCAAGGATTATGTTGTAACTATGCCGCCTCCTGCTATTAATAATAATGCTTCAAAGGTTGCTCTCTCCTTGGCCCTCCATCCCCTACCTTGCAAGTAAGGCTTGTTCTTTCTGTCTTAATTTCAGCTCCTTTCAATTTTTCTTGGTACTATTCCGTTAAGTTTTATTTACATTTAATTAATCTATTCACAAAATTGGCTTTTAATTCAATTAAATTCACTTCACCTCAGTTCCAATCAATTTAGTTCAATTAAGCTCTACTCCAATTAATTCAATTCAGCTCGTTTCAGCCAAAAAGAACATCGCCTAAGTATATATAAACCGCTCCTTAACTTAATTTACCTCAAGTTGATTCATTCACTCACTGATATCATATATTCTGTTTGTTTAGGCTTGCAGATATATCGCTGAGTGGGTTGGAGATCCTCAAGTTGAGCGATATAACAAGAAATCTTGCAGTTCCAAATCCACCTTACAACGGTACTGACACAACTTCACTAAATCAAACCACAAACAACAAAATTTCAAACCGTAAGATTCTCTTTGTTATAGGAGGCGTCCTTGCTAGTTTACTACTAGTTTCTGTTATTCTACTTGCTCTTCTTCGACGCAAAGTACAGTATAAGAAGCTATTTACGTCCGCTAAAAGGTCAAGCAAGGCTAACTCGTCTAGACCGTCCTTACCCTCTACTCTTTGTCGTCGTTTCTCGTTGAGCGAGATGAGGGTTGCCACACGTGACTTTGACAAGGACTTGGTCATAGGCACGGGTGGGTTTGGAAAGGTCTACAAAGGTTGTATAGACGATGGAGCAATTAGTGTCGCTATCAAACGGCTAAACCCCACATCCAAACAGGGTGAACACGAGTTCCTCACTGAGATCGAGCTGCTCTCCAAACTACGTCATGTACATTTAGTGTCTTTAATCGGATACTGCGAGGACCGGGGAGAGATGATATTGGTGTACGAGTACATGCCACGTGGCACGCTTCGCGACCATTTGAATTATAAAGACACCAATGGAAAAGACGAAATTGAGGTATTACCTTGGAAGCAACGTTTGATGATTTGCTTAGGCTCTGCCCGTGGATTAGACTATCTCCATGCCGGCACAAAACAGTTGATTATTCACCGAGACGTCAAGTCCACAAATATCTTGCTCGATGATAAGTGGACTGCCAAGGTGTCGGACTTTGGGATTTCGAAGGTGGGCCCTGCAAGTGACACAGGTGAGCATGGGCGAAACTACCTTGTAGTAAGGAGTGACGGTCGCTACCCCAAACTTAAAAAAGTTGGTTTAGAAGGCAGATTTTTGCTACCCTAAAATTGCGGAAAACTAAATAAGTACTCCCTCCATTTAAATCCATTTGATACATTTCCTTTTTGTACACTATTCACAAGTTTACCTTCAATTTCAATTTTCTCTCAATACGTAAGAAAAAACATATTCATGTGAAATCTTGTTTAATTCGTCTTTACGAGTACATTGAAAATATATAATTTTTATAATTTTTACAAATACGTAGCTAAAAATATTAACCACGTAAAACGTGCGTTGGCAAACGTGAAAAAGCAAATGTATCAAATGAATAAAAATGGAGAGAGTACATGTTATCCTCTTGAATGAACAATAAATATTTAGAGGTATAGTGGTAAAGGCTTTAAATTTTTACCCATTGGTCTCGGGATCAATTCCCAATATATGCGTAATTACTTTTTAAATTTTTTCTGCTACTCCAAGCATTAAATTCTAGGTTCGCCCCTGCAGGTGAGGCCCATGTTAGCACGGTTGTCAAAGGTAGTTTTGGTTATTTGGATCCCGATTATTATAAGCGAGGACAACTAACTGAAAAGTCGGATGTATTTTCATTTGGAGTCGTGTTATTCGAAATCCTATGTGCCCGACCTGCTATTAATGTTCGGCTTCCCGGGGAACAAGTGAACTTGGCCAATTGGGCTCGAACATGCTACAAAAAAGGCATCCTACACACGATTGTCGACCCTAATCTAAGTGGTCAAATCGCACCCGAGTGTTTAAGGAAATTTGGAGAGATTGCGGATATGTGTGTAAAGAGTCATCGGGATAAACGTCCCTCGATGAGGGATGTTGTATGGAGCTTAGAATTCGCATTGGCACTTCAACAAACGGCCGAGAAGAATACCAATAATACCAGTAATGGTAGTCCAATGGTGGAAGTTCCGAGCAATAGCAATGTTGGTAGTGATGGAGATTATGGAGACTGTGGTTTAGCGATACCGATCTCCCAAAGCAGCGGAGTTAGTGTTGATATTGGGGAGTTTGGAAGTAATACAGGGTCGACTCGCACCAAAAATTCTACTATTACAAATTCTTATATGGATATCAAGTCCGGTTCGGTCTTTTCTGAAATTTTTGATCTACAGGCTAGATGATTTTATACTTGTTCGGTTTCGTTTTAAATGCTTCAAAATGAACACTAAAACTTGAGAAAGACGGTTTTTTAATAAATTATTGAGAGACCATTCTTTTGTACCATTTTATTTGTATTTCGTGACTTTTTATCATTGATTGTACCATAGTAATTTCGTACTTATTTAAAGAATAAATGTAATTATTTGATCTTTAATCATGTTTTGTACCTATTATATTAACTTTAGTACCACTTTTTCTTAAATTTGTACAATAGCATCTCAATAAGCTTATTGAGAGGGGTCTCTTAGGAGACCTACTAATGAATGAATTGCTACTACTTGCTTTTATTACAAATCTTGCGCCCAATTTTTGCCTTGCAGAACACTGTAATTGGATGACTAATCATTCTTCAAGCAATTTATTTGTTTTAATGACGATATCAGGCTAACCATCACGTACCAATTTTAGGTAGTACGGACATTCCTCGTAATGAGTCGTGCTGTGTCCGACACCTATACTCACGGTCACACCCCGAAACGTGTCGAACACCTATAATCTTATAAGAAAACGTAATGAGTCGCGCTGTGTCCAACTTTCTACATTAATTTGGGCACGTGTCCGACGCGTGTCCATGATATTTAGTCAGTATTTGGGGTGAATGATGTTCTTCAGACGAGAAATGTGTTACCGAAAGAGATTAATTAGAATATTGGTTCGGATGAGAAATGAAAATGAGTTATTATCACTGACAAGTTTTACCTTCACTTATTTCAAATTAATGTCAAATACTTTACAAAAATAAAATCAAACGTTTATAATTATAAAATGTATATTTTATTAAATTCAAATAACGTGTCCTGTGTCCTAAATTTCAAGACATGTCGTGTCTTGTGTCGTGTCCGTATCCGTTTTGGTGCTACCTTGCGTATCATGTAAGACATGTGGTCAAGTCTCATCATCTAGGGAGATTTAAACCCAAGATCTCACGGACTTTTGAGGAAAGCCGAATCTCCATTAAACCAAGAGCACTCGATTCACTCTATTCTTTGCAATTAGTAATATTTAAAAGTGAACCAATTATAATTAGAACTTTTTCTTAAATGAGGTTCAAAATGAAAGTATTTATCAAAATAGTGTTCATCTTAATCTTAAACTATTTATAAGAAACTAGTTTTAATCCGTGTAAATTGCACGGATATGCATTTTTTAAATGATGTTATAATAAAATGATGATTAAGTTTGCAAACAATATCTAAGAATTTTAATTTCAAATATAATTTACACTTGCAATTAAGAGATTGTAAATCACGCACTTAATATACATAATGCATTAGCCATTAAGTATTAGTTTTGAGTGAAGAATATTTGAAAAAAATAATTAAATAAAAATTTACTCTCATTACTAAATATATTAATTGCCTACATTCCTAATATATGTTTTAATAACCTATTTTTGTAATTAAAAGTATTAAAATAATTAACTCAATAAAATTTATTCGTTTTTATATGTTTTATTCATATTTAACACTAATTTATTTTTTAAATTAAGGGTAAAGAATAATAACGCAATTATAACAGAACATACGTGTTTTATGCTGAACTACGTATGTTACAAAATCCTAATATTTTTCATATTAATGGTTGCATAACAATACTTGATGAAGAAATTTACTCGTTCACAAATAAATAATTGTATAGTTTCATTTTCCAACATAAAATAAATTAATCCGATATAAAACAATCTCAATTTCCACAATTTTAGTGAAGGGGCATGATATCCCTTTTAAGCCTCGCTATGCATCTATATCAAACAACTGGTCGTTCTCATTTAAGATGTGCATACTGATTTTTAGATTAAGAAGGTGAAATAAAACTTCACGTAAATAGACGCGACCTTCTTTTACGTGATTCTAAGCCATTTGTCTCAGTTATTCTATTTGACACAGATAGCACAGAAATTAAAAATTTAATGGTTTATTAGTTAAACTTTTACCATCAAGTGCATGTTCAATTCTTCAAATTTTAAACACAAGAAATTATTATAGTAGACATCTATATAAATTTGTGCATGTTTTATTCTAAATAAAACAGTGTAAACGATTTAATTTGCTTGGAACTATTAATTGTTTTCGGTAACTAAATTGTGGAAGTGATCCACAAATTAAGGTAGATAAATAAATTTTTAGATTATTCTCTCAAAAATGAGCTTAAATGCATCCGAAAAAATTAATGGCATGTATATTTTTAGAAGCGTTGCCGCATCATTAGGATCTCTATGTAATTAGCTACAAACATAATTAATTTGATCATCCAAATTTAAACTTATATATACCTCTTATCCAATTAATCAGGAAACCATCTCCTATAATCGAGTTTCAAAACAAAAAAAACATACGTAATCTAATTTCTTATACATTTTAAATTTATTTAATTTTCTAAAAATGAACAACTCCGAGAGTGCTAGTTACCACGCTGGTGAGGCCAAGGGCCAAGCCAAGGTGAACACTATCTCATGATTTTATTATATCTAATTGAAGTTGCATGTATCACATAGAATGATTTCTCATTAGTTTTTCATTATCAATGTACAAATAGTTAAATAAAAAGTACTTATTTATTAGTCTCACATAGAATGATTTCTTATTAGTTTTTCATTATCAATGTTTACTTTCTACTTATGATTAATCAAATCATTGAGGTTTAAAAATGATCATTTTTTTCATAATAATATTATCAACACAAAAATTTTAGGGACGGTTTCTCGATAATGTTAACGAGAGACCTCTCACATGTCAAAGATAATAAAGTTCTTTTACGGGTACTATAGTAGCGAATATTCAACAATAATATGCATGTGTTAAATTCAAAATATTGTATTTATTTAGAGGACTTTGATTTAAAACTATAGAGATATACTGAAGTAACATTTATCAATTTATATTGTATAATATGTTTAAATATGCTTTTTACTATAGGAGAAGGCCGAAAACATGGCTGAAAAGGCCAGTAACGCTGCCCAATCTGCCAAAGAATCCATGCAAGAGGTAAAGAATTTGCTTTATAAACTAAGACATTGAGTAAAGTGATAAATTGCATATATGCATTCATTAGGTAAGTAATTATATTGTGTTATTATTAGTGCTCTTATAACCAGTGTTAACAATAATTTACAAAATCATAAAATATAGGCCGGATCACAAATGCAAGCCAAGGCACGAGGGGCAGCTGATGCAGTGAAGGATGCCACCGGCATGAAATGACGCGATTTTGAAGACTACTACTTAATTCTTAATATATTTATTCATTATATATCATAAATTAGAGATGTTAGCATAGTTGTTGTGAGATCGTAAGTACTTTGTTTTTTGTCCTTCTTATTGTAAGGCATGCCTATTGTATGTCACGAATAACGGTACAAATTTGTAATAAATTTTGCCAGGATTATAAAAACTTATAAATCAGCAAGAAATTCACCGTTAACCGTATATGTTTTTTTATTAGTTTAATCAAATTAAGTAAAAGAAAGGATGTAGATCACGCCACAACGCCATAACATTTGGCTACGAGTCTTTGCTATAAACATTGTTGTTTTATAACAATGTGTATACAACTACTAATAGTGCACATCTAGGTAATATTTTCTTCTATCCTTTTATATCTTAAGCTAACCCCCTTCCTGATGAGTTCATATTAAGACATAGGAGTATATAGTTCTAGACAAACTACATTCGAAATATAGAGATAGAAAAAATACTGGGTAGCACAAATAGGATTGTACATCCAGATGTATATGAGTATCGTACATCTAATACAAATTTAATTCAGTTTATATGTAATTTTTTTTTAACTTTTAACAATTTTTTCTTACTCTATAATTTTTAGTGTTAATATTAAAATATTTGGGTTTTATACGTATTATTTTTGAGTTTTAATATAGTGTTTTGATTTACAATTTTTTTAATAAAGACGCTCAGATTCTTTTCAATAAAGCTCGTAAAATATATACATAAGCTCAAATTCTTTGTTATAAAGCTCGAAATCTATACTACCAATGTATATTTCTGCTTGCATAATCCTCTAATTGGAGGAATAGTGATGACTGATGATGTTAATATTGAATGTAAAGATAACAAAAGATACATATTTTATGATTATGAATAAATTGAGTATATTATATCAACCTAAACATATGTTTTACATAATGGTTGTTACATAACAATACTTGATGAAGAAATATACTTGTCCACAAGTAAATAACTCTATTGTTTCATTTCCCAACATAAAATAAATTAACCCAACATGAAAAAATAAAATCATCTCAATTTCTGTAATTTTAGAGAAGGGGCATGATATCCCCTTTTAAGCCTTGCTATGCATGTATAGCAAACAATCGGCCGTTCTCACTTAAAATGTGCATATTGGTTTTTAGATTAAAACGAGTGAAATAACACTTTACTCTAATAGATGCAGGTTCTCTTTGAAAAACGGTATAAGCATATTCATAACAACAGATAACGTTAGCATAATACAGTTAGTAGATTTTAATAGCAGGTTTGACCGTTTGACTATTAAATTGAATTAGCAGATTAAAAAAACGGTATTTGGTAAATAACAAATTACATGATAATTAAAACGGTTTTATGTATAAACTGAATATACTAATACAATATGCAGCTACTAGCAGCATATTCAAAAATAGTAGATTCCGACCAATATGTTATCCGAATATGTTGTTTACCAAACACGTGAAAATAGTAGTTTGATTGGTCAACCTATTAATTATACCGAAATCTACTAATTTCTTTCAATATACTGTTTACCAAACCGCGCCCCAACGTTCTTTTGAGTGAGTCTAAGCCATTTGTCTCATTTATTCTATTTGACCCAAATATGCGTTATAGTAAAGACTTTAAAATATCAAATATAATAGTTTACTAATTAAAATATTTACATCAAGTGTATGCTCAATTCTTTAAATTTTAAACATGGGAAATTATTATAGTAGACATCTTTTTAAAATTACCCACTAAATGTAGTATTTAGTTATTCTCAATAAAAAAGTTGAGCTGATTTAATTTGGAAAATATTGATTGTGAGTAAATTTCCAGAGAGACCGTATTTCGATAGATTAGTGAGAGACATAATATAAAAATAAAAAAAAATAAAATATTATTTTTAATATGTGAGAGATCTCTCGTTAACACTTTTGAGAGGCCGTCTCTCATTTTTGTGACTCTATAATTGATCGATAAATTAAGGTAGTGAAACAAACTTTTAGCTTCTTCTCTCAAACATGAGATTTAAATGCATCCAAAAGTAATCAATGACAAATGTATTTTTAGAAGGGTTACCCCATAATTAGGATCTCTAAGTAATTAGCTACAAACATAATTAAGTTGATCTTTCAAATGCTAAACTTATATATATACCTCTTATTTAATTAATTAGGAAACCACCATCCATAATAGATTTTCAAAACAAAAACATACGTAATCCAATTTCTTATACATTTTTAATTTATTTAATTTTCTAAAAATGAACAACTCTGAGAATGCTAGCTACCACGCCGGTGAGGCCAAGGGCCAAGCCAAGGTGAACATCTCTCGTTTTCACTATATCATATTGAAGTTGTAGTGCATTAGTAACAATTTTTTTTGGAATAATCTTATAAGAAAAGATGACTAATGTGCAAATGAAAAATTCTTGTGTCCTCCCGGAGTACGTACTCCTCACACCTAAACAAAATCCACCAAAATGTAATATTATAATGACATGGGTGTAAGGAGTACGGTACTCTCGGAGGACACAAGAATTTCTCTGTGCAAATAGTTAAATGAAAAGTACGTATTTGTACATAACATTATCGATTTACATTATATAATATTTTAAATATGCTTCTATTACAGGAGAAGGCCGGAAATATGGCTGAAAAGGCTAGCAATGCTGCTCAATCTGCTAAAGAATCCATGCAAGAGGTAAATAATCTGATTATAAACTAAGACGTTAAGTAAAGCGATAAGTTTCATATATGCATCAATTGAGTAAGTATTTATATTTGTGTTATCATTATTATGGTCTTATAAGCAATATTAACAATAGTTTACAACATAAAATATAGGCCGGATCACAAATGCAAGCCAAAGCACGAGGGGCAGCTGATGCGGTGAAGGATGCCACCGGCATGAAATGAACTAATGTTGCGATTTTAAAGATTATTAATTCTTATATTTAATTATGGATTATAAATCAGAGATGTTAGCATAGTTGTTGTGATTTGTGAGCTTTTAGGTACTTTGCCTTTTGCCTTTTTTATTGTAAGACATGACTATTGTATGTCGTGAATAATAGTACGAATTTGTAACAAATTTTGCCACAGTTATAAAACTTTTAAAAGATCAAAAAAATTCATTGTTAACAACATATGCTTGTATTTATTGGTTTACTCAATCCACATCCAGGAAAGGATATACACCGCGCCACCACGCCACCACGCCACCACGCCATAACATTCAGCTACGAGTCTTTAATCTAAACATTGTCGCTTTTCAACAATAGGTAGACAACTACTAATAGTGCACATCTAGCTCATCTTTCCTTTATCCTTTACCTTTAAATTACGACGATTTGTATAACTCATTTTTCAGACATATATATCTTAGAGTAATCCCCTTCGTAATGAGTATGCTACAACATGATTCTTGTTAAACATGTTATCAAACTATAATATTTAACGTCTGTGTACATCATTATCTAAAACTGCGCATTTACACGGAATCTGCACCAATTCAAAAATACAGAGATAAAACATATGTTAGGTAGTAATTTTGGAGGTTGAGGTAAAGTTTTACATGGCTCCTACCAAAGTATCACCCAAGATATGTTTCCGACATGAAATTTACCGATTGTAATATGCTACGTATATCTTTTGTTATATAGTTGTTACTCTGTATATGGTATTGTTATATGGTATTGTTATACGTATTTAATGTTTATAGTTAATGAAGAAATTCGAATGTCCCACATTAATAGCAGAGAAGAAAAATTATCACTTTATAAGGTAAGGGGTACGTAAAATATTTTACTTCTTATAATGTCTTACATTATCATGTCATTCATGTGTATATATACGACTTATGTGAAGAATAATACAAATAAGACTATACATTCAGATATATATGAGTACCGTACATCTGATACAAATCTAGTTGAGCTCATATACTACTTTTTTCGAGCTTCTAATAAATTTTTTTTGCACTATAATTTTTTAGTGTTCAAATTAAATTTTTTGAGTTTTATATGTATTATTTTTGAGTTTTAATATAATATTTTGATTTACAATTCTTTTACAAAGATGCTCATATTCTTTTCAATAAAGCTCGTAAAATATTCTTTTCAATAAAGCTCGTAAAATATACGCCTAAGCTAAAATTCTTTGTTATAGTGCTCGAAATTTATACTACCAGATGTATACATTTAATTGTATAATCCTATAATTACAAAAATAACAACGCAATTGTTTCTACAATTCTTCTTCGTCCCAACTTTATCCTTTGACCTCTTTTACATGAGGGACGGTGATGACTGATGGTGTTAATATTAAATGTAAAGATAACAAAAGACACATATTTAGATTGTGAATAAATTGTGTATATTATATCATTTTAAACATATATAGTACATAATGTGGTTAGTGGTTACATAATAATACTTGGTGAAAAAATATATTGGTTCATAAGTAAATAATCGTATTGTTTCATTTCCAACATAAAATAAATTAATTCGATATGAAAAATAAATTTAATCTCAATTTCTATAAATTAAATCTCAATGTCTATGTTTATGTTTCGTATGTAAAATTTACGTTTATGTTGTGAACGTATTATGAATAATTTGTATCAATTTTTTCTTTTCATATTTTCGTTTAACAAAAATGTTACATTAATTTTAGATTGGAAATCTAGAGATTCAACAAAGTTAAATAATTTTATTAGATAATTTATATAGTGATTCTCTAACTTTACTATGTATATTTAACAAAATTACGTAATTTTAATAGATAATTAATACACTTTTTAACCTTATTAAATGAGTATATATCGAACTAACATATTTTACAAGAGTAACAATATCTATAACTTTATTAGATAACTTATAAACTATGAACGTTGAAGATTATTAATATTTAAATGTATAATTATGTAAAATTTTATTTTCGTAATTTATACTTTTAATCCCGTGCAATTTTGCACAGGTCAAAACTAGTTTCTATAATTTTAGTGAAAGGGCATGATATATAGCAAATAACTAGTCCTTCTCTCTTAAGATGCGCAGACATATTTTTAGCTTCGTCTCTCAAATATGAGCTTTAAATGCATCCAAAAGTAGTTAATGGCATGTATATTTTTAGAAGCGCGGCCTCATAATTAGGATCCCTAAGTAATTAGCTACGGACATAATTAATTTGATTATTCAAAGCTAAACTTATATATACCTCTTATCAAATTAATTAGAAAAACACCGTCTATAATCGAATTTCAAAACAAAAAAACATACGTAATCGATTTCTTATACATTTTCAATTTATTTGATTTTTTGAAGATGAACAACTCCGAAAATGCTAGTTACCACGCTGGTGAGGCCAAGGGCCAAGCCAAGGTGAACGTCTCATGATTTTATTATATCTAATTGAAGTTGCATGTATCATGTACTAAAAAGTTCATGAAATGATCTTACAATAAGATGACTAATGTACAAATAGTTAAATGAAAAGTACTTATTTTTTCATGTTAGTCTCACATAGAATGATTCCTTATTAATTTCGGTTAATTTTCCATTATTAATGATTATTTTCTATATATGATTGATCAAGTCATTGACGTATTAAAAATGATTATTTTTTTGACAATAATATTATCAAAAAAGTTGTTTTATGGACATTATAGTAATGAAACTTCAAAAATAATATGCTTGTTTTATGGAGTATAAAATACTATATTTATTTTGAGGACTTTGATTTAAAATAGTATAAATATACTTATACATAATATTTATCAATTTATATTATATAATATGTTTAAATGTGCTTTTTAATATAGGAGAAGGCCGGAAATATGGCTGAAAAGGCCAGCAATGCTGCCCAATCTGCCAAAGAATCCATGCAAGAGGTAAAGAATTTGCTTATAAACTAAGAAATTAAGTAAAATAATTATATTTGTGTTCTTATTATTATTATTGGTCTTATAAACAAGTTAACAACATTTTACAAAATCATAAAATATAGGCTGGATCACAAATGCAAGCCAAGGCACGTGGGGCAGCTGATGCAGTGAAGGATGCCACTGGCATGAAATGACGCAATTTTGAAGACTACTAATTCTTATATTTATTCATTATATCATAGATTAGAGATGTTAGCATAGTTGTTGGGAGATCTTAGGTACTTTGTTTTTGTCCTTTTTATTGTAAGGCATGTCTATTGTTTGTCATGAATAACGGTACGAATTTGTAATAAATTTTGCCAGGATTATAAAAACTTTCAAATGAGGAAAAAAATTAATTGTTAACCATATATGTTTTTTTATTGGTTTAATTGATCTAAGCAAAAGAAAGGGATATAGATCACGCCACAACGCCATAACATTTTGCTACGATTCTTTGATCTAAATATTGTTTTTTAACAATGAGTATACAACTACACAAATAGGATCATACATCTGGATGTACAGAAGCATTGTACATCAGGCCACATAATAAATAATTCACTAATTGTCTATCTATAGCCCAATAAAAATGCATCGTTTTAAGCCTCGATATGCATATATAGCTTCGATATGCATATATAGCAAACAACTGGTTATTCTCTCTTAAGATGTGCATACTGTATTTTAGGTTAAAACGAGTGAAATAACACTTTACTTGAATTGACGCGACCTTCTTTTGAGTGATTCTAAGCCAATTGTCTCATTTATTTTATTTGACCTGAATATGTGTTATAGTAAATAATTTAAAATATCAAATTTGATGATTTACTAGTTAAGCTTTTTATCATCAAGTGCATGCTCAATTCTTAAAATCTAAACCACGTGAATTTATTATAGTAGACATGTATATAAATTTTGTACATTACACCCTAATAAGTATAGTATTTAGTTATTCTCAATAAAATAATGTAACCGACTTTAATATTATTTTGCCCCCTCTAACATATTATATAATGACTTTTAAAAAAATTTCGAACATGTGTTTTTTAGCAGAGAGGTAAAGTGAAAATCCATGAGTACATCCTATCACATTTTTATAACTAGATGATATTTCAGGATAACTCGAACAAAGCCCAACTTAAAACGAACAAAATTGATTCTGAGTGGATTATGAGCCGAGTTTGACCAAATTCGAGCTAATTCCAAACTGCAGTATTTTATAATTGTTTTGTTCTTAATCACAAATAATTTTAGCATTTATGATTATATTTTTATAATATTTGGTAGTACTTTCAGTATATTTTTATATTTATCTTAAAATATACGTAGTATTTATTTTTAGTTTGTTTTGAAAAGTGAAACAAAAAGTAAATAAAATAGTAATTTTACACAAATTCTCATTTCAAACCGTCATTATCTGTTCTCAGCGTAAGACGGGTCAAATACATACAAAATCACCCCATGTCACCTAGAAAATTACAATTTTTTGTTTTTATTACCCCAGTTGGTGGTATTTGACCCGACGGATAATACCCGTCATCCCACTTGTCACCTAGAAAAAAACAATTTTTGTCTATTACCCCCACTTGGTGAGTTGGTGGTATTTAACCCGACGGATAATACCCGTCTTAAGCAAGACTTACTGATAATTTTATCGAGCTTGATCTGACTCCCTTCTGATTTCGAGTTTAGGGTTCAAGACTTCAAGGTCATTCCGGATCCACGTTCCACTTTATCTCGGGCTCAAATCGACTCGGTTACCGCCTCAGAGCGATTGATTATACTTTTGGACAACATACCCACTAATAATGGCCCCATAAAAATGGGCTGATTTGTATTTGGTTTTCTTCAAACAAAACTGGAATCAGTTCTTTGGTAAAACTTTTCCTAATGAAAATGAAACATGACTGATTAAAGAGCATGCATTTGTGTTGTTCTTTACCATCTACAATTGAACATTTCAATTGCAACTTAAACCTACCAAAATAATATAATTTCATCTTATAGTCAAGGAAATTTCTGGGTAAGTTTTGAAATTACTCACTTTTTTTTGTAGATGGGTTTTATGATCTGATTTTTGATTGTTTTTATTTAAATAATGTTTTGTTGATGATGTATGATTTGCTTGGAATTATTGTTGATTTTTAGTTATTTGTTTCATGATTTGCATGCTTTAATTGTTGTTACTATATGGGTCATTGACAAACAATCCTACAAATTTGATTGATGATCCTTTAAGTTTAATCATGCATGAATAAATGAATTCATGAACAATTTGGATTTTATGAAAAATAAATAAATAAACATTCAGCTTTGATTGATTTCAAAACTAGAATGATGAAAAGCAATGCCTTTGATGATGATCTTGGTGGGTTAGGGTTTGGTCTTTTGGAGGGTTCATTGAAATGCCTTGGGACTAGTGAAAAGCCTGTCCTGTCTATTTAAGTGGGATGCAATTTGACTCGTTTTAAGCTTAAGACGAATTTGCCGTCTTCAGGAGTCAGGACCTATGTTACTCCGACTCTTCTAATTTCCCCGCGTACCCGTGTCCGACACTCGACACTCGGACATGGGTATGACATGGACACCTCATTTTAGACCAAAATGTGCATATTTTCAATAACATAGCTGAGTCCGACACTTGGACACGTACCCGTGTTGAGTACTTCTAAACGAGTCTGAGTAACATAGGGACTCAGGACTACTGGAAACTTAGATGTAGATATCAAAGGACAATTGGTATTTGATGCTGGCATTTGGTGTGAAGTTGTGTTTGTATGAGTGTGTACTGCAATCTCTTTGATGTTCTCATGCTAGCTACCAAAAAGATATGTTCTTTAGGGTCATCAATCAAACAGTTACTGGCATATGATGAGAATCATATATGCTGTAGGCATTGGTGGACCTAGAAAATTTGTTTATGATCGCGTTGAAATTTGGAGGTATTGTTATATTAGAAGTTGATTGTGTTCCCTTTCAACCTTGAGATTGGGGAAAATGTACAAAGACTTGTTTTAGGAAAGTGATCATTCATAATGACTGTTTGAGTAATATGTTATCTGGGTTGTCGGACATTTGTATGCTCTAGAGTTCGTTGAGGGGGATCCAAAGACAAGTGAAGATGGTGATCGAAAGGAATCCGAAGAGAAGAGTAGCATTTGTGCTGATTGATGGATTGGGTGATGTGTCAATTCCAAGATTTGGGTATAAGACCCCTTTAGAAGTGGCGAATGTGCCCAATTTGGATGCTATTGCTTCAGCCGGGGTTAATGGGCTTATGGATCCTGTTGAACCGGGTTTGGGATGTGGGAGTGACACGGCCCATCTTTCTTTACTTGGTTACAACCCAAGGGTCTATTACCGTGGTCGAGGTGCTTTTGAGTCAATGGGTGCTGGATTGGCCATGTCACCAGGGGACATTGCGTTCAAGGTAGACATTTGACCTTTGTTTTGTCACTGTTTTTAGTTATGTATTACTCTGTTCACTCACATTCGAGTGCTTCTCACATGATGTAGACCACTTCAGTTTTATGACGATTATTAGTTTAGTGCGCATTCCGCCTTGTTCCAAGATGATTTGTCATGAATGAATCATCATGTGTTTCAATGGCTGGTTTATAAGATAGAAATCTCAACAAAAGGATAGCGAATATACAATTTTTCTTCACTAGATGCCTGTTGGAGTTCTCATAGTAATTAACGGTGTTTGGCTTCAGTCTAATTTTGCGACTTTAGATGAGGAAACTGGCATAGTTACAAGTAGAAGGGCTGACCGCCATTTTGAAGAAGAAGGGCCAATCCTCTGTGTTGCCCTTGATGGGCTGAAATTGCCATCCTTTCCCGAGTATGAAGTTAGAGTCAGGTACATATGCTTCTCATTTCAATTTTATCTGCTCAATCTGAATATAGAATCTAACTCGGAGTTCCATATGCGCAAAGGAAAAATATGAATGCCATATTAACAAGTTAATGGATATAAATTAGTGTCACCAATGGTATTGATGTTATTCGAGATGTTCAATATGGAACCATATCTTATTGAGTTATTGGCTTGGTACTTGTAAAAATAAGCGCTCTTATATGATTACCTTGTTTATTTTCATGTTCTATTCCTCTAAACAGAAAACATACTTTAGATTACGAATAGATGGATGATGATTACCTCTACTGAATGTAGTAGTAGTGTTGGCCTTAGAGTACCCCTTAGAGTTCTTCCTCTATCCTGTCTAGTAGTCTACATTCTATTTTTTTTTTTTTTTGATGACGAGGGGGTTGAATCCCCCGGGCCCATGCATTCCCGCACCACCACATGGACCATGTAAGCCACCCCTTTCGGGGGCTGCAGTGGCCAAGTGGTCATCGCCCCAGCTGGTAGTCGAACCTGGGACCTCTCAACTCCTGCATTTCTGCAAGCTTCAAGGTTTAACCCGGTTACCACTGGACTAACACCACTTGGTTAGTAGTCTACATTCTTATCATCTGTAAGATTGAATGATCAACGCGTTTGCCCCATATATTAGTGTTGGCCCGAGAAAGTTTTTCCCTTTATCCCATCAAGTAGTTTACATTTTCCTTATCATCTGTAAACTATTAGTTGTGATGGAGGGATCAATGAGTTTGCCACAATACATTACCCCGAGTGATGCAACACAAATCCATGCATTGCAGTTATGATGTTTTTGTTTGGTCCAGGTATGCTACAGAACATAGATGCGGAGTAGTTGTGAAGGGACCAAGATTAAGTGGGAATATATCTGGAACCGACCCTCTGAAGGATAATCGTTTACTTCTACAAGCTGAACCTTTAGACGGTACAGATGAAGCAAAGCACACAGCCGCAGTTGTGAATGAATTATCCAAGGAGATTTCCCGCATACTTGTAGCACATCCAATAAATGCCAAGAGGCTGGCAGAAGGAAAGAACATAGCTAATATTGTCCTTTTACGAGGTTGTGGTATTCGAATTGAGGTTCGTGTTTCCTTGTCATGCATAGAAGTTATTCACCTGTTAGATCTTCTGTTTGGCCTTTACGGTAATACTGAATTGTATTGTGCTGTATACGGGAACTAGAGAAATTCAAATAAGATGGTAGATGGGATATGAGTATGACAATTGACTCGTGAATGATTTAGGTTCAGAATCATTGTTGAGTTAGTAACTTTTATGCCGAAGGCTATCAGGACATGTTTAAGAAACTGCTTATCTGGTACACCCTACACATGTCTTATCCAGTCAATTTCTCATCCAGCGTGGCTTGTACGAGACAGTCTTGTCTTATATGAGAGACCAACCTAATATCGTTATCTATTCTTCATTTAGCTACAAGGTTAATGAGCTGGTCTTACACGTAAGACTGTCGATGACTGAATAGAAATGTGTTAACTTATACGTCAAGATTTGTGTTCGGAAATGTCTAAATTAGTAGATTTTGATTTGTGTAGTATTTTTGCTTTAATTTAACGGTAGTTTCAAGATTCCAGGTGGGTCAGATGGTATTGAATTACAGGGAAAATTATTTCTTTCTGATTTGGTTCGTTATTTTTCTATTCTGCTCTCAGACATTGGTGATTGCAGGTTCAGCCGTTTGAACAGTTGCATGGCCTACGGCCATGCATGGTAGCACCTACTAAGATAATTGCGGGACTTGGGTTGTCGCTTGGCATAGACATACTTGAAGCTCCTGGAGCAACCGGAGACTATCGAACTTTGCTAACTTCCAAAGCAACTGCCATAGCCAAGGCACTATCGGCTCCTCTCAACTCTTCTCCTCATATTTTTGTCCCCGGTGAAGAGGAGCACAAGCCTGGCCTATCTGATGGATACGATTTTGGGTTTCTCCACATCAAGGTTTTTTCACTTAGTTTACCCTTTTCATCTTTTTACTCTCCTTGACCAGTCACTTCATATTGGATTGGAGCCGGAGGGAGTACCTAATAAGAATATTTTTGAAACTCACTACCTAATATTTTTATTAGGAATAAGTTGAAGATGAATAATGATGGAGGACATGGATGAAGATGGAGGAAAAAAATTTAGAATTGAATGATAGGGAGGCTATTTTTGGTTAAAAGAAAAAAATTACAATTATTTTGGAGGTAAATTGCAAATTTTGTCGGGAAAAGAAACAAAAAACAGGTCCGAAACTCTGAACTCATTTATGGTAGCAATAGCCAAATAGGTAAGAAAAAGGTTCATATTAGGTAGTAAATTGTAAAAAAAAAGGGTACCATAAAAGGTAGCAAGTATCAATTTAGCCTTATTATTGTATATTTGTATGAAAAGTGGATCATGATGAAATAAAGTAGAATTACTCACTAACTTAGGAAAGGTTGTTTTAGTTGTGAAGTAGCCATCATTTGATGCAATTTTCGAAGCGGGTCGTCTGGAACCAACCTCTTCGAACTGTTAACACGGGGGTAAGGTTGTGTACGTCCGACCTTATCCCCATTTGCCGTAGTACCTTAAGGTAGATGTTGCTGTCTGTAACACCCCAAGAGTATGAGAGGAAAGTTGTCCCACATCGGTAGAATGTGAGGCTTGTGATATATTTATAATAACTTCCACCCACCACTTAGTAACAAGGCCTTGTGCTTTTGGGCTTAAGTGAGGACAAATAATGGGCCCAAAGGCATACCTCCCATCTTATTGAGGGTGTGTTACGACGGTGGCGGGTCGGGTTGTTACACTGTCATCGTTCTGTATAAAAAACTCGTGTTTATTTCTAGAGTAGTTATTTCTCCCTTTGAATTTCAATCCATATAGAGCCAGCCACAGATCAGGACGCTTAGGCATTTGGTCGTTTCATCTGCTCTAATGTCAATTTAATTTCCCTTTTTTCTGCAGGCGATAGATGATGCAGGTCATGATAAAGCAACCGTCTTCAAAGTGAAAGGATTAGAAGTTGTAGACAAAGCAATAGGGCAGTTAGCTAAGCTCCTTTGGCAAGCAGAATCAACTGGAAAGTTTGAATATTTCCTATGTGTAACTGGAGATCACTCTACACCTGTTGAGTATGGGGACCACAGCTTTGAACCCGTTCCTTTCACACTTTGTCGATTAAAGGACTTTGTGGGTGCGAAAGGTGGTGAACCCGTTGTAATGGAAACTTCGCTCGACTCTTTTCCTCTCCCGACTGTCGAAGCCGGTGATGATCTGGCAGAAGAATGTTTATCTGCTGATCAGAGAACAGAAGGCTTAAGAAAGGCCTTTAGTGGTGATGCGGTTTTTGAGCTCAATGAGATAGCTGCAGCGAGGGGATGTCTTGGACGTTTTCCAGGAAGTGAGATGATGGGTGTAATCAACGCATTCCTCCAACTGAATCCATGATATTATACCGTTTAAGTCAACAGTGATCTGACAATAATACCTGACTCCAACTGAAGTAGGGACCGAACTCGAAACTATCTCTATCCAAATGAGCCGATTTACACAAATTGTAACCAATGACCCAAAAATGATCGAACTCATACAGACTTGTCCGGCTCAAGAAATATATTATATATCAAGTGTCAGTTCCTAGCATAAAATTTTGCTTGTGAGTCATTGTATCAGTTTACTGTTCCTTTGTGTACTCTCCAATGACAATTTGTTCTGTATTCTTGCTTTCGTGAGCATCTTTCTAATTTAATTGTTCCCGATTCTGCGCGTAATTCGAGCTTCTTTACCTTTTCCATAAAGGCAGTGCTTTTTTTTTCTGCTGCTTAGGTGGTTGCTACTTGCTACTATGGAGATAATGACTCTTGTCTAAATTTATCTTGCTCAGTTGCTTGCAAGAGTTTGAAAGGTTAGGCACCGTCCAAGGCTATACGTGAAAATGTAAGATATCGAGCTCAAACACGAGTTGAGCCCTATCAAGCCGATCTTGAACCGAAGCACCGAGCCACCGAGCCAATGTTGAGTTGCTCGGAAGACGACTGCGCTTCTTATCACAGGTACATTAACTACTACTCTTTACTTGTTAAATCTTTTTTAGGATCAGACAAATACAGTTTTTTATTAAAGTAAAGATGAGATATTGCATTTAAATTTCCTCCATAAACTGCCCTTTCTGCTTTCTTTTGGTGGGAACAACCTTTAGTCTTATAAATCAATAAATCAATAGCTGCTTTAGGATATGCATGCAGAATATTTGGTTGCTTTATTGTGCTTTTTTTTTTCATGTTAAGGTGTATTAAATAAAGCTAATATATATGTGTATATGATCCACTAAGCTACATGAAAACATTATCACATCTTTAAAGACACAATGCACTAAATTGTTTATCTTCATCTTTAAGTAATCATACGTACGTGCTTTCAGACTGGATGTGAAAGGTCGGACATGGGTGTGTACCCAAGTGCCTGACTCGGCTATTTTATGAAAAGTTATCAACTTTTTGGGCTAAAATGAAGTGTCGGAGTGTCATGCCAATGTCCAAGTGTCAAGTGTTGGACACGGCCGCTATGTTACTCCGACTCTTCTAATTTCCCCGCGTACCCGTGTCCGACACTCGACACTCGGACATGGGTATGACACATGGACACCTCATTTTAGACCAAAATGTGCATATTTTTCAATAAAATAGCCGAGTCCAACACTTGGACACGTACCCGTGTCGGATACTTCTAAACGAGTCTGAGTAACACGGGACACGGGTATACGAGCTCATATGAAGTGTCGAAGTAACATATTTCACACATTCCAAACCTCCCTTAACTCAATAATTCAACCGACTTTATAAATCTTACATGGAATTCTAGAGTGATGTTCCACATTGCATTTTAAAATAAAGTTCTTTAAATCAAATCACTCATATAAAGTTAAGATGAGTATATGTATGCAAGCCCACACTTATACTTCACTAACCATTTAACAGACTTAGTATACATAACCAACTTTTGTATACGATAGGTCCCAAATTCGAGCCCTCTTTATCTTTTAACTGTACAAGCGTCTGCGTCTTGCCGTCACATTAAGAACCTTCCTTATATATACATCCAAGTCTGAATCTGAGTCCCCTCTCCATTGGCTGTACCTGCATAAAAACGCCAGACTCGAGATTCTTTCAGTATCTTGTTACATAAGTTGTACAGACGTTTGAGCATTTGGATCCGTAAATAACCATGTATGTAACAAGGGGTCTATCCCTATATAGGAAGGATCCAAGTTCGCTTTCGATTAGACCCCCTGATTATGCACCGAACACTGGGGTATTAGTAATGACTGATGAAGCTACAGAAGAACAGGATGCTTATTGTTGGGGAATCTGTGATTACAAGAATATTAAGACATTACCCTTTCCTCAAAACAAGTTATTGTCAATTGTGCATCAGTCGGAGTTTAAGAAAGCCAGTCTCACTAAGGTTTGGTTCCTTCCGGTTTTGGGGCACCCTTTATCTGCTCATAGATACTATATCATCAGGGCCAAAGGCCAACACAAAGGGTACGTCATTTCTTCTTTTTTCTCGACAAATTTTTAAGCACTTGAAACATACTGTATAATCGTTAGTTTCCAATCTGAATTGTTGATTTAGTGAAGTCGAATACTCGGTATTCTTTGGCTATCTTAGGATGTGATGGAGTTAAATTGTTAGCTAAATTGGTTGGTCCTGTCTGATGTGATTGTGTGAAGTAGCAGTTAATACATTTTTTGATGCAATTTTCACTACGCATCCTCTAGAAATAGGTTGAAGGGGAGCCTTGGCGCACCGGTTAAGGTGTTGCTTTGTGACCGTGAGGGAGCGGCCTCTTGCCAAAATGGCAAGGGAAGGCTTGCCCCCATTACACCCTTGTGGTGGGGCCCTTCCCCGGACCCTCGCCTAGCGGGGACGCCATCGTGCACCGGGCTGCCCTTTATCCTCTAGAAATAGGTTCTCTGTATAGTTAGTACGTGTGTAACGCTATGCATATCTGATCCCTTTTCTTCTGGGAAATGTTGTTGCCGTAGTCTGCTGTAATGGACATTAGGGAAATGTTGTTGTTGTAGTCTGCTGTAATGGATTTACGGTTTCTGTTCTAGCGAAAGTTTTTATCGTGGGTTGTGCTGCAAAAAAAGCCTCTTGTTTGCCATTCAAGATAGCATAAAGCATACATATGACCATGGTTTTAAATCTCGGCCGATACGATACGACTCGACAGAGTTGTATCGGATTTTCACTTTACCGATACGAGATATCGCCCGAGAAATCACCGAGATTCACCGTGATTCGCCCGCGATGGCCGGTTAAGGTCCGGTTATATTGTTACCGCGACTGCGACCGATACCGAGATTTAAAACCATGCATATGACTCTTTATCCCAGAATAAGCAGGATTGTTCAAGGAATTAGGTTAACATTTTTACCATCGTTTAGCGATAACATTATTCTGTTGATTAATCATGTGAGATTTGTATTCCGTTTTCTTATCACTGAAAACCGCGTCTTTTTGAAATCATGGACATATTTTTTCTCTCTGTGCCGATTGTTCTAATTTCTTCTGTTTTACATTGGTAGGAAAGCATGCACAAGTTCAAAACGAGCAGATGTATGGTCATGTTGCTGTTACTCGGAGTTTATAAACGACCTAAAACCAAGGCCATTTGATTATAGAGACATATACCAACAGTTTGAAATCCGTCGCTACCATGGTGGTGGCTTCTATGCTAAATCCGTTGCTTATGATGGCGTTCCTCCAAATTTCCTTCGGAAAAAAGGGTGGGAAGTTCGAGTACATCGTTCTATTCGAGGACAATTACATGACGCTTTAGGCCTTGATGAATCCGTCCAAGCGTCACTCCCTCCCCCTCCGACCTTTCCTATTCCACCTCTACATCAACGATATACCGGCGTTGTCATTGGAAGATGGTACACCCCCTTCTTATTCCTCAGGTAACGAACGTGTACTCCTGAATTATGCACTTCCCTCCCTCCCTCCCAGCCAAACCAAACTAAAAAATTTTAAAAATTCGCATCAGATAATTGTGGGACAGATGTAGTTTGGTTTGGATGGGAAGTAATTTCTTTCATTTACAATGACATTGCTGATATCGGCTACTTAACTCGGTAATGTTATTTAAGGGGATTTTCCGTGATTGCGTTTCAGAACCCGTCGTGCGAAAATTGCTCCCATAACTCCCTTTACACCAAAAGAAAATGGGAACATGTATAACTAATGAGTGTTTTATCACAGATTCGTCACAAACTCTTGTTTAAGACCAGGGGCGTTGATTAGCATGGTCAACCGGTTCTAAGAACCGGGCCCAAAAGTTTTAGGGGCCCAAAACTCAGTATGGTTAGAGTACATTAATTTTTTTGTTGTACTGAATGTATTAATATGTCTGGGTGTAGTGGTTTGAGCATTATTTTTCAACGTGATGTCTAGGGTTCGATTCCTCTGGGTAGCAAAATCTCAATTTTATATTTGCCTTTGTTAAAATGTTTTTCCTATTTTTTAATTTTTTTATCCAAACAAAATTGGATCTATACTTTTAATAACCTTAATTAAACAACCAAAAAATGGCTTTTGTGTCATCTAAAGAAACCTAATTTTTTGTTTTATTATTTTTAAAAAAAATATTATTTGCTTACAAGTACTATTTAGGGCCCCAAATTGACAATTTGAACTGGGTCTCCTAAAATCATTGGACACCTCTGTTTAAGACTTTAAGCCCGTCTTAAGTTAAGACAACACTCATATCTGATATAAATAATGTTAAAATATAGCGGGTTGTGAGAAGTCTTAACTTAAGACCGTCTTAGCAAGACCTAACCTAGATTCATAGGTCATACATTACTTCATTAATGCCACATAACTAGAGTATGTTTTGATTACATAATAAAAAAATGCAGGGAAGAGGCAAAATTATGGAGACATATGAAGAAATCAATGTTCTATGAGATCAGTCTAGAGCAATATTGGGAAGAAATATACTCGAAGCAAAACGAGAGTAACGAGGACGATTCAATCGTGATTGATGCAATGGTAAAAAGAGAAGAGGCTATAGTGTATGGCATGGAAAGTGTTGTAGAAGTGAACCCAATGTTAGGACATGCAAG
Organism: Silene conica; assembly: GCA_029255685.2. Lineage (NCBI taxonomy): Eukaryota > Viridiplantae > Streptophyta > Magnoliopsida > Caryophyllales > Caryophyllaceae > Silene > Silene conica. The sequence continues at coordinate 73,951,761 of CM055319.2, forward strand.
TTTCACTATACCAAGTAACTTAAGCAACGGGAATCGGGTGAAGTTGACGATGAGCTTGGCGGTTTTCGAGGCGATGCGAGGGGTACAAGTCGAACGAGGGTGGATGAGTGATCAAGAATTTGATGTAAGAGTAGAGAGAGTTGAAGAAGTTGGGAGGAGAAGAAGAGGGAATCATATGGAGTGGAGAAGGTTTGGTTGTTATGTTATGGTGGAAAGTTATTCAATTAGAAGAATGGATGGAGTTTTGATTATGAAGCATAATTTTAAGCATACTCATAAAATTCAATGTAGATGGGATTGAGTATCGAGTGTATCATGTCATTGTACACCCGATCAATCAGGACAATGAAATTGATACCGATGCAAGATCTATGTAAAATAAAACTCAAGACTTTTGTTCGAGTATAATGTGTATTGAACTTGTGGTACCTCGACACAAGTTTGTAATACGGAGTAGCTTGTATCGTGTATACGAATAATACGATTTTTGATTTACGCGAGGTTAGCCCATCACACACAAAATGTCGCACTAATCGGGTTACCAATATTTTTAATCTTAATCTCACATTAATTATCTTGATCCACCTTCAACCCACTCATTTTCCATTTTCCAACATTTTTCGATAATTAATGTCAGATTAAGAATAAAAACGTTTGAGTGAATCGGGTTTATGTTAATGGCATGATAAATAACTGTCGAAAAATCAATTAAAAATCTATAAACTAAACATCTAAAAGAGGCGAATTAGGAAATTTCGAGTATTTTAGGATGTTTTCGTTAAATTTAGGAATAGCCAGTAAGGAGTATCACTTAAAATTCAAAAAAGTATAAGAGTACAACGAAGTTTATATTATGTACTTCCTCAATTCGTATGAATTTTATACATTTGCGTTTTAGGCATCATTTATGTGTGAGTGAATCTTCGATACAACTTCTAATACATTACATTCTATAAAACATAGTAAAAATTTTATAATTTTTAGTAATATGTAACTAAAGATACGAACAAAGAAAGAGCATTGATAAACGTCTATAAAATAAAGTAATGTGTAGAATTCATTGAAGCGGATTTTTATTAGGGTCCACCGAAGTACAAATTCTCAGTTGCGACGACCGATATCCGTCACAAGCTTGTGACGGATTAAATAAAACCATATAGAAAGATAACGACAAATCATTTGTCATTTTTCCAATGGATTCTACTTTTTGTCTTATCTATTTTTAAGGATAATATTTAACCCTTTACAAACCTGTGATGGATAATTCGTCACAAGTAAGACCTATTGACACCGAGGTTCAAAATACTGAACTGATCTTGAGCTCACGTCGGTGACATAGTGAGTCACTGATTTTGATAGAGTCAACGTTTGTACTTTACCCAAATAAGGATGATCCCCACTATTTACAAACGGGTATTCAACGTAAGTTTTCTCTCAATCCGTTCACGGAAATATATTTATCTGAGATCTTTTTTAATTTGTCTTGATAAGAGGATTAAGAATATCAAGATTTTATAATTTTTAGTAGTATGTAGCTAAAGATATAATCGAAACAAAATGAGTATTGGCAAACGTGTATAAAGAAATAGGGTGATATAGTAGGCCTCTTATTCTTACATATACTAATCAACTCATCTTCTACCAACTCAAACTCGTACTCAAAAATGGCTGCCCATACTCTTCTTCTTCCTCCTCCTACCTTTTGCTCTACCATTAGCCTCAAAGGTATCTTTTTCCATTAATCTTCTCTTTATTTCCTTCGTCTCAATTCTTTGTTTACGTTTTTTTATTCTTTTTGATAATGTATTTTAATAAAAGCTAAATAACTGATCGGGACAAAGGAAGTATTTTATTTATATTTTGTTGGTTCATGCATTCCCGCACCACTGCATGGACCATGTAAGCTACCCATTCGGGGCTGCAGTGGCCAAGTGGTTATCGCCCATCGCCCCAGTTGATAGTCGAACCGGGACCTCATGACTCCTGCATTTCTGCAAGCTTTAAGGTTTATATTTGATTAAGCATATATTGGAAAAAAGATTAGCTAGCACAAAATGTGTACCAATGTTTTGGACTTTGTTTGATTTTATGGTAGGTGTTGTTTAAGACCGTCTTTCAGTTAAGACTTCTCAAAACCGTCATTTTATTTTTGATGACTTTAAATCGGTCTTGAGTGCCGTATTAACTTAGGACGGTTTTAACCAAGAATTTGTGATGTTAGAGTGTTCAAGCAATTTAGTGCAATAAGCCCTTTTTTTGCTGAAATGAGCTGAATTGAATTTAATGGAGCTGAGCTGAGCTGATTTCAACTTAATTGAATAAAACTTAGCTAAATTTAATACAGTTAAAGTAAGAGTTATTTTGTGAAGTGAATACTTGAATTGAACCGAATGAAACTAAATTGAACTCTACTTAATAAAGCTAGCTAAGCAGAAATGAAACGATCGAAAATTAAGCTAAAAAGAACAAGGCTTTTTAAGTCACGAAGTATAGGGACCAGTGACAGAACCCGGATTTGAGAAAGTGGGTTAAAAATTAAAACAATGATTGAATTTTTTAGGTGGGAGGTGGGACAACTTAGTGATGTGATGATAGAGTGACTTGGAAAAAAATCGAAGATTTTAACTAAAAAATTGATAACTTTCATCCCTGACGGGTTTTCTAGAGGTGACGGCCCCTACTAGCCCCCTGCTACGTAAATTGGACTCAAACAATAAGGGGAGATTCCGGATTCGTTATGGGGCCGTGTTTGAGAGATTTGTCCCACATCAGATTATAAGAAGATTATGTGAGACAAATTAGTACTGTTGTAATTTGTATGCTTCTTGTCCCACTTTAGATTATAACACTCTCTTGGTGTTACTTGATTTTGATAAAACGGAATTTCTCTCCTCGTGGGTGTACCACTGTACCCCCAGAATCGGAACATATACACCAGGAAACGGAATTTGAATTATTACTATTTTTGCCTTAATGACTGAATCGGGATTAGTGTGCTCGACCTGTCTTAGCTGTGATGAATATTAGGAAAAATGATATTAATCGGGATTGATGAGCAAATTTCATTTGGTGTAGGCGATGGCAGTAAAGTTGGGATTTTCTCAGTGAGAACGAAGGCCGTGCCATTTATGAATGTCTCGTCTGGTCACAAAGTTAGAGCACAGGCTGCAATCAATGCTGGTTGCAGAGGGATAGATATCCCGACACATTGGTACAATTTAATAGCCGATCTTTCAGTTAAACCTCCCCCGCCTTTGAATCCTAGGACTTTCGAGCCAGTCACGCCCGAAGATTTGAGTCCTCTCTTACCAGATGCATTGATTCAGCAAGAAGTCAGTACTGACCGATATATTGAAATACCTGAGGAAGTTCGCGATATTTATGGACTTTGGAGACCGACTCCTCTGATCAGGTTCTGCTTTTTTATGTCTCTTTGTTTAGTATGTTCGTAACAACTGCTTAAGTTAGAGAGACTATTTCCGAATGACTAGAATGAACGCATTGAGAACTATTGAGTGACATAAAAAAATGTTGGTAATTTAAGTGTAATTACCGGTTTATTTTCTGTATTCTGGGTTTGGTTCAAAGACGGGCGAACTTATAAATAATGAAGCTAGTTCGGGAAGTACGGAGTGTACACTAGTCTATTGTTTACAAGTTTGCAGTATAGTTGCCTTACGAACGACTATGCGGGGGTCTCGCCAAAGCATTTTTCCGAATAAACAGATTTTGGCGGTTGATTTTGAAGGGTTGTAACTCTTCAGAATTCTGAGTCAATCCCTTCCCTTTTCCCTTTTCCCTTTCATTTATCTATATATACGCAAGATAAATGGATCAGTTTCCTTAAGAGAAATTACTGATATCAATCTTCATGAACATAGAAAACAAATTACACATAAAAGCTTCGAAATTACATCTCTGTTTTTTGTGCCAAAACCGAAGAACACCGTCTTATCTGTGAAGAGGTGCAGAACTCCATTAATGGTGTGTGATATAGCTTGGTATATTAGAGTATTAGTTATAGAGAGAGAAGATGATTATAAGAGAGATATTCTGTTATTAGAAAAGTAAGTAATTCTGTTACATACAAATGATATTTATACTGTAACTAACTTCAACTAACTAGTCAAAGCTATACAATATATTGACTTATATATTTCACATCCCCCCTTCAAGCTAGACTTTGTTTGTTATGTCTAAGTCCTAGCTTGTCAACGAGAAAATTATGCTGCTGAGACCCCAATGCTTTGGTCATTATATCTGCAAGTTGTAAGCCAGTTCTGATGTGTTGAGTATATAAGAAACCTTGTTGTAATTTGTCTCGCACATAATGGCAATCCACTTCTAAATGTTTAGTCCTTTCGTGAAATACGGGATTATGAGCAATGTGTTGAGCTGCTTGATTATCACAGAACAGTGGTATAGGAGTTGGAACATGAATCTGCAAGTCTGCCAAAAGATTATTAACCCACACCATTTCAGATGTTGTGAAGGACATGCTCCTGTACTCTGCTTCTGCAGAACTCTTACTCACGGTCTTTTGTTTTTTAGTTTTCCATGAGATCAGAGAATCACCAAGAAATATGCAATAGCCACTCAAGGATTTGGCTGAAAAAGCACACTGCGCCCAGTCTGAATCACTGTAGGCAGTAAGAGTTAAAGAAGTTCCAGCAGGATAGAACAAGCCTGTATTGATGGTGTTCTTTAAGTACCTTACAACATGCATAGCTGCCTGCATATGAGGAACTCTAGGTTGCTGCAGAAACTGACTTAAATGCTGAGTAGAGTAAGAGATATCTGGTCTAGTCATGTTTAAATAAACCAACCTACCAACCAAACGTCTATACTGCTCAGGATTCTCCAAAACCTCTCCTGTATCAGTGGATAATTTCAACCCCTTGGTCATGGGAAAGTCAGCAGGAAGACAATCTCCCATGTTCATATCTTGTATAATATCTAATGTAAACTTCCTTTGGTTTAATAGCAAACCAGTAGCATTTCTGGCAATTTCCAAGCCAAGGAAATACCTCATAGGACCAAGATCCTTAATTGTGAAAGCTGTATGTAGATCTGCCTTTAGCTGTTCTATTTCTGCTACAGACTCTCCTGTAAGCAATACGTCATCAACGTATACCAAAGCCACTGTAAACTTCTTAGTAATTGAATTCATTCGAGTAAATAGAGAATAATCCTGTTTGGATTGAACAAAATTGTGATTTTGTAAAAACTTGGTGAGTTCTATGTTCCATTGCCTTGATGCTTGTTTTAAGCCATACAAGGACCTTCTTAATCTGCAAACCTGTCCTGGTTTTCCCTTGTTGTATCCTTCTGGCACTGTCATATAGACTTCTTCGTCAAGGAATCCATGAAGAAAGGCATTGTTTATGTCTAATTGAAACAATGGCCAATCTTTGGATGCTGCAAGTGCCAATAACACTCTGACAGTTGCAAACTTCGCAACTGGTGAAAAAGTGTGAGTATAATCTTTATACTTCACTTGGTTATAACCCTTAGCAACTAACCTTGCCTTGAATCTCTCAACCGTTCCATCAGCTTTATGTTTGATCTTATACACCCATCTTGAACCAATGGGTTTGTGACCTTTTGGCAAAGTAGTCAACTCCCAAGTACAATTATCTTCCAAGGCTTTCAATTCCTTATTCATGGCATCTACCCATCTGTCATCTTGCTTAGCATGATTGAAAGAAGTAGGTTCAACTTCATTAACAACATTAGCCAAAGACAAAATATATTCATCAGAAAAATCAACCAATTCTGCAAACATGGCCTTACTGACTGTATTAACCTTGTGCTTGGATTGAGACTGTCCAGGCAACTTACATCCAAGCTTATAATCTTTCAATCTAGTGGAAGGTTGAACTGCCCTAGATGACTGTCTTACAGGTGGGTTAGTAGTAACCATTACCTGTTCTTCAGTATGTTCAGTACGTAATGCTGAATCATTTTGCTGTGAAGTAACAGTAGCAATATTGTCAGTCAGATCCTGTGGCTCAATATTGCCAGTCTGATCCTGTGGCTGATCAATTTGCATTCTTTGCTGAGATGCAATTGTAGTATGTAAATCATCCATATTGTCATGAAATAAATCCACCAAAGCTTCTGAATCCTCAGATTCTGTAGTATTTGCTTGTTTGAAAGGAAATATATTCTCCTGAAATATGACATCTCTTGCAACAAAGGTAATATGTTGTTGAAGATCATACAACTTATACCCTTTTTGTCCATAGGGATATCCAATAAAAACACACTTTCTACCCTTGGGAGCAAACTTATCTTTTCCTGAATTTGATTTTACAACTGGTCCATAACACAAACAACCAAATACTCTTAACTCAGTATATGCAGGTTGTGTGCCAAAAAGAACTTCAAATGGAGATTTCCATTGTAATATGGCTGTAGGCATTTTGTTAATTAGATAGGTAGCTGTCAAAATACTATCTCCCCAAAATTTGATTGGGAGATTAGCATGGATCCTTAATGCTCTAGCTGTCTCAACCAAATGTCTGTGTTTTCTTTCTACACGGCCATTTTGTTGAGGCCTTCCAACAATACTTCTTTGATGAATAATTCCATTTTCCTGAAAAATTTGAAAACAATACTCCTGGAAAAACTCTGTCCCATTATCACTTCTGAAGGTCTTGATTTTCCCTTGAAATTGTGTAGCCACATAGAGTATGAAATTTTTCAATAAATCTGGGACTTGGTATTTATTCTGAAATAAGTACATCCAAGTCACTCTGGAATGGTCATCTAGAACAGTGAGAAAATATTTGGCTCCTGTTCTAGATGCTGTTCTATAGGGACCCCATAAGTCCAAATGCACCAATTCAAAAAGATGTCTGGCATGGGACTGGCTTCTTTGAAATGGCAGAACATGGAATTTAGATAGGACACAAGTTTCACAAGCAAACTGTTTATGAGAAGGAATTTGCATTACATGCTTCAATTTATCCAAAGAACCATGACCTAGCCTGTCATGAAACAATTCAACAGTACAACCCTTATTACAACCATTAGAAGAAGACATTGTACAACCAATCAAAGAAGACTTCTTCAAGGGAACCAAGGATGATGCACCCCTCTGATCTTTTTGCACCAAGATGGGTTCAAACCAGTATAAACCTTGCCTCTTTTCTGCTAATCCCAAGGAAACCTTACTGGAAAGGTCCTGGAAATCACAATGTTTAGAAGTAAATAACACTGACATAGGTGTATGTTGAATCAACCTGCTCACTGATAGCAAGTTCTGTTTGAAATCTGGCACTATCAACACATTCTTCAACTTAATGTGTTGTGTTAGATTAACATTTCCCATCTTACGGACTTATTTAATAGTACCATCTGGTAATCCAATCATAATTGGCTTACGAAGTATTCTAACATCATATAACATGTTCTCATTAGATGTCATATGATCTGAAGCTCCGGTGTCTACAATCCAAGACACTTGACCATAAGTATAAGCAACAGTACAAGCTTGTGAATACAGCTTTGTACCTGCAAAATTGACTGATGATGAACCAGCTACTGTATTTGGATTGTCAGACAGAGCCTTGTAAACTTGCTGCATAACATTCTGCACTATACCATCCATCGTTGCTTTATCAACTCCTTGCACTTTATCTTGAGTATTATCTGCAGAAACATGATCTGCAGGAGAAGAAACTTCAAGAGGATTATCTTCAAAATCCAATGTGTCAGCATTATTAGCCTTCCTGTGGTAGACATGTGATCTTCCTCCATTATGTTGTGATTTTCCTTTACCTCTCCCAGTACCATTATTGGCATGTTTGAGTTTTAGAAAACAATTGGCAACTGGATGCCCTTTCTTACCACAGTAATCACATGGATTATACTGAAAACATTCAGCAAGATTATGTCCACCTTTCTTGCAATGTGTACAAAACTTAGCAGACTTGTCAGATTGAGCATCCAACTTCTGCCTCTTCCAATCACCCTGTGAGCTATCAGTAGGTCTTGCAGAAGCATAAGCAGTTGCTTCCACATGAACATTAGCAACTTCTGAGATCTGTCGTTGCTTCTCAATCTTTTGTAAAAGACCAAGAGCTCTATTCAAAGGTGGCAAGGGTTCCATGGACAGAACTGTTGTTCTAACAGTCTCAAAAGCATTGTTAAGCCCCATTAAAAAATGAATTAGCTTAGAATTTGTTTCTCTATCAACAATTCTTTTTAGCATTTGACAAGAACACGACTCCATAGCTCCACAAGAACAGTAAGGAATGGGATCAATAGCCTCAAGATCTTCCCAAGCCTGTTTTAACTTGCTATAATACTCAATTAAACTGGAATTCTCTTGAGTAACTTGTCCCAATTCTTTCTTTAATTGATAAATCTCAAGACCACTAGTCTGACCATATCTTTCTAGAATTTCACTCCATAATTCCTTAGCACTACTAGCATACTTAACAGTTTCTGCAATCTGAGACTCCATGGAATTAGTAATCCATCGTCTAACAAGTAAATCACAACGAGTCCAATGATGAAATCGTTTATCCTTTTTATCAGTAATTCGAAAAGATCCATCAGTGAATCCTTCTTTATTTTTAGCAAGCAAAGCCTGATAAACTTCTCTCTTCCATTGTAAAAAATGATCACCAGAAAATTTCACTTCAGATAAACGCAAACTAGGCTGATCAGAATTAGAAATGTGTAAAGGATCATCAAAAACTTCGTATGAAGCAGGTGTTGCAGAAGAAACAGAATTCAAATCTTCAGACATGATTAAGGCAATCAATGAATAAAGATGCAGAAGGAATAAAGAAGAAGAAAGATCACACCAGAAGAAGAAGAACTACACCAGAAAGCGGAAGCACGGATCAAAAAAAACCTTAGTAACTGATACCATGTGAAGAGGTGCAGAACTCCATTAATGGTGTGTGATATAGCTTGGTATATTAGAGTATTAGTTATAGAGAGAGAAGATGATTATAAGAGAGATATTCTGTTATTAGAAAAGTAAGTAATTCTGTTACATACAAATGATATTTATACTGTAACTAACTTCAACTAACTAGTCAAAGCTATACAATATATTGACTTATATATTTCACATTATCTCTGTAGAAAATTCGGTACATCCCAGGCACTGATATACGGGACGAATTGTTCTATAAGGACAGCGTAGCGATTTTGTGTTGTTTTCATTGTTTTCATTTCTTTTACAGTATATCAATAACAAAAAAATACAGCTGGTTTACTGGTTTAGTAAACTATTTTGCTTTATTCCACCGTAATCCAAAAGCAAAGAATAAAATTGTAAACGAACATACTTAAATCAAACTTTGCAAAATCCTCGGAAGATGTATTGTAACATTTTCCCATTTGAATATAGAGCTAAAAGATTGGAGAAGCTTCTTGGTACACCTGCAAGGATTTACTACAAGTATGAAGGAGTTAGCCCTGCTGGATCGCATAAACCGAACACTTCAGTTCCACAAGCATGGTACAATGCACAGGAAGGGGTTAAGAGAATCGTAACTGAAACTGGGGCGGGCCAATGGGGAAGTGCCCTTGCTTTTGCTTGCAGTTTATTCAACATCGACTGCGAAGTAAGTACGCGGTAGTAGTTGCTTGCGTGTTTTTTTTATCGTTGAGTCCCTCACAACCGTTCCTTAGAAGCTAGTAATGCGACTTGCTTGCTGTTGATGCTGTCTCTCATAGCATCGTTCTGCTATGAATTGCTATCTTCAACTGAATATCCGCTTGACACTTCCGTCTGTTGTTGGTAATTTAAGTGTAATTACCGGTTCATTTTTCCGTATTTTGGGTTTGGTTCAAAGACGGGCGAACTTATAAATAATAAAGCTAGTTCGTGAAGTACGGGGTGTACACTAGTCTATTGTTTACAAGTTCGCAGTATAGTTGCCTTACGAACGACTATGCGCCAAAGCATTTATCAGAATAAAACAGATTTTGGCGGTTGATTTTGAAGAGTTGTAACTCTTCAGAATTCTGACTCAATCCCTTCCCTTTTCCCTTCATTTGTCTATAAATATGCTAGATAAATAAATGGATCAGTTTTTCTGAAGAGAAATTACTGAAATCAATCTTCTTGAACATAGAAAACGAATTACACATAAAAGCTTCGAAATTACATCTCTGTTTTTCGTGCTAAAAACCGAGGAACACCGTCTTATCTCTGTAGAAAATTCGGTACATCCCAGGCACTGATATACGGGACGAATTGTTCTATAAGGACAGTTTAGCGATTCAGTGTTGTTTTCATTGTTTTCATTTCTTTGACAGTATATCAATAACACCGTCTGCCTTGTTTTTCTCATCTTTAAACTGTCTGATATACTTCTGATCCATAGGTATGGCAAGTTCGGGCATCATATGACCAAAAACCGTACAGGAAACTAATGATGCAAACCTGGGGAGCTAAGGTTCATCCATCACCATCTGAAATTACCGAGGCAGGAAGAAAAATTCTTCGAATGGATCCATCTAGCCCTGGAAGTCTCGGAATAGCCATATCAGAAGCAGTAGAAGTTGCTGTAAACGATCCCAAAGCAAAGTACTGTTTAGGAAGTGTACTTAACCATGTCCTTCTACATCAAACTGTTATAGGAGAGGAATGCATAAAGCAGATGGAAGCGTATGGTGAGACCCCTGATGTGATCATCGGGTGCACGGGTGGAGGTTCCAATTTCGCAGGACTATGTTTCCCGTTCATTAGGGAAAAACTGAACGGGAAAATGAATCCTCTCATAAGGGCTGTTGAGCCTTCAGCTTGCCCTTCTTTGACAAAAGGGGTGTATGCGTATGATTACGGTGATACTGCCGGACTGACACCGTTGATGAAGATGCACACTCTTGGTCATGATTTCATTCCCGATCCGATCCATGCTGGTAACATCCTCTTCTTCCTTAGCGTCTAATCTTTTTCTTCGATCTATTTTGTATGATACTAGCTACTAATAGGAATATTAACAATAGTTGGGCCTCAACCATCACCTTAAGGTTTTGGTTGAGATGGTTCATCTATCCTGGTCCATGTTACTCCGACTCGGCTTCAAGCGTCGGACACAGGTGCATATCCAAGTGTCGGACCCGACTATTTAATGAAAAATTGTCAAGTTTTTGGTCTAAAATGAAGTGTTTGAGTGTCATACCAACGTCCAAGGATGGAGTGTCGGACACGGGTACGTGAGCTCAAATGAAGTGTCGAACGAAGTAACATAGATCCTGGTATCCCAGAGCCAGTGTGACCGAAGGTCGGGTTCGAATCCTGCCAACCTCAAAACCCCTCAAAAACTCACGAAGTGGAAACCCAGCACACGGTATGGAGGAGGAGACTGTGATAACTAATCACTCTTCAAGCCCAATGGGTATTTGAGTGAGGGAGCGTAACATCCTCTCCCACTTTTATCGCCCCTCTTTATTTAGGCGGTCAAAAGATGTCAAATTTGAACGAGTCCTGTATAAGACGGTCTAACTCTGAGTGAAACTAGGCCAATTTTACTTTGTACATTGACGACAGATATAGAGTTCTGCAACTTTGACTACAGAAGTTAAATGAAGACAATAAAGCGGAGATGAAGATTGTATATGCCTTTGACATACTCGTAAGTCGTATGATGTAACAAAATTTGTTTTTTCGGAATGGTGTAGGTGGTCTGCGTTACCATGGTATGGCTCCGTTGATTTCACATGTATACGAGTTAGGGATGATGGAGGCACTTGCTATACCTCAAACTGAATGTTTCCAAGGTAATTATAAGCATGCAACTTGTTTTGTCAGTGAAACGTGGACTCCGGCTTTTCTTCCCTCTTTTCGCTTGTCTTAGTTGTCTAGCATCTAGGGCTGTAAATGATTTGAGCCGGCTCGTAGAGCCCTCGGAATCAGCTCGGTCAAAGCTCGGCTCGAAATCGGTCAAAACTAATTCCGAGCCGATTCCGAGCTTAGTAGAGCTCGAAATCGGAAGTTCGGTTAGGCTCGTTTTATCTATTATTTTTAGTTATTTTGTCATTTTGTAAGAAATCAAAGAAATGAACAAATTCGTACACAAGTATTGCCTGATTCAGTCTTGAATACATGCTTCAGGGGCAATCCAATTTGCAAGGTCGGAAGGACTCATCCCTGCACCCGAACCAACTCATGCCATCGCTGCTGCTATCCGAGAAGCTCTCCACTGCAAAGAGACAGGAGAATCTAAAGTCATTCTAATGGCAATGTGTGGACATGGTCACTTTGACCTTCCATCGTACGACAAGTTTTTGCAAGGAAATTTGGTCGACTTATCTTTTTCCGAAGAGAAGATACGAACTTCACTTTCCAAAATCCCTAATATCGGCTCTTAAAGAGACGAAACCTTGTAAGTTGATACCCTCTTCCTTCTCTTCTTACACATTTTCATAAACTCCTATTTATGTTTAAAATATCACATCTTTGAATTTCCGGAGATCCGATGCATAAAGGATTTGTTAATACCCATGTTACTTGGACACTTCATATGACCTCCCGTATCCGTGTCCGACATTTGATCCTTGGACATTGGTATGACACTCAGACACTTCATTTTAGACCAAAAACTTCAACTTTTTTCATAAAATAGCCGTGTCCGACACTTGGATATGTACCCGTGTCCGACCCTTCAAGCCGAGTTAGAGTAACATAGCCCTTGATGCTCTATGCTCCCGGATAAATGATTAACTCATGAAGGCTTAGGGTCGCATCACACACTTATCATATATCCGATGAAACTTTGTTCTGACTCGTATAGGAATACCGATGCGAATCACAACACATCCGCACATATAAACTTCTTATTCGATTCATATTGTTTCTGCTAATATCACATTATAGCCCACAATAGAAGATTACAGTTTTAGCATATTTGATCACTTCACTTCGAATATATTAGAAAATCCCGGTCCATGTTTCTTTTCGATCATAATGTTTCATGAATAGAAGAACAAATCCATATATTGTGGTGTATTTCCCGTATATTTGATGAGCAGATCACTCCCTCACTCAAATGCCCGTCGGGCTTGAAGAGTTGTTAGTTTGCACAGGCTCCCCATACCATGTGCTGGATTTCCACTTCCTGGGTTTTGAGGTCGCCAGGATTTGAACCCTGATACCATTATAGATGAACCATCTCAACCAAAACCTTAAGGTGATGGTTGAGGCGCAACTATTATTAATATTCCTATTATATTATGCGCAGTATATATAATGACCAGATCCGGCAAGATCATAATTTTTTTGCCTAAAAACTAACTATTGTTGTCGTAATTTAACTAATCTTGATTTGTGGGGTGTAGAAGGAAAATGACAGCTTCATAACCAATTTTAGTATCATTCAAAATCTCGCAAAAATTAAGGCTTCTAGCAATATTTAGCAATAGCAAAAATCTAGGAACAGTTAAAATGGCATGTAGAAAAAATTCGAAGTCCGATGGCAACCCCCATAAGGCCATAAGACATGGCTATTTAGAAAAAAACGGAAAAAAAGACGAAATATATCAATCTTCGTGTTCTCCGTGAAGCTCCTTCAGACCATTTCTTAAGGACCTAACCGTCCACGAAGAAAATGGCGAGTCAGAGCAATAACCTCACGGCGTGCATTAATTTTGGCATCCTACTGGTTGGCATCGGTATTTTAACGGTCGGGATCACAATGGCCGTGACACCTATCTCGTCTTGTCATACCCTACTAGTCTGGTCTTGTACTAAAATAGGTAGCGTGATTGTGGTGGTGACATTGTGCGGTGTCCTAGGGAGTTATTTCCGGTCCCCGTTCCTGTTGTGGTTATATTTGTTTTTCTGTTTCATCATCATAATCACGATGGCCATTGGTACGTTGCTTTGGCTTAGAGTCGTGATGCAAGGCCATATTAAGCTTGATGTGGGACAAGAATACAGGTTCAAGGCGTTTGCGGCGTGGTTTAAGGATGTTGTGTTTGGTACGGCGGACTGGCCTGAAATCAGGCAATGTATAATGGATCGAGATTTGTGTCTTATGGACGACAGTAGCAAAAGTCATTATTATTCGATTCCTAAAATGAAGGTCCTTTATTTTTCTTCGTCCTTTCTCTTTTCTACGTCATGTCTTGTAGACGCTCTTGACAATTTGTCAGTACGTCGTGATCATGGTAATGGTAATGGTTGCGAACCACAAAAGCATACTTTATATGATCCCGTTGTGCATATAGTCCATAGGGCTCTGTGGTGGATCTGGGGGAGGGAAAGGGCGGGTAGGTGACTTCACGCGACTCAAAATATTAAGTTATATGTATAAATTAGTATCTTTTATTTGCATGCAATATAATGATACTGGTGTAGTGATAAAGGAAGATGATACTAGTGTCTAGACCCAGGTTCAACTCCGACACACACTTTTGTGTTTTTTGCAGTTTCTCAATGAAGCCGCTGAGGTTCATAGCGGCTTCACTTGGTAATTTTTTTTTTTTAATAAAATCCTTTCCAGAAGGTTTTGGAGTTGAGGGAGAATACGAGAGCAGCCAAAGCCGCTCAAGTTCTTAGCGGCTTTGGTGAATCTTACCCAGAAATTCCAATCCAAGGTTTCTGTTTTCTGGAAAATAAGAATTTTTAGGCTAAGCCGCCAATGTTCTAAGCGGCTTCATTGAAATTCTGCAAAATCACATAAGAACCGTTCTGCAAAGGATTTCATTAAAAAAAAAAAAACAAGACAATCAGTAAAGCCGCTAAGGACTTCAGTGGCTTTACTTAAAATCTGCAAAAAAACACAAAAGTGTCCACGTGGACACTAGAAACCCAAATAGTTTCATTTGACCACCATTGCCCAATTAATTGGCTAAATAACACCAATTAACCAAAAAATTCCAAAATTTGCTAACCGTCTTTTTAATGTTTAGCTGCATATCATTCGATGTAACTATTGATGCAATTTCATAATCGGTTATCTGTAAACAACCTTGGCCTTACGCGACTGTTTCTCCTGTTTATACAGAGTGCATGCTGTCAGCTGCCTCCATGGTGCACCTTCGACCAAAACAACGCTACGATTCCTGACTGTCATAAGTGGAGCGCGGAGAAGGATAAGATGTGTTATTACTGTGATGCTTGCATAGGAGGCTTTTTGTCACAGGTTACAGAGCTATGGCGAAGGAAGTTTCCGGGATTTGTTGCGCTTCTTTTCATTGTAATTGCCATTTTTAGCATCGGTTTCCAAGCTTTCCGACAGCACAAGGCCGACCATTATAGTAAAGTTTGCTATACAACGAAACCTTAAAACGCTTTTTTATCACTCGCATGTACCGTTTTGATAGTTTTAGATTGATTTTATTTTTTCGAGTTTTCACATTTTGTTTTCATCAAATAATCATGTTTACGGTGAAATGGAGAAAAAATAACAAGATTAGAGGAGATGTTGCCTGGGTCGAGTGTCGTATTGGTTTCTTCTTCTCTTTGTTTCATTCATATTATTCGCGTAAAATGTGTGAAATATCGGAAAATTTCAGCTATAGAGATTAAAAAACTAATGTGAGCTGAAAATATATGTAAAATAATTTAAATTATAATATAAAAAAATGTAAAATAAAACGCTAGAAGGAGGGCTTGAACCTCCGACCTTGTGGTTAACAGCCACACGCTCTAACCAACTGAGCTATTCCAGCTTTTCATATAAAATGTGTGAAATATCAGAAAATATCAGCTATAGAGATTAATAAAAACTGAATCTGAGCTGAAAATAATTGAGATTATAATATTAAAAAATGTAAAAATAAACTGAGCTATTCCAGCTTTTCACATAAAATGTGTGAAATATCAGAAAATTTCAGCTATAGAGATTAATAAAAACTGAATCTGAGCTGAAATAGTTGAGATTATAATATTAAAAAATGTAAAAATAAAACGCTAGAAGGAGGGCTTGAACCTCCGACCTTGTGGTTAACAGCCACACGCTCTAACCAACTGAGCTATTCCAGCTTATTGTTTTATTAGTCATTTGCCATAAATTTATTTGTGAGCAGTTTAACTATTCGGTAATTAAATTACCAACGAATAACACGTGATAATTAGGCTAACAATCTCATATGATCACCAAGTGATACTAGAGTTCAAGATGGTAGATGGGAAGATGGTGATAACTCAAATGATAAGTGCGATTATACAAATATCAGAATATATGTTAAATAGATTAGTTGTTAAAGTCATCGATGGAAATTTATAAGTTAATTTTTGGTACCAACACGATTTGTCACCTGGCCGATGGCAAATAAATATTATCAATAAGTTTTAACATTTTCTTAAGCCATATATTTGAGAGTTTGAAACAATAATTATATACTTTAAATTCTTGTATAAGATTATAATTTTGACAAAAAGAAATAATATAATAAACACAAATCACCCTCATATATATGTTTTTGTGTTTATAATATAAACCAGATGAATATACATCGAATTAAAAAAGGGAATAATATGTACTTCTATATTATAGTTATCGGGAAATATAGCAAATTAAATCACCCTCAGAAATTTGATACTATGTGCTATTGAACCCTTTAGTTTATCCGATCTCAATGAAATTAAACACATATCTTATTTAAGAATGAAATTTATTAAATTAAATAGTATTTTACATTGAAAGTCAAATTATTGATCAAATATTGATCCTAAAATTCCTAATTATTAGAAAGCATGTTCAATTTTATTTTATTTGGTGAAAATTAAAATGATTCATAATATAAATTTTTTTAGTTAAATTACAATGAAAAATTATATGGCCAAATTTTTGTTTATATTAAATTCTGTTCACATTTTTCGTTGAATATGTAAATATTGTTTTAATTTTTTATAGTAATTTTTAAAACAAATTTTATAATATAAAATAATAGTTTTAGTTAAAAAATGATAGAAAACTTGGTTTTTGCTTAATTATTACACAATTTAGAAACTCATAAATAATCTAAATTTAATACATATTTCCAATAATTGTATTTGGTTTAACGATAAGAATATAAGAATGAAAGGTAATGAATAATTGCATGAAAGATAAGTCGAATACAAATATGATATATGAACCACAAGATTATAATTATTGTTGTCGTTTATGTCATGAAAAGATAGAAAACTAATCGTACGTACCCATAATCATGAGATTAACCTATTTATTTGTCTTTAATTTATCAAATAATTAATTTAGCTACAAAATCAAGCTCTAATCTTGATTGATTTAATTATCAAATCAATTGTGAAAGTTTAAAAAAGGTTAAAAGAAGTAAACAAATATAATGTTAGGATATCAGACAATCAGACTCATTAGGGTCGGCTATCATTACGATTTGTTAAACTAAGGTTACACTTAATCAAGATGCGAGGTATTATAAATACCTCACCATATATGATGTAAACTGATCTATCAATAATACAATTATTCCTTATGCAATTATTTCCGTTCTCCTATATTCTTTAGACCATATTTATCGGTCGTTCCTACAACCCCTAATATATACTTCTTAACCTACTTACTAGACCTAGTCCTTGATTTTGTTTTTTTTATCAAACCCTAGTTAGTCCTAAGAATTCCGACATTATTTTTGGTTAAATTGGAGTTACGTATGAGGACCACATGCAAATACCGTTCCTAAACATGTTCCACCAGGTCCATTTCAGACCACTTGGAACGGAACTAGTTCCTATAATTTATTTTACTTAACTTTTTATTTTAATTATTTTTTGTCCTTATTTAAGACATAGCCCTTGTTAGACCTACCTATAAACGTAGTCTTACATATAATCCAACTTTTTACTGGTCCTACAAAATATCATTAATCTTTTCACAAATTCTCCTCCAACTTTCATGCAACCAGTAAAAAAATGATTACTTTTTGATTAAATAGTTACCACATAAAAAACAATGAACTACTTTTTTCAAAATGGTTACTATTTATCAAAAAGTGATTAATTTTTACCCAAAAATAATCACATTTTGCAAAAAACACAAAATAAAACCGTCGCACGGGATAACTATTGCAATCTTTTACTGAATTATAGGAATGATATAATACCAGTTAAAAAAATTAACAAAAAGTACTGGAGGTACTATTTTTTTTTGTAACGTAAATAATAGGTAAAGTAAAGTCCCATGCACTACTACTCTTTGGAGTGTAAAGTGTAAAGAATTAAAGAGGATAGAAAAGGAGATATGGAAAAAATTGACCACTTTGATTTTAATGCATTTTGTATAATAAATACTAGGGATTGGAGTATGAGGATGGATTAGAAGTGGAAGTACCTTTGGTAAAATTTAGAAATTTGGGTAGACCCGAAAAAATTGATCTGATTTGAATTATTCGGCCTAAATAACTAGATCAAAATTCAAATTGAGAATCTGAATCTGATTCAAAAATTGAGTTGACCCGATCTTATTAAACTCGACACAAATGTTTTTTATCGTTACCCCAAATAACTTGATTACAACTCATTTGTAATGACCAGACCCAGTCCGATTCTTGCAAATTCAAACACGAATTGACCCGACTTAATTGACCTGTTTACTAGGTCTAAATATGGAGTATGTATGTATTTTCGTCCATTCTTCACTAAAAATAAAAAGGTCTAATGTTCCATCCTAATTATATTGTTCGTGCTTCTTTTTTACTATTTGTTTTTGAACTAATAAGGTTGTGTTTGGATGAGTCGATCAGTTTAACAATATATTAATGTAAATTCGTCTTATATAAAACCAAGTTTAGAGTTATTATTTGAATGAGTCTCATCACCCAAATTATGGTTTGAAGAATAAAAAAGTTATGACTTGCTAAAAATGGTACTCGACTATTTGTACAACAACAAATCAATTAGAAAAAACGGTTTTTCTAACATGTACTCTTGGGGAACACATTAATAATCTAAATACCGTAAGATTTACAACATTTTTTTTCTTCTTTTTGGGTGACGAGGGGTTTAATCCCCGGGTCCATGCATTCCCGCACCACCACATGGACCATGTAAGCCACCCCTTCGGGAGCTGCAATGGCCAAGTGGTTATCGCCCTAACTGGTAATCGAACCTCCGCACCACATGGACCATGTAAGTCATCCCTTCGGGAGTTGCAGTGGTCGTCGCCCCAGCTGATAATCGAATTTGAGACCTCTTAACTCCTGCATTTTTGCAAGCTTTAAGGTTTAACTCAGTTACGAACTAACATGGTTGATTTACAACATATTATTATCTGATTCTTACGTAGAAATTCATTTATTTACCATAATTAACGAAAAAATGGTATAATTTTTCCGCATTTAAATTATTAACACATGCCCGAACAGAACACGTTAGAAAACCGTTTAAAAAATAGTGAAAAAAATAGAAATATAAGTGAGCAGTGTATTAGATCTCGTGAAATTAAAATATTCGTTTATGAATACATAGATACATTTGCAAAATTCCAAATTAGGGCACTGTACTTATTCTTTATTATAATTGTGATAATTATTGTTCCCCTTTAGCATAGATGCCAGATCTATCCTACACAACAACAATTTTGGATTTTAATCAATTCCACAATGTTATGCTACTTATGTAACATGGCTTAAGTCACGATCTTAAAGAACGAGATTTAATTTCAATTCGTTTCCAGTTTAATTCAACTTAATTTTTTTCAGTTAATAAAGATATATTGAGCTAATTTAGCTTAATTTGAAAAATTAACAACTTAACAACTTAACACTGGTGATGTAAATATGAATGCAAATTCATTTGCAAAATGTTTATAAACAATTTCATAATATGCTGAAATGAGGATTTAAGATTTTTGATCATTTTTACATTTTTAAAAGTTTTAGCTCACTCGTATCATATTTAGAGTAAGTTCTTACTCTCATACGATCTCAACGTCATTGGTCTGTCAGTTTAGCTACAGGTTGACTTTCTATATATGGTTTTCTGTCTGTACTAATAGTTTATGTAAATTATTTGCTGTTTTTTTTAATATAATGGTATACTTTTTGTCGGAAAAATAAAATAAAATAAAATGTATATTAAAAATGAAAGTCACACATCAATATGTACAAGTTTTTTTTTTTAAAAAAAGGAAAAAAACAGGAAAACACAAGTAGATAAATGGATCCCCATACTTTCACATGAACCACTAGTAGGAATAAACAAATCCACATAATTAGAGTAGTTAATTAAACTTACAATAGAGTTGTCTCCCTTTAATCATTTTTATGTTCGTGTTAATTAGTGACCAAAACCATTGGTTAAGAGCAACTTCAGTTGTGTAATTTAAGGACCTGTTTGCAATTAATTTAAATTATCTGGTTACTATTTTATCATTGGGATGAGAAATAGGGTATGTTTAAAAGCAGGACCTGCTTTCCAAAGCATAGCTAGACTTAATGATATAAATGTAACTATTGAATAAAAATTAAAGTTAAAATATTAATTTGACTTGTGGGGTCCCCATAAGAGCTACAAGGTATTATAATTCACTATATATTGGACGACTTTGTAGCTAGAAAGCAAGGTTGTTTAAAATGTTGAGGTGGAAATTCAAGCTACAAAGGGTTCTCGATGTCCATTGGAGTTGCTCTAAGAAGCACTCTTTAACCCATTTAAATGTTATATGTGAACCTGTGAATAATGTCTCACATTGATAATTGCAGAAAGAGCTAACTATTTCGGGGCTGTCAAGTAATCATAAACTTAAAATTTATTATCTATTTTTTGGATTGAAGGAAGCTGAATTTGAATTGTATTGAGCTTAAATGAACATAAGTAGTGAGCTAAATGAAGCTTAATTGAATTGAAATTAGTTGAGATAAATAGAGTTGAAATAAGTTAAACCGAACAAAAGTAAGCTGAATAAAAGCTAAAAAGAACAGAGCCTAATCCCGCAGCTGTTAATCCTTATACAACCAATTAGTTTGATCAGGATGAAACTTTTATCAGACGTATTAAGTAGATTATATTTCCTCCTTATATAGTTGCTATCAGGAACCGGTTCATGAAATTACACGACGAAAAATTCAATTCCAAACTTAGTCTCTATTTTATTTTAGAAAATTTAGATTTTGTCAAAAGTCCAATGTTCTTATTACTACTACAATAATGCTATTAAAAATTCAATTAATTTGCCACTAGGGTATATATTACACTTGACTCATACTACATATATTTTTACTACGCAAATCTTATTTCTGACGGGTTGTTTCCCGTCAGAAATAAGACGGATTAATTGTAGTGATTTTTACAATAAAATGTTCTCTTTTTAATAAAATATTGTCATTATTTTCATGATAAAAAGTGACAAATTTGCGATCTAACATTTTGTTATTAAATGGTTACATTCTATTAAAAGAACGAATGGTGACATGTAGTTCTTCTTATTTTGGTCTGCCTGAAACAAGAATTTTTGTTTTTACTAATACCCTTACTTGTGATCTAGGTAGCACTAAAACGGACACAGATACAGACAACGGTCACGACACAGACAAGGACACAGGACACGACATCCCATGAAATTTAAAAGACACGGGACACGACATTTAAATATAATAAAACATACTTATTTTATGGTTATAAATAACGTATAATTTTATTTTTATCATGTATTCGAAGTTAAATCTAAACAGGTAAAGGTACAATTCGACCTCTATTATAACTAATTCGAATTTTTCCACCGAAATTCGTCTTTTAATCAATCTTTTTTAAAATTTTATTCCTCGTCTAAACTATGATATGTTTAGACATGTGACCAACGAGTGTCGGATATCCGAGTGTCAGACCATACGTTATCGAACACGGGACGACTAATTAGAAAAAGAGTTTGTGGTACCTGGCTTGTGGTATCAAGCATTGATAGACCATGTACCAAACATAATACTACTCGTATATAATTGTAATATAATACATTACCAACTCTTTAAAAACCCCTTTAAAATCTCTTGAAAACTACAACATATTCTCTAATTACCTCACAAAAAATCTCTCTTCCTTTTTTTAAACTAAAAAAAACATGGACATACCCTTAGCAAAACCCCAAAAACTCAAAATTAATACAAAATTAATTCTACAAATAGCATTTCCATTAATACTTCTTACAATAATCCCATTTAAATTAGCAAAAATAATCACATTAAAGAATTCCCTTAATAAACAAGACATAATTTCCCCTAGTAGTTCATCTTCATTCATCAATAATGACCCTAATAATAATGTTCAACAACAATATCTTGCACCCCCTAGACATCGACCGTTGCCTCGAACAACGAGTCCCAAATGCGACATTTTCTCGGGCGAATGGGTTCCGAACCCGAATGCTCCATATTATACAAATACAAGTTGTTGGGCTATACATGAACATCAAAATTGTATGAAATATGGTAGACCGGATAGTGAGTTCATGAAATGGAAATGGAAACCGGATGGTTGTGATTTACCTTTGTTTAACCCTAGACAATTTTTGGAAATTGTTAGGGGTAAATCTTTGGCTTTTGTTGGTGATTCTGTGGCTCGAAATCAAATGCAATCCTTAATTTGCCTCTTATCTCGGGTAAGAATTTTGTTAATTCATGCATGGATGGTTAAATTATGTACGTTTTACGTCCGAAATAAAAAAAATAATAGATAACTATTGATTGAGACAGAAATCGTAAAATTATGATAGGTGAATAGCCTAAAACCTACATGCATGATAATATGAATATTAATAATAGTTGGGTCTCAACTGTTACCTTAAGGTTTGGGTTGGAATAGTTCATCTATCATCGTATCAGAGCCAGTGTGACCGAAAGTCACGGGTTCGATTCCTGGCAACCTCAAAACCCATTAAAAACTCACGAAATAGAACCCAGTACACGGTATGAGAGTGTAATAAGAAGGTTTTGGTTATGTAGTGTTTTGGCATAAAAGACTAAGGAAAAAGAATAATTTTGTAATTTATTAACGAAATAGATAACTTTTGTCCCTGAGCGACTTGAATTTTTATTCAAATTCGGGAAATTTAATCCTACGTAAATCCATTTTTGGTATTAAATTATAAAAGTTATATATTTCGTTAATTATTAGTTAGCGTGAATCACCCATTTTGGGAAAAAAATCCAAGGAAATGAGTGAGGTTTTTAGAGAGTGGCTATGTTATTCATGAGGCATGACAGATGGTTTGATTATTGCACTTATGTGAAATTGTGCATGCGCACACAAAAAAAGTCAAATATTAAAACACATGTAAAATAATCTAATAAGCAATATATACATAAAAATGAAATAGTTAGAATTAATTTAGATAACAATAAAATTAAATAGAGGAAGTACAAAATTTTGACAAAGCTATGAGCACTTAGTAGATGTATGAAATCATTAATTTAGTAGAGATTTGTGAATTATACAACCAGACGTATAGAACTAATGATATATATATATATATTTGAGCTTTTTAATAAACATTTCGTGCTTAATCGGAAAAAATATGATCTATATTGTAAAATTTATGAACTTCTGTACAAATATATTAAGTTTAGAAAATTATTATACAACTAAAAACAATACGTATAAATTCAACTATATTTTAATTTTAATGTCAAAAAATTAAAATATAACTCAAATAGTTTAAAAGCTCAAAAAATATTACATAAGCCCAATTAAATGTATCAGAATTGTACAATTTTTTTTATAAGTTACAATGAAAAAGTTTATTCGAGGACATCAAGTAAAGTGGACATATTCGTATTGAGTTTATTATATCGTTAAAATTGATGTGTATTATGCATGGTCGGATCTAGAAATGAAATTTTGGACAACAAATCTTATTCTTCTTGTAGTTTAGTATTTTTACTATGCCTTATGTCAAGAGATTTTTAAGTGGTACGATTACAAAATAATATTCGTAATTATGATTATTTTTTGAATTTTGGGGTAGCGAATAGCTGAATACCGCTAGATAGCTTACTACTCAGTAAAGTTAATACTCGTATATCTTAAATTTTATCGGTTAAATTAGTGAAAAACTTTACATAAGTATCGTTAATTATAGTACGTAAAGATATAATTGATAAGATACCGGTTAAATTAGTGAAAAACTTCTTAAATTTTTATTTTAATTACCAAAATTTTAAACAACTTTTGTTGAAATTAAATCATGTTTTATTTGTTAATATTTATTTGAGGCAATAATGTGTGGGAGTAGATATATAAAAGGGAGTAAGTGAAGGACAAGGTTAGTTGAACAAACATATGGAGGGGTAAAGGTTTAGGTAATAATAAATCAATAAGTCTTCTTTGCGACGGATATATTCATCGCAAACTTATAACGGGTTAAATTCTCCCACTTGTATATATAAGATAAAATATTAAAAATCTTAAATATCTTGTCTTTTTATACCCAAGTAGGTAATATTTGACCCGTCGTAAATTTGCGACGTATACGTCCGTTTCAAATGAAAATTTATGATAATAAATATGTCACAATCATAATATCATATATCAAACCACTACTAGCTAGCTTGCTATTCAAAATCAAAAATAGTTAAAAGATGCTAAAGTTGCAAACTTTTTGGTATGAATGATTAAATGTATGTGATTTTAGATTTAATTTTAAGTTCCATCATATTATTATGCATCATGATAAAACAAAATATTATTGGCCCTAGACAAGCTCGACTTATAACTTTGTAACCTGGCTTCGGCCTCCCTTGTTCCTTAGAGCAAGTCTTACGTAAGACAAAATGGTTTAAAAACAAGCGAGTTTATACTTCTATTCTTAGTTATCTTAATCGACATATATAAATTCAGCGGGGTCGTGAATAGGAATGGTTTAAGAGAAATTTGAAAGAAGTTGAAATTTTTTAACTGCAAACTTTCAAAGTTACTTTCAAGTGTCAGGCCAGGGAGAGAACGAGCGAGCGCTTTTAGTAACCATGTTCTTTCTGGCTTAATTTCAGCTGCTTTTAATTTTACTTGATTGTATTCCGTTAGGTTTTATTTACGTTCAATCAATTACTTTCAATTAATCTTCTCACAAAAATAACTTTTAATTTAAGTAAATTCACTTCACCTTAATTCAATTCGATTTAATTCAGTTAAGCTGTACTCCAATTACTCGTTTCAGTCGAAGAGAACAAAGCTAAAGGGAGTGATAGTTTGATAGTATCCCATGTATCAATCTTTTTTCTTTTCTCCCAATTTTTTATTTAGTTTACTAATCTTGTTTAAGAATCTAACAAAAGTAATTTGTCCTTAAAGGAAATGGTTTCAATTTCCAAGGTTCTTAAAAGTGCCCTTTTTCATATGGTAATGTTTTGTCAATAATGAGTGCCTCACTATCACTTTGAAATAGGATAGAGTTGTGTCATTGCATTGCATACTCAATTTAGTACTCCCTATATATGTATTAAATATTTATTTATACTCGACAACATTAATTTTCGATTCAATGGAAAAACGAGTTCTATACTAAATTTGTGTGAAACCGTCATCCTGAAAAATAAAAACCGTCATCATAAAATAGGAAATGTTGATAAAAATAGTTTTACATGAGTCGAAAGTGTAAAACAGGTCAAATATTAATTTATCACGAGCCATTAAACAAAAGTATAGTTACTACAAGGCCTCGTTTTACAGTCAGCTTCTTGTAAAAACCGTTTTACATGAGAATTTGTATATATATCGGCAACACCGAGGACGTAGGACATTGTACATTGTACATTGTGGCGTTTTCGTTTTGTGGTTTGTAAACAAATGGCATTATGCAAAGAAGATTGTAGGGATGAGAAATGTCATATATTATCTACATATGAAAATAAATCTACATAAAAATGGAGGAATAATCCAACAGTAATAAATTAAATAATTAATAATAAATAAAATGTGACAATATGTGATCTAGGGCAGACCACAATACACTCTACCTAAAGATCTACACCACAACATGTGAGTGTTCAGTAGCATGTTTGTCTTAACCTCAATATAATGCCAACTTACACAAATTGGCCTCATCCCTTTGAATTTTTAAGTATTATTATAGGACATAAGTACATCGCAAATTGATAATTATTCTTTTGTAAAATTGATCTATAATTTTCTCGAATCAAAAAAATCGTTGTATAATAACTTTAAAATAATGTTAATATAACTTTACGGTAATGGAATACGAGGTTTGGGGTTCGAATCTCTCTGGATGATGTGACTTGGCCACATGTCTTCCAATGAGGGTAATCTCGTGGATTGAGCTTACATGGTACGTGGTGGTTAGCATGGTATTGTTACGTGCTCGAGAAAGATCAAAACTCCTCGTCATAAAAAAATAATGTTATTATATCATTTAAAATAGTAATAATAGTCTTAAAGCAAACAATAAAGAGAATTTATGATTATTAAATAATTGTAAGAAAATAAGTTAAAACCGAACTGAACAGAAAAAGGTTAATTAAAGTAACTTAGAAATGAGCTGAATTTTAGTCCAAAAGAACAAACCGGGTGTTCGGAATTATTAGTTTGGATGAATTAATTAAATGAAAGACAATATTATGGGGCTGAAATTATGTCATCAATCATTAATAAAAAAACAATTGTTTAGGCTAACACGAAACTCTAAAAATAGAATTATTTGGCATTTTAATAATTATTATATAATAAAATAAAAGATTAATTATTGAAAGGTCAGCTTTCATAATCTCGTGCATTTAGCATAAGATTTTGATTTGATTAGCACCCTACTCTAACTAATTTAATAATTGAGTATTTTGTCGGTCTGATTTTCTAACTATTGTCACTAAATTAGACTGTTTATGCAATAATAATGTGTAACAAATACGATCGATGAAGAGAGAATTTAATACTTCCCCGTCTTAACAGACTCTTTACGTTTACTTTTCACATTTGTCAAGGTGCATTTTACACCATCGATATCTTTCATTTTATATTTATAAAAATTATAAAAGTTTGATATTTTTAATGTATTCACAAAGACGAATCAAACAAGCTCTCACATAACTATGTTTTCTCGAATAGATTGTCGAGAATATTACAGATTCTTTTGACTTGTGAATAGTGTCAAAAAATAAATGTAAAGAATCTGCGAAGACGATGGGAGTATACTCATACTAAGCCCGTCAAATAAAAACTAACCAACTCGGAATTTGTATAGACTTGACTTATATTTTTACCATGCATATAAATCATATTAGTACCATCCCGAATCCCGATTCAAATGTATATACCCATTTGATAGGTTTAACTCGTATCAATAACTCCCATCCCTTTATTGTCCGTAATACTTCCTCCATTCAAATCCACTCTACACATTTCTCTTTTACACACTATTCACAAACAACCATTCAAATCCGATTTTCTCTCGATACGTAAATAAAATTATATTCATGTGGGATCTAGTTTTATTCGTCTTTACGAGTATATTATTAATATCTAATTTCTATAATTTTTGAAAATACGTAGCTAACAATATTTACCGCACAAAAGACGCGTTGGCAAACGTGAAAAAAGAAAGTGGTAGAGTGGATTTGAATGGAGGAAGTAGTAAAGTTTAGTGCTTAAAATTTGGATGTTAACAACTATCGAGTTTAAGTCCAATCAAAACAATTGTGCGTTATGCCTTTTAGAATTCGAGTTTATCACCTTCTAGAGAGGGTGGTTGATAAACTTATATACATAATTTAGAAGATATCATATATACCGAATTGAGTGGGATGGCCGATAATTTTTTTCACGTAGTGTATATAAGCTTAAAAAGTCAACGGAGATCGAACCTCCTCCCGACATAACTAAAATTAACCAATTGTTAATTAACCAATCAACTGTTAAATTCAACAACGGGTCTGGGCCACAACCGAACGGAGGAGAAATAGTCCACAATATAAACCCAAGAGGGTTCCACTCTAAAACCAATTGGCAATAGAGGGAGTAACCCCTTGTCTTATATAGTCAGGGGCGAAACTAGCTTGTAGCAAGGGGTGGCGGACGCTACCCCAAACTTAAAAAAATTGACTTAGAAGACGAATTTTTGCTACCCCAAATATTGTTTTTCAACCTGGTGCCCCGGGTTTGAATCCCCTTACTAGCATTTTACCTTTTAAATTTTATTTTGCTACTCCAAACATTTAATCCTGGGTTCGCCCATGTATATAGCGATAATTCTTCTCCTCTTCTATCAACGTGGGACAATTCTCACATGTGGAATTATCGGGTTTCTTCACTTCAACTCTTATTAATCGGCTTAAAACCAATTATAGTTGGGCCGGGTGGAGTTAACGAGGCTAGCAAAGCCGTTCACACCTCCGATGGATTGAATTTTTGACTATAATTTTCTCGACGAGTGTACCGCGTTAGTGTATCTTATATTGTTACCTATTTACTCTTCTTTAAATTTCAGCTACTCTAAATTTAAATCCCGACTTCACCACACACTGATTACCTTCTTCCATGCATATATAATAACACAAATTCTTATTTGCAATGACACTATCCGTCGCAAGCTTGTGACGGATACCGTTTCCTCTCACAAAATATCCACTTTTTCTCTCTCTTCAACACTAACTCATTTTATATCCATTTTATCTCATAAAATATCCGTCACAAATAATGACCCGTCACAAGCAAGACCTACTAATATAATAATGGTTGCATGAAATTGTTTTAGTCGGCATTGTTTGCATGTGTCTTATAGTTAGGCAGTAGCTTGTAGCAAATAAAACGGAATATAATGTAGGTAGCTGATAATTTAGCAAAGCTGTACATGAACAAACAAATTTTGGTTGAAAACGGACATTATCTGTCACAAGTCGAATATGGACAGTGTCTCTCTTATAAAATGCAAGTGGCATGACCCATAAAAAAGCTCTATTTTTCTCCACTCGTCTTCCCACTTACATTGTTATGAGATAAACAAATCCGTTTTCACCTTATAACGGATAATTTCCGTCTTCAGCAAGATTCATTGCATGAACAATATTACATCACAAGTTACAACCATATACTCTATGTCAGTATGGTTCTATTCATTTTGTATGATTCGTAAAATTTGGGGATTTTCTACCACTTGTTCCATGTCCCCTGTCCTGTGCCTCTGCACTCGCTTACATAACTGATAACCTTTTTTGGATGGGTTCGATATTTTGTTCGATACGTTTTGTGGTAGTAACGGGTTAGAAGGGACGCTCATCTTTGCTAAAAACTGAAAACTCTAAAACTAATAGTTAAAATTTGGAACATTTTTCACCTCTCTGAAAATTCGTACTCTGCCACAGATAAATCCATTATATTTTGAGATCGCTCAAAAAACGCGGGTTACAATACTAACTCATTTTATGTTTTATGATATTCTTGTGTAAGATGGTCACACAATTATTTCTTAGAAAAATAACAGTTTGATGAGACATAAACTCGATTTATATATCAAGCTTATAATCTGCCTTTTCTATTTATGAAGAAGGGTGTTTACAGAGTAACGCTTCTTTTTCTTTACTGAAATCGTTTGAACTAAGCTGAATGGATTTGAACTGAACTAAAATAAAGAGTTCGACTATGTTCTTTTGGACTTAATTTCAGTTCTTTTCATTTTAGTTCAGTTCAGCTCCGCTCCATTGAGTTCAGTTTAGTTCAGTCCAGACATTTTTATTCCAAAAACAGTGCCTTAATTTGAAAAAAGGGGTTTGATGATGAGACATAAACTCGATTTATATATCAAGCTTATACTCTGCCTTTTTCTATTTACCAACAAGGGTGTTTATTAAGGAGTAACACATTTTTTTTACTAAAATCGTCTGAACTAAGCTGAACGGATTTGAACTGAACTAAAATAAAGAGCTCGACCATGTTTTTTTGGACTTAATTTCAGCTTATTTCAGTTCAGCTCTATGGAGTACAGTTTAGTTCAGTTCAGACGTTTTCATTCCAAAAACAGTACCTTAATTTGTGAACTGAGCTAAACTAAATGAATTTGAGCTTAACTGAATTGAATTAAGCTGAATTGAAATGAAATAAACTAAAATTGAGTCCAAAACAACAAAGTCTTATTAATTTACTTATTTCCGTCATCATTTTAAAATATCAAATTCCGTATCAAAGAAATTATGTGGATTATTTTTATTGGATTAATTGTTAATTGTTAATTGTTTTACAGGTTGAATATCCAATAGACGCCTCCTACACAAAAAATGAACAATTCAAGCGATGGTATTACCAATCTTACAATTTCACACTAGCTGTATTTTGGTCACCTTTCCTTGTCAAAGCACAAGAAAGCGACCCGAATGGCCCGACCGGAACAGGCATATTCGGGCTTCATTTAGATGAACCCGACGAATCGTGGACGACCCAAATAGATGAATTTAACTACATTGTATTATCAGCGGGTCATTGGTTCACTCGAACCATGATGTACTATGAAAATGCCCAACTCATTGGGTGCCGTTATTGCCTAATGCCCAATGTCAAAGAACACACTATTGTTTACGGGTATCGGGCCGCTTTTCGGACCGCTTATCGGGCCATTTTGGAAAGGGAGACTTTCAAGGGTATAGTCTACTTAAGGACTTTTGCTCCCTCCCATTTTGAAGGTACGTCATCTTCTATACATACTAGTTTTACGCCCGTGCAAAAAGTGTACGGGTTTAATTTTATTAAATTGAAAAATCAATAAAGAAGACAAATAAGTTTTAAAAAAGTATGATTTTAATATTATTTTTATATTATATAAATATTTTTTTTATTTATTGGGCTCGTTTAATTTGATATAAAGTATGTGTTCAAAATATAATAGCTTTAGAAAAATTTGCTATCCGTTTTTCAACTTTATTTATGTAAAAAATTTATTTTGTTGTTTATCTTTTTTTTTTTGGTAAAAGGTAAGTAATATACCGTGAATAATACTCGTTATACGATGAACAATAGTAATATTATCTCAGTGCATTCTCTCGGCTATTTACTTGTTCGTTTTTTAAAAATAAAAGTTAATTAAATTTAATGATTTTTAAAAGTTAATTAATTTTAATAATTTTGCAATTTATTGAATTAAGAAGTAAAGAATTATTGAATTAATAGAAGAATAGAAGAAAAAAAAAGTAATTAATTAGTTTGAGGATCATGGAGGCCCTACATTAACATTAATCAAATTCTTTTATGAAAATCAATAGCCAATGAGAATGCTTGAAATTCTATTCCTTTTCAGTATAGAGATTATAACGAGATAATTAATAATAAAAAAAAAAAATTTATGATATGGATTTATTGTTTTTTTTGGTAATAAGACGGTTTTATATGAAAGTAATAAGTACCTAAAATTGTGTAATATATGTGTTTGATTTTTATAGGTGGAGAATGGAATAAAGGTGGGAATTGCATAAGAAAAAAGCCATTCAAAAGCAATGAAATTAACTTACAAGGATTGGATTTGGACATATACATGGCCCAAATGGAAGAATTCAACTCAGCCCAAATTTCGGCCCGAAAACGAGGGTTAAAATTAAGGCTAATCGACATGACCCAACCCTCTTTATTGAGGCCCGATGGGCACCCGAGTATGTACGGACATTGGCCTCATGAAAATGTAACGTTGTATAATGATTGTGTTCATTGGTGCTTACCCGGACCTATTGATACATGGAACGACTTCCTTTTAGAAATGATGAGGACGGAAGGAGTTAAATCTCGAGAAGAAAAAATGGCGCTTCTTGCTACCCAAAGGAAGTCGAAAAGTAGGTAGATATTATCAATGAATAATATTGTTTTCATGTTTACTCAATTTGATTAGTTAAGTGAAATTATGGATTAAATAATCGGAGCGTTTTTGAATTAAAATAAGGAGTTTTATATTGATTTATTATTTTGTTTCTAATTTATATCATATTGAAGTACTCGTTATGCAAAATGTAAGCGTCAAGTTTAATCATATATTATATACATACATGTATTTATTTTTTTATTTTTCTTATTTTTTTAGTTTATTGTTATTGCGTATTTTGTGATATTTAATCCGAACAAATTTAGCAGGAGTATATTTCTACTCCATTTTATTCTTTGTAAATGGTATGAAAGGAGTATATCAAGAGTAATTAATTAAAATTAATTAATAATAATCCTTAGTTTAATGGATAAGTAAAATTTCTACTTCATATTAATCAACAACAATAGTAAATTATCCGCATTGTTATGAGCCTGCGATTCCAAACTACAATATTAATTTTTAAAATGTTATAAAAAATAAAATAAGTGTTGGCAAATGGCAACGAAATTAAATCACCAAATTCATAATTAGTCTAACAAAAATAATTAAAATTCAAACAATTTGAATAAATAAATTTTATAAAATGATACAAAAAATCGTATTATTATAAGCTAAAAATGGCATTTTGGTTGCTTATAATATTATAATTTTAGTATAAAATTATAGTTTTACAACATAAGTATTCACTAGATTATATCGTCACTTTATAGTGTTGCTTTTCAGACAGAGTTGTATTTCAGATTTTGGTTTGACATGTTTTGTTCTAAACATTTATACTTTTTTATAATCATTTTCTTATGGTCTATTTGATGTTCACTATCCCGGGTAATCGAGATACTAACACCTTCATATACTAAGGCAGACCTTGGTAATGCACTTTGGTAAATGAGGGTGTTACAATGTTAGAGTTTTGAATTCGCAAAACCTTACTGATGAGAGATCATTTTGGAATGATATTGTCTGAACTAGACTTAACTTATTTGAACAATATAACGGTGAATGCGTAAGAGTGTCCATGTACAACTTCTATCCATTACGTATGTCAATTAAACACAGCTTTTTAATAGTTAAGGGACGGTAAACATTGTTATGTAATTAATTACAACAAAATTGAGGATAAGGCAGTAGTGAAACCAAGATTTAGACCAAAGGGACCAAAGTAATTACCGAAGATTAATACGTGATGGAATAAAGAAAAGCTGGAAAAAAATTAGAAAACTTTAACGAAAAACTTTCAAATTTCACTTTAGCAACTGGGGTGGAACTTTTTGCACTTTAATTTTACATTCATTTATTTAAATTTTGCAGATTACATGTTTAATAAACAAACCGTGTATTCTTGCACGGGTATAAACTAGTTATTAACATTAGTAAAGCTTATTTAATTCACAAATTATATACATTGTACAAGGATTTTTTCAAAATACTTTTCATATCAATAGATAATGGTGAATTGGCAATAGCTAGATTAATGCATAAAAGGAAAATATAGTGGAGCAAATAACTAGTGACAGCACATTAACCTCTATTAAGAGAAAAAAATGAACGTTAATTATTTGTTATAAATAATTAACCTCAATTATTTTTTTATTTTCTATTCCTTAATCTCAACGCTAAAACTATGGAGCAACAATCAAAACTAAAAATAAACGCAAATTTCGCAATACAAATAATTGTTCCACTATTTCTTTTCGTTACATTTTTAATACAGATACCAAAGATAATAATTCCGTTTCAGAAAACTCTGATTTCTAGTTTAAATACAATAAATGATCAACAAAATATAACCACCACGATAAAAAGTTCAAAATGTGATCTTTTTACAGGTAAATGGGTCCCGAATTTGGAGGGTCCGTATTACACAAATGAGACTTGTGGGTTTATTCAAGAACACCAAAATTGCATGAAGTTTGGGAGACCGGATAATAAGTTTATGAAGTGGAGATGGAAACCCTATGAATGTGAATTACCCGTTTTTGACCCGTACCCGTTTTTCGAGATTGTTCGGGGCAAATCATTGGCTTTTGTTGGTGATTCTGTGGCTAGGAATCATATGCAATCCTTGATTTGTCTCTTGTCTAAGGTAAGTTGTATGTTAATTTTAATTATTGTGGATAAAAAATTACTTAATCCTAATAAAAACTCATTTTAATCAGAGTTTAAGCTGATGGTTAAAATTTTAAAATTCATTTTTATATGTCAACACACCTCTTTAAACACAAAAAAGACTATATATCCAGTTGTATATGAGTATCGTACATTTAATGTAAATCTAATTGAGCTTATATGCAATTTTTCTGAGCTTTTAACAATTTTTTTCTCGCACTATAATTTTTAAATATTAAAATTAAAATATTTGGGTTTTATATGTATTATTGTTGATTGTTGAGTTTCAATATAATGTTTGGAGTTACAATTTTTTATAAAGACGCTCAGATTCTTTTCAATAAAGCTCGTAAAATATATGTATAAGCTCAAATTCTTTATTATATAGCTCAAAATCTATACTACCGGATGTATACATCTGGTTGTATAATCCGTTAATTGCTCTTTACATGAATGTCTGTTGCGCTTGAAGTGTGTATGCAACTGCAAGTATTCCTATGTGGCTCTAATATGATGTTAAGAAACCATCTTAAACAAAAACTTTAACTGGTGGACTGGTGGTTGTTGTCCCGAGATAAATCTCTATACTTTAACAAATCCGTGAATAGATAGATAACATTGGGTGACACGGAAATATAAGATAAGTTTATAGCTTATCCTATTTGTTATATATAGCATAACTTGATGCTAGTTTTCGTATATAAACATATGCGATGGCTCATTTTCCAATATATGTTGCTAGATGAGAAGATACTATATATACCTTACTAAATTTGTATATTTGGTACCATAATTCTCTAGCTTAATTGTCGGCAATAATAATAATAATTGGTAAATAAGAGAGTTGTAGTCCATTATTAAGGGTTAACTATATTAGGTAGTAGTTGGTAATGTACTATGTTTGGATGATTTACTTGATGATGCTCCTAGTTGCATCATAATTTTATGATCGGTTTTTCAGATACGTGTCTTCAAGGTACACATTATTTAAATGCAGAAAAATTTATAATATATTCTTTTTTGATTCTTAGGTAGAAACCCATTTTTTATCACAATTAACTAATAAAAATATAACGAGATTTTTTCCGCATTTAGATTATTAATGTGTACCCTAAGGGGTAAGGGCACACGTTAGAAAAAACGTTTTATGATAAGCTATGACTTTGTTTGATTTTAGCTAGTTTATTTGATCAAATTCATCAAAACTTATTTGACCTAATTTTTTTGGTCCTACTTGAGTTAATTAGGAGCCGAAGAGTGTCACTAATGATGTAATAATTTATTTCTTATTTTAACGAAATAAGCTAACTAAATTAATAGCAATGATAAGAAATAAATTATTTTAAAAAATATCAAATACTAATAAAAATATTAATAATAGTCGTGGATCAACCATCACTTTAAATTTTGGTTGAGATAATTCATCTAACATAGTATTAGAGTCCGTGTGTCCGAAGGTCACGGGTTCAAATCCTAACAATCTCAAAACCCCTTAAAAACTCACAAAATGGAACCCAACGAAGCGTAATAAGAATATTCTAGCTACCTCTTCGAGTAACAACTCCCGTTATAAGTCTCAATCTTAGCATTTGAGCGGTTTATTAAACCGGCTTGCAAATTGCAATACTTGACAATTGAATGAGTTCTTTGATGTACTTTATTAAAAGTTAAATAATTAAGAGCATATATATTGTAGTTTTTGTTACTTTTAGCATATGATTTCTTTTATTTGCTTTATTAAAAGGTAATTAAGAATATATGCTGTAGTTTTTGTTACTTTTAGCGTTTACTTTGGGGTAATTACTTTCTAGAGTCGGTAAGGAATAAGATTAGTCGTTGTTACTTTATTTTACATACGATTTAGTGCACAATTGAGTCACAAAACAAACAAGCTAAATAATGCATATGATGGCCCCCTCAATCATGCCCTAAATTGGTGGTGATTGTTGTATGATTGCACGTTCGAATTTAAGTCAGAGACGACATTTACCATCTTCAATTTACCAATAAGCGGATTATACCATCAGAAATATACAATTTTCTGTACATATTTTGAGCTTTTTAATAGAAAATTCTAGCTTTATTAGAGAAAAATATGAGCTATATGGTAAAATTTATGAACTCCTTGAAAAAATATTGAGAATCGAAAATTATTATACAACTAAAATACAATACAAATAAGTTAAACTATATTTTAATTTTAATATAAGAAACTAAAAATATAACTCAAAATAGTTTAAAAGCTCAACAAACATACACATAAGCTCAATAAAATACATCATGGTTGTACGATGCTATTATACGTCTGGTTCTATAATCTTTTTTCTGTGAATTTACTGTTTAGTTAAAGTCAATACGGTTCAAGTTTATTGTAAAACCGATTTTCTTAACAACTGTCTTTCTCTCATTAATATGATTATATTTGATCTGTTTACTTTGGAGTTGTTTGGTTTCTCTCATTAATATGATTATATTTGATCTGTTTACTTTGGAGTTGTTTGGTTGCACATAGAAATTTGTATTGGCTAGCAAGTAGTAAAACACATGATTTTAGAATTCATGTGAATTTGAAAATATTGTTTGGTTGTCAGGTACGAAGTGCAATTCATGTAGGTATTCACACTTATCTAGGGGAACTAGGTTGGTCACTTCCTCCACTATGGAGGAATTGCAATTAATGTAAATTGGGGTAACCAAACAAAATGTCAATTTTGCAATTCACGTGAATTTAAATTCCTACTTTTTTTTATGGGTAACCAAATGACCCCTTTATCTTTGTGTAAAACCAGAGCCGTCCAATGATTTTAGGAAAATTGAGATTTTGCTATCCAAGGGAATCAAACTCTGGACATCTAGTTAAATGTAATGCTCAAACCACTACACCAAGACGTATTAATAATAACTAGTTTTTATACCCGTGCAATGCACGGGCTAGTATTGAATTTTTTTGTATGTATTATCAATTATTTTTCTTTATAACTAATATAGATTTTTATTATATATTACAGAATAATGAGTGTTAATCTCACAATGACGGCTTTGTAGGTATTATAACCAAAATTTAGTATGTGGTTCTTTTTTTCTATAACTAATAACTTTTACATAAACAGTGTATGAATTTAGAGCGAAAAGTAAACAATGTATGAATTTAGAGCGGAAAATAAAATTAGCATAAAAATGGTTGATATGCACAATTAATCAACTATATTATTAGTGTCAAAATTCAAGTTTTATATATGGATCCGCTTGTAATTCATACCACGATCATTGAAAATGATTTTGCTTTCAACATGTTAACTGAAAATAAAATTAACATAAAACAAATTAATAGACTCTATTTTTAAAAATAGTAGTATGTATTATTCAAAAAATACAAATTCACACACAAAAAAAAGGTTTAATAAAAATTATTATATACCAATACCATATTCCATTTTGTTCAAAAGCAGTAACTCCTTCTCGTTCTAAATTTGTGTAGATCCTCCATTAGTAATTCGCCTGCTACATCATTTATATTTAAGTCAATTACCTTTCTAAATCCCCTTTTTCTAAAATATTAAAATCTATATATATAGTAATAAATTAACAAAGATGGAATTTTGCAGCGAAATCAAAAGAATAGGGGTATTAGAAATGAAAAGTAGAAACCACTTTTGTATGTGAATATTGTATCATTTTGACACTATTTATACATTATATTTTTCACTAATGATTAGGGATAAATTAGTTAGTTTTGGTATTCCTTAAGCACTTTAATATCGAAGATAAAACATTGGAATATTACCAGTTACAATTTATATGCACAAATTATAAAAAATACTATTAAAAGAGGAAATGTCAGAGGTATATTAGAAATTAGTAACTTACCTCCTTTAATATTTCCTCATTAATAGGTTTTTAAGATAATTTATGAAATCTAATAATTTTTTTATTATTTTTTTTGGATAAATATACTTTATAAATAACTTATCTTAACACGTGACAATAAAAAACTACCGAAGTTAGCGTTGAAATATATTGTATATGTATATTATTTATACAATATATTTTTTTTCCACTTATAATCTAGGAGTAAGTTGGTTAATTTTGATGTTCCAGAAGTACTTTATTGTCGAAAATAAAATGACGGATAAATTTTAAAAATTACTATTGCGAGATGAAAAGCCAAAAGTGTTTAAAAGTTATTAATTTAATCTATTAACTTTACCTTTTAATATTTATTTAAGGTTACTTATGAAAAATTATAATAAATGATTATATTTGTTTAGATATATATTTTGTAAATAGTTTATTTTGACACGCGGTGCTAAAAAAAGTTACTTAAGTTAGCTTTAAGATTATATTGTATAGATAGATGTATATAATTAAATGAAATTTAGGAAGTTTATAGCAAAAAAAAAAGAGTTTTATTTACGAATGATGTAAAATTATAGTGATGTATTTTTTGTTTGTCAATTCAACTTATTTTAACAATAAACGGTGAAATTTTTAATTTGGTATATATTTTAATTTATTAATTGTTCTGTAATTTATTAAAAGTTAAGATGACAGACTTTATTCTTTATTATGTTATCAAAGAATGTATTAGTCATTTAATGTTTGCAACATAATTAATTTTTTGTTTTTCCTTTTTAAAATTTTGATGAGGTGGCTCTCTAGAATCAGTCCGTTTTTCTTAAGACGGGTCACCATTTGTGACGGATATTTTGTGAGATAAAATGGATACAAAATGAGTTAGTGGAGAAAGGGGACCACATGAATAGTGTCAGAGAGAGAGAAAAAGTGGGTATTTTGTGAGAGGAAACGGTATCCGTCACAAGCTTGCGACGGATAGTGCCGTTGCAAATAAGAATTTGTGCTCTAGAATTAGCCTAAAAGTGAAAAGATGTAGTGTGGTGATTTTGTTTGTGTTTTTATATTATTTATAGATTTAGTACAACAAAAAGTAAATGTACTATAATCATACTGAGTTTTGGGCTCCGATAGTCCGATTCTTAGAACCTTCTAAACTTGTCAATGAACGGGCCTGTGTAAAACCATCTTACACAAGTAGGGATGTCATTGGGGCGGGGCGGTGCTGGATATAGGTTCCCCGTACCCGTACCCACCAAGAAAACCCCGTACCCATCCCCGCCCCACCACCCATGGCGGTTACAAGTTTTCAAAACCATCTCCGCCCCACCACCCGTGGCGGATACAAGTTTCCAAAACCATCCCCGCCCCACCTACCCATTAACCCGCTATACCATAAATTTTTTCGATATTTTTTC
Source organism: Silene conica (assembly GCA_029255685.2). Lineage (NCBI taxonomy): Eukaryota > Viridiplantae > Streptophyta > Magnoliopsida > Caryophyllales > Caryophyllaceae > Silene > Silene conica. Next base: position 73,990,852 of record CM055319.2, read on the forward strand.
GTACAAGTTGGTTTAATCACAATTAATTTCTATTTTCAGGAGTTTGTTTATATAAGTTTAGTTATTTACCAAAGAAGTCGGTAAAATACTTTATAAAATAGCTATTCTTAACATTACGTCTTAATTATAACAAAATAATATTTATAATATTATCGTAATAATGGTATTAATTTTTAATAATTGGCGGGTAGGCGGGTATGAGGTGGGTAGCACGCAAAAACCATCCCCGCCCCAATACCCATGGCGGGTACAATTTTCGTACCCGTCCCCGCCCCACCACCCGCCAAAGCTCTACCCGTCCCCGCCCCAACTGGGGCGGGTGCGGGGCGGTATCCACTTGTACCCGCCCCAATGACATCCCTATACACAAGGCTAAATGTAAACTCAGAGACGACATTTAACATGGCGAATTTACATCATGAAATCTATTAAATATTTAAATTCCCCTTCTGAAAACTTTTTTATAGGATCGTTTCACGATTCGAGTAAAACTGCTTCAAATATTTGACCTTGGGGAAGAACTTCATTTTGAACACCTTGTAATTTATGACACTGCCTATATCAATAATCGATGTAAAATATCAGATTGTCAAAATAAACTGAAAATAAAATATCGCTAGTCTAACCATTTCCATACTTATTGCTATCGTGTTATTTTACTTATAAAATCATCTTACACAATAATTTTTGTACAAACTACAGGTCGAGACCCCGATCGACGTCTTATCCAACGCGAGAGACGATGATTTCAAACGGTGGCATTTTCCGACGTACAATTTCACGTTAGCTATTTTATGGAGTCCATACTTGGTAAAATCCCAAAATAATGATCCAAATGGGCAAAAAGGAGTGGGCTTTTATGGGCTTTATCTAGACGAAGCAGATGAAGCCTGGAAGGCCCAAATTCATAACTTTGACTACATAATCATATCTGCAGGCCATTGGTTCTTCCGGCCCATGATATATTATATGGATCGACATTTCATGGGATGCCGTTATTGTGACAAGACAAATCTTACGGAGTACTCCCTCAAATTCGGGTACCAAAACGCGTTTCGGACTGCGTTTCGGGCTATTTTGGAGAGTGGACGGTTTAAAGGGACCGTGTTTTTACGAACGTTTGCTCCCTCGCATTTTGAAGGTAATATAAGTCTTTGACGTACATAATTTATCCTAAAACGGGTTTATAATGAAGAGTGAACGAGTTACATGTAGTGAACTAATGAACCTTAGTTATGTTAAAAGCGATCAATTTATTAAATGGTTACGGATGTGATGTTATGCAAAATTCGTGTCGCGGAGTTTTCGTATCACCTAGGTAGCACATACACTTCTCTTAATTAGACGTCCCATGTCCGACACTGTGTCCGATACTCGGATACCCGACACTCGTTGGACACATGGCTAAACATATTATAGTTTAGAGGAGTAATAAAATTTTTAAAAAAATCGATTAGAAGATGATTTTGGGTGGAAAAATGAGAATTAGTTATAGTAAAGGTCAAATTGTGCCTTTACTTGTTTAGATTTAATTTCAAATACATGATAAAAATAAAATTATACGTTATTTATAATCATAAAATATACATTTTATTATATTTAAATGCAGTGTCCCGTGTCCTAAATTTCCTGGAATGCCATGTCCCATACCCTGTCGTATCCGTGTCCGTTTTGGTGCTACCTAGCGTATCACCACTACATTTCTGTCATTTTTTATTAAATAAAAATACAAGGTATCACGATCTTATTCCGGTTTTTTTAATGTTTAAAGGTGGGGCTTGGGATAAAGGAGGAGATTGCCAAAGGACAAGGCCAAGTTATAACAATGAAGTTACATTGAAAGGGTGGAACGTGGATATGTTTACTGCCCAAGTGGATGAGCTTAAAAAGGCCCAAAAGTTGGGCCACCAACGCGGGGTAAAGTTTCGACTCATGGATATGACCCGAGTCATGTTAATGAGGCCGGACGGCCACCCCAGCAAATATGGGCGTCCGGCCGAATATAATGTAAAATTGGCCAACGATTGTGTGCATTGGTGTTTACCCGGCCCTATTGATAGTTGGAATGATTTCTTGCTGGAGATGCTAAGAAATGAAAGATGAAATCCTATATTTTTTTTTTAGATGTTTAGATTAAGGTGAGATACAAATACTATACATTTTATTTTGTTTTATGTTTGAAGAAATGTTTGAAATTGTTAATTGGTATTAATTTTTGTACATAATGGATACACTTTGGTGTAGTACACATGATTATAAATTTCACTTAGTCTTAGTTCAAACGGTAATTTTGGTCTGAAATAATAATACGGGATTTTGTAACTATTTTACAGTCAAATGTCATCATTATTAACAAACAAGTTATCATAAACTGTAACATTGGTCACATTATTATGGTTACATTTCACTATAAAATGGTCACATCTGGCCCGTTTGAAGTTTCAGACCAAAAGTGGCCGTCTGAAACGAGAATTAAGAATTAGTGTATAAATTTACTTATGAGGACTCTTTTACTCCTCGAGACTTCTGATCTTATAGGTTAAAAGTTCGATTCTTATGAATAAAATTAACATAAGAGGGTTCTTCTCCACTTATGTAGGTGATGTATGAGTCTGTCATATCGCGTATACGCTAAACTAAAACGGTTACCATTTGAATAGGATCGTCTCATATAGATTTTTTTATATATTATACCGTATGGGAAATTCTAAAGAGGAAATAAATCAAACTATTCCATTGATGTAATATTTGATAAGAGTATAATTCATGTGAAGTACGCAAGAAGACCTTAGAGCATTTGCGTTGATGTAATATGTGACAAGACTATAATCTATGTGAAGTACGTAAGAACACCTTAGAGCATTTGCGTTGATGTATTTCGAATCAACCACATAATTGATTATTACTCCCTTCGCACTAGTTCTGTGTTTGTTTTATTTTTTTGCTATTTTTTTAATTTTTTTCATCGTAAAATATACTCCATGTTAAGCACGCAAGAAGACCTTAGGAGCTTCTAAAAGCAAAGACTTTACGTTCAGCATTTGATGTAATTCGAATCAACCACAAACGTATTACTCCTTCAATCCTCGTCAATTTCTTCCTCATAAAATAAAGTAATTATTTACTGGAATTCGGAGAGTATCTAATGATGTGCTAACAAGGTGACAATTGTTTAGTTGTCTATTTAAAAACAACTATCCAATAAAGCATGTACATTTAAACCTTATGAAATTGTACTCGTATTTTATCTACCATAGTAAAAGAGAAACGATCTTCTATTCTAGAGGCGTGAACTAGTAATGCAATATAATAAATAAGAAACAATCGTCTATTCTAGAGGGGCGAAATAGTAATGCAATCAATTCTAGAGGGGCGAACTAGTAATGCAATGTAATAAGTGAGAAAAGGTAGTTGAATAAGTTGTTCCAACTATATCTCGTGTTCGGGTTTGGGTTAAACTTTTTAACACAAATAAAATATTAATTAAATTTATCTCTAACTTATTTAATCTTCTAGCTGTGTAATAAAACGAATACGATAATAGTACGTTATGAAATTAATGGGTATAGGTTGATGCTTGAATCTTGATGACTCATTTACATATTGGGTTAGCAAAATTACAACACAATATATATTTGGATTGAGTTTGGGTTAATGGGATTGTGACAACATATTCAACACCTGGTAACAATTTTTTTATAATATTTACTAATATGTAATTAAAGATATGAATAAAAGAAAACGAGTATCGATATACGTGAATAAAACAAATGCATAAAATTGAATGGAATGAGGAAGTATGTAACCACTCCGAATACAAATTGACTCAATAGTCGGATCAGTCTCGCCTCAACTAGCTTAAACCGGCTCCAAACCAAATACAAACTTTCCCCAATTGGGCTCGAGTCAAGGCTGTTCCTCCTTGACTCAATTCAGACTCCAATTCAACTTTAACCTGCTACTCAATCAGGCTTGACCTCAACCCACCGACCTTTTTTTTCTCTAAAACCTTAAAACAAATAAGTCCATAACCGATTCCAACTCAACCCATAAAAGAAAACTTCACCTAGCTTTCAAGTTTGAACCCTATCCTCCCTCCATCATACCTTGCTTGACACCATCAACTTGTTAAACACCCATTTAAGTTTTACCCATTTCACACTCCTCAATATTCCAATTTCTCACACACAAACAAAACCTTGCCATAATTCACCTATTAACATAACTTTGAATCTACTCTTTACTTTCTACATCCCTCCAAAATATTAGTCAACTTCCTCTCCTTCCTAACCACCTTCCTACATCTCTTACCTCTTAAGGCAATAATAACTAACCACAATCTCCAAACTCATTAATCTATTCCCACTTTACTTAAAAGTCCACCTACCCTACACAATTTATTATTCACATAATTAATTCAATTATATCACTAATTAATCCCGTTTAATTATCAGTTAATCTGGTATCAAACGAGTTTATATTAACATAGTGTACAACAGATCTAAACATCGCTCTAATCTATTACTGGTAAAACCGTAAAAGTAGTTATTAAGAAAAACTGTTTCACGATAAATTTGTATAGAATTGTGTTATCCGAATAATGGTACTTAAGAAAGCCAAAGGAAAGATCACTTCTTTAATCACAAGACCCTTCAAAAAACCAAGAAATTTTCCAATTCAACCAATTCCTTTAAATCCTTCTTCATCATCATACAACAATAACAACATCCCTCCATTTTTTCCACTACTTCCACCCCAAAACCCACCATATCCACGACAACAACAAGCAATGAGACCATCATGCCCTTCCCCATTCCGTTTCCCTGCAACAAACTCAACCGTATTACCAGACCCTTCTTCCCATTTTACCCCTGAATTACTCTCTTCACCATTACCAACAAACTCATTTTTTCAAAACTTTGTGCTCAAAAATGGTGATCAACCTGAATACATTCACCCATATCTCATCCGTCTCTCAAATTCTTCGCTTTCGCTTTCATACCCAACTCGATTCGCAAATTCTTCTTTCATTTACCAAGTTTTTAACCCTGATTTCACCATTACTGGATCCAATTCTAATGACCCGAATCGTGGGTCGCATAAAGTTTCAAACTTTAGTGATCTTAGTGTTACTGTTGATTTTCCTGCAGTAAATTTACGGTTTTTTTTAGTTAGAGGAAGCCCTTTTATTACCTGTGTTGTTCCATGGGGTAAAACTAGTTTTACCATTTCAACTATTCATGCAATTTTATCACTTACTGCTAATGTTACTAATACTAAGTATGTTGTTAAGTTAAATAATGGTCAAACTTGGGTAATTTATGCTTCTTCACCTATTAATTTTACCCATGATTTGTCTAATATTAGTTCTGATGCATTTTCTGGGATTATTAGGGTTGCGGTTATACCCAATTCAGATGTTAATTATGAGCCAATTCTTGATAGGTTTAGTTCATGTTATCCTGTTAGTGGTAATGCAGTATTGTGTAAGCCATTTGCTGTGGATTATAAGTTTGAGAAGAGGGGTTGGGGTGATTTGTTGATGCTTGCTCATCCTTTGCATTTAAAGTTGTTGTCGAATGATGACGGAAATAATGTCGTTGTTTTGGATGAATTTAAGTATAAGAGTATTGATGGGGATCTTGTAGGTGTTGTTGGGGATTCATGGTCATTAAGGACTGATCCTGTTTCGATTTCTTGGCATTCTAATAAGGGGGTTAGGGAGGATGCATATGATGAGATTGTGTCTGCTTTGAGTAAGGATGTTGCAGGGTTGGATGCAGCATCTATTTCTACGACTTCATCGTATTTTTATGGGAAATTGATTGCTAGAGCTGCTAGAATGGCTTTGATTGCTGAGGAGGTGTGTTTTAGTGATGCTATCCCTGTTGTTAGGAAGTTCTTAAGGGATGCAATTCAGCCTTGGTTAGATGGGACTTTTAATGGAAACGGGTTTTTATATGACGGGAAATGGGGTGGGATAGTGACTAAACAAGGAGCTACAGATTCAGGAGCTGATTTCGGGTTTGGGATTTATAATGATCATCATTACCATTTAGGTTACTTCCTTTATGGCATTGCGGTACTAGCTAAGATTGATCCCGCTTGGGGGAGGAAGTATAGGCCTCAGGCTTATTCATTGATGGCGGATTTCATGAATTTGGGGAAACGGGTTAACTCTAGTTACACCCGATTGAGATGTTTCGATATGTATAAACTTCACTCTTGGGCTGGTGGGCTGACTGAATTTGGTGATGGGAGGAATCAGGAAAGTACGAGTGAGGCGGTAAATGGTTACTATTCAGCCGCTTTAATGGGGCTTGCTTATGGGGATACCCATCTAGTTGCTGTGGGTTCAACACTTGCTGCAATGGAGATGCAAGCGGCGCAGACTTGGTGGCATGTGAGGGAAGGTGAGGGTATGTATGAGGATGACTTTAGCAGACAAAACAAGATGGTGGGTGTTCTTTGGGCAAATAAAAGGGATAACGGGCTTTGGTTTGCCCCACCCGATTGGAAAGAATGTAGGCTCGGGATTCAAGTTTTACCCATATTGCCCATCACCGAGGCCTTGTTTCCTGATACCGGATTTGTCAAGGATCTTGTGAATTGGACAATGCCGGCTTTGAGCCGAGAGGGGGTGGGTGAAGGTTGGAAGGGATTTGTTTACACCTTGGAGGGACTGTATGATAAAGAAAGTGCCCTAAACAAGATTAGAAACTTGAACGGGTTCGATGATGGCAATTCCCTCTCGAATCTTCTATGGTGGATTCATAGCAGAGGTGATGATGAAGAATGCCGCTATGGACCAGGACGTCACTCTTGGTATGGCCACTATTGCCATTGATTTCAGTATCTGCAAACTCCGGTTTCTTGTGAATTTCATATTTGCATGGAAACTCTTTAATCTCGTCTTGTTTTTCATTGAAAAAAAAACATGTTCTGCTTGTGAGACCGTCTCATACAAGGATCACTGCTTGTATTTATTTCTGCAACCTGTAATGTGCTGCATGGTTTGGTTTCTCAGCTAGTTCTGTAAATATTCCGAGACTGATACATGCTGAGTTATGTTTGATATATCAATAAATTTCCCTGTTTATTTTCAGTTAGCCGTATCAGCGTTTGTATGAATTGTATCGTGTCCTTCTCTCCCATCTTAGTTAACCTTGTCGATTACCAGAATCTCATTTTGCGACAGACACACTGTTCAGAGAGTTTTGTGCTCTGCAGTTACCTGTTTGCAGTATCTTGTGAAGCATTCGCTACAATTCATGTTATGTTTTCTATATTTACGCAAAGAGTACTCAGTAAGATGTGTCAGTCAATCCCGTCTTACTTAACCTTGTACCGGCCCTTCAAATTAAGGACTGTATGAGTCCTCGCGACAAAATTATCGAGTGGGTATTGCCTATTGGTATAGGGTTGACGATCCTAGTAAAGGGTAAACAGTGAGGTAAGAAATTGCACCAGACCTCCATTTACTTCAGCAGTCAAGTCAATTGAAAGGTAAAAACCGGGCCTTTTTAAAATAGGAAAAAAAACTAGGCTGATCCCATAACGGATAACATCCTCGCGAACATGAGAAAAAAACCGACTTCTTTCAAACGGACTTCGATAGAAACTGGCCGTAGTTGAGACACGGAGACATAATCTGTACTATGTACTACGAAATTTGGGGAATCTCGCTTTTGCTATTCAAGGGCGCGACAGGCGAAAATACCATTAGCCTTTATCGCATAAAAACTCCTGTAGCACTTTTCCATTTCAATTACCCGCGGTAATTTGAGAGCCTTGTTTCCATCTAATTCGGCTTTCTTTTGAATAATACTCCCTCCATTTTTATCCATTTGATACATTTGTTTTTTCACGTTTGGCAACGCACGTTTTACGTGTTTAATATCTTTAGCTACGTATTTGTAAAAATTATATATTTTCAATGTACTCGTAAAGACGAATTATACAAGATCCCACATGAATATGTTTTTTCTGACGTATTGAGAGAAAAGTGAAATTGAAGGTTAACTTGTGAATAGTGTACAAAAAACGAATGTATCGAATGGATTTAAATGGAGGGAGTAGATCCTAAATAGCTTTCCATCTAAGTGTTTCAAGTACATGGATTTGTGCAAGGCAACTGGTGCAACTTGATACTCAGGTTATTACTTTGCTCCGACAAATTTAGAAATTCTCCGTGTCTTAGGATGTCGGGGCTTCTGTTGCCGCTTACATTTTTCATAGACTTAACTTTGCTATTGCTAAGGGAGCGGGTTCCCGTATTTTATTTCGGGTGGCCACTTTTTTCTGGTAAATTTTGGTTATCCCAATAAAAGTTTCACCGGTGTTTATTAAATCCTTAATCTTCTTCACTCCTTCAAATTCTTCAATTAACAATAATTGATTAATCCATCATTAAATAATTAAAGTGGTTTTTGTTATATAGTTTTTAATCGTTTTTAATTAGGGTTTATGTTAAAATTAATTAAGGGTTAATTGGTGTGATACGATGGGGGATATTGGTGTACTTGAATCTCAATGGCGACTAAGGTAGGCGCCGTCGACAGAAGTGGTCACCGATAGGTGATGAATGGAGGCACTTGGAAAATGATAGGTGCGATTAATTAACAACACATTTGTTATGGATAGAAATTATAATTTTTTATGTAAGAATACAAATTTAGCGCGAAAGTGGCAATTGAGTTCCATTACTTTGAATAATTGTGATATTAGATTCCTTAAATTTGGATTATAGTAATTAGATTCCATAAGTTATACAAAGTTGAAATTAAGCCTCTTACCTAAAATCACATGATAAATTCAATATATCATACTGTATTACATAAGTGAAATTGATTCCACTTTTTACAATAAATAAAATCAAAATAAAAGTGAACAATGAAATCAAATTTAAAATGAATTAGCATCAATTAGATGAGAATTTAAATTATGTCATAAAAATAAAAATATTATGTTTTATTAAAAATTGAATATTTTTCTTAAAATTGTTAATTATTCTCTACGAAAAAAAAAAAATATAATGTTCTTTATTTTTTTTGTGTAAATATAAGACATACAAAAATTATACGTGCTTAGTTTTTTTTAATGAGATATATTTTAATAAAAATGATAATTTTTATGAAAACGGCAAAATAAACTAAAGTTTTTATTTTTCCATAATTTTAAAATATTGTATTTGTTTACATTTTTTTAAAGAAGAAAGAATTTTGCACTTTTCTGTAAAGAAAATATAACTTAATTGAGTTTTTATGGTATGTAAAAATGAATTTCTCGGAGGTTAATTTCACAATATTCATAACCTATGGGGTTTAATTGCTACAATCTAAACTTAAGGGGTTTAATCTCACGATTAGCTAAAATAGTGGAGTTAAACTACCACTTCCGCGACAAATTTAGTATTGTGGCTTTGTGGTACATGCAATTGTGTAAATCTAATGCAATTGTGTAAATGAATTTCTCGGAGGTTAATTTCACAATTTGCACAACCGATGCAACTGCACATATAACATACTACGCAAATTCTCGACCACATGCCACTCCTTGACCCGCCAAACAATGCAACCCATCGCGGGCGATAGTCCTCTACAACCCTACCCAATGTTGACTATAGTAAGTTAGTAACCGATAGAGCTGTACACTGGGTTGGGTCGGGCCGAATTTCGCACAGGGCTGCTGATTTGGCTGGGTTGACAAAATCCGGCCCTGACCCTAATTGCTATCGGGTTGGGTTGGCCCATCCCTTGCCCTATGTGGTCTAGAAAATTTGGCCCATGTAACAGGGTCGGGGCGATCGGGTCAGGCTGGCCCGCTACGTTGTGCAACTCTAACGGCCGGACAAAGAGTGATGTGAATGATTGTGAAAAATTAGATGGGAAAATGAGTGGGAAAACAAATCGTGTGTTTTATGTTTTGTATTGCGAAAATTAGCGTCATAACTTAATAATTCTATTAATTATACCATTTTATTGGGTGCGAAATTAATTATACCATTTCATGCCAATATTTATGTTATTTCATGCCTTAGTAATTACTAATTACTTAATTAGTATGAATGAATCAACATGTCAACTTAATTATATTTATCCCTCAAAAAATAAAAATGAAAATAAAAATAAAAATAATATTTTAAATAAAATCCATCAACTAGGTTGTGTCATTATCCCTCCTCATCCTTGTCTTGTCCCCCTTTTCTCACAAAACTTCAACTCCTCAATACAATCCACACACACTATCAACAAAGCACAGCACTCATCCTCCTTCATCAATGGCGACCGAAGCTTCTAGATCTACCACTAACGCCGCCGGCGCTGGCGGCAGTGCAGCAGATTCGTATCTCGGTAGTTTGATTAGCTTAACTTCTAAGTCTGATATTCGTTACGAGGGTGTTCTTTTTAGTATTGATACTGACGAAGCGAGCATCGGTCTTCGCAACGGTATAATTTTATTCTTCTTTCTTGTTGTGTGTTTTAATTTGACGATTCAGTTGTTGTTATGATTGTTTATAAATGATTTGTGTTCTTTTTTGTTGTAGTTTTTTAATTAGTTGATGAAATTGAATTAGGCGCAAATTAATTAGGGTTTGGTGTTATGCTAAATGAGTCAAGCAGAAGTTATTGTTTCTATGTTGATTATTGTAGATTGGAAAATTGAATAGTGAAGTGTGAAATGTTGTTAGAAAGTGCGTAGGTTTCGAATCATTTGTGCTGGATATCGACGTTTCCAGCAGTTGTTGCTAAATGAGACGATTCAAGCACAAGTTCTGGTTTCGATTTTGATTATTGTAGTAAAAGGAAGCTAGTGATGTACTTTAGAATCTGGATTGAATAATTGAGTAGTTAAGTGTGTAAATCCAGTACAAGGTGCGTAGGTTTTGAATTTGTGTGTTGGATATCGGAATTTCGAGCAGTTGTTGCTAAATCTGGATTGAATTTTTGAATAGTGAAGTGTGTAAGTTAGTTGTAAAGTGCTTAGGGTTCAATGATATGTCTTGTATATTGAATTTTGAAGCAGTTGCTGAGTGAGATGATCCATGCAGATGTTCTTGTTTCTCTTTGATTATTAGTGTGGAAGGAAGTGAGTGATATACTTTAGAATTTAGAATTTAGAATTTCGATTGAAATATCGCGTAGTGAAGTTTGTAATTAGTTGAAGTGCTTAGGGTTGTATGCTTGTGTTGGATATCAAATTTTGAAGTAGTTTTTGCTAAATGAGACGATTTAAGCGGAAGTTAATTGAGGTGTTTAGGGTTGGATGCTTGTGTTGGATATCAGATTCTAGTGTTTCTGATAATTTTTTTGGATGTTCCTGGTGCTTGTGTAAGACCATCATATGCATACGACCGAGTCCTTAATACAACTATCAAATGAGGCTTATGACATGAAATGGGTATGTTGTATGCATAGAAGTGTCTCATATGAGTCTTTGTCTTAAAAAATACACGATGATTTTTGGAAACAGTTAGCCATGTGGTATGATAGTATGCGGGCGGTTTTACGAAACTATTGTTCATTGATGTCTCTTCTTTTTCTTATGAAAGACCCTTTAATTTGTCTGTTCGTAAATCATTTATCGACTTTTTATTTTTTCTCAGTTCGATCTTTTGGAACTGAGGGCCGCAGAAAGGATGGTCCGCAAGTCCCTGCTATTGACAAAGTTTATGAATATATAGTATTTAGAGGAAGTGACATCAAGGTAAAGTGAACTGTTACTAGATGTTCTGTTATAGTGCTATCCTTGAATGTGGTAACCACTTTTGTAAATGTTTCTATCTCTAATACTTTTATGCCTCCTAATTACTTGCATAATGAGTGGTATGTTGTCATGCGCATACGCTCTGATATGTTTGTTTTTCGGTGGACAAGCGATAATGTTGAAGTTTTTGGCTTTTACTTTAAGGGTGTGTTTGGATTGAAGGGTTTGGAGGGTAGGAGAGGGGAGGGATTTGAAGGGATGAAAAATTCATTGTTTGGTTAGCAAAATGGAGGTGGATGTATTTGGAGGGGAGGAATAATGGTCCCTCCATTTCCGTCCTCTAAACCAAATTGTTTCCCCTCCAAAAAAGTAAAGATTTTGAGGGAAAATAACCTCCTCCATTCTCCCTCTCTTTCCCTTCTTTTTTGGTATCGAAACAAGGCCTAAAAGAAGTTTACAAAGGTAATAAAATTCAATTTTCTGTTTTTTCCCCCAACAGGATTTGCAGGTAAAATCTGCCCCACCTGTGCAAAAAGCCCCATCTGTTCAAAATGATCCAGCAATTATTCAGGTAAATGGAATTGAATTTTTGTAGTTGCTCAATCATAGAAAAATCGTAATCAATGCAAGGCTATTTTTATCAATACAAAGCTTTAGGTAGCGGATGTGTCAAGTCCAAGATCAGAAATAAAGAGTGTATTCTATTAGTGGTTATTGTTTATGGACTTTTATTTTTCATGTTTGTTATATTGTTTAGAGGGTGGGTGGTGTATGTCACTCAACCAAGAGTGTCAGTGTGTCGGAGTAACACAGGAGGTTAGTGTTCATGAACAAAAATATCGCATTTCACTTGGATCAAATATTACCTATAAAACCCGATTCCTTTGATTGCTTTCCGGAGTCTCTGCTACCTTTTTAATTACATGATCTGTTGGTTGGCTCTTTGTAAACTGTTGTTTCTTCTTGCTTCTGCTGTAATTGCATCACCACAGCGATTTCTCATTTACATATATGCTTTCCTAGTGGCTGCGCTTGCTCTATGGTGCTCTCAGACCCCGTGTTTTACAGTTTTCTAATTTACTTGTTCGTCATACCTAGAAATTTTGTTCTCCCTCCTACACTTCGGAGTTACCATATTTTTCAACATTCCCCTTACATATCTTGAAACCTTAGTCAATTCCTAAGAATAGGAAAGCGTGATGTTTTTTTTTGCCATGTAGGTGTTGATTGATTACTTTTTCTGCCTAATCAAGTTTAGGTTTCGGCATACAGTTTCAACTTTGCATTACTAATTTTTTTTCTTTTTCTTTTTTGTGTGATCCTTGGCTAGTCTCACTATACTCCTCCAGCTGCACCCTCAAGCTTCCCTACTGCTCCTTCAACTGCCCCTCAGATTGGTGGATCTGTACCAGATTCTGGTACCCAAATTCCGCAGGCTGGAATACCTCAAACCACTCATCAGAATAACAATCCCATGTATCCTCCTGGAGGGAATTTACCTCCTTGGAACCCATCACCTTCACCGGCAACTAATAGCAGTGGTCTTCCACCACCAATGTATTGGCCGGGATATTATGGCGCCTCTGCCTATAATCAGCCACAACAGCAGCCATTGACTGGACCTGCTCAAGGCTTGCCTATGCAACCCTCTTTCCAGTCACCATTAGCACAGCAGCCCATTTTGTATCCAAATATGAACTCATCTTTTCAAACGGGAGCATCTAATATATCAGCTCCACAATCTATGGGGTTCCCTCCTCCACCTGTACAGCCTATCAACAACAACACCGTGGGGCCATCATCATCTTTGGACTCCTCAAACATGATGCCTTTTAAGGCACCTCCTCAAGAGTTGCCCTTTTTATCTCAGAGTGCTAACCCGTCCTCGGTGTCATCCACTTCCTCTAATATTTTAGATAGGAACTCTATTCCAACATTGATTCCTAACCAAGCCAACCCTGTTTTTAGTTCACCAATGCCCTTCAACAGCATGGCGGAACCTCTCTCGTCTGTTGGCGGGACATCCAGTGCACCTGCGCTTGTGACTCCAGGTCAATTTTTGCAGCCTGAACCCCCTGTTTCTCATACTTCACAAATTGCACAGAAGGATGTCGAAGTGGTTCATGTTCCACAATTTGGTTCACGACCACAACCCCCAGCTAGAGCCCCAGTGACAGCTGCACCAGTACAAGTATCTGCAGAAACTCAAGCACCACTTTTGCCTCTCCCGTCACCTGTAATTCCAAAGGTAATAATTTTATGTTCGATATATTGTCCATTTTGTATTTCCGTTACTTTTGTCTCATCCATACTTCATGTATATACATATCGGTAAAGATAGGATCGGCTAAGATTTTCATCCGTTTTTGTATCAAAATGTAAATTCGAAGTTCTGTGTTCTGACACATCCATTTTCATCAGATGAATGCAGCTTCTTCTCACACTCAGTATGTTAATCATGGTGGACGTGGCAGAGGCAGAGGAAACGAGGTAATGCATAGCTTGTTATTAACTTCTTTGCTGTTAGTTATACTGCTTGAGCAAACTTGATCATGCATCAATACTCGCAACTATTTTGGGAACTAAGGACAGCTCAAATGGGTACTGGGCTTATCTGCATAGGGTTCCCCAGGATCAAATCTACTAAACCCTCCTTCGGCCCCCTCCCTCCTCTCGATTAGGCACCTCGTGTAGCTTGGAAAGCGATACTCTGAAACATGCTGCTCCTATTAATTGTCCTGTTAGTGTGGAACAAATGTAAAGGAGTATTGATGGTTAATCATATCAATTGTTAGCTAGTGTCCCCTAGTTGTAATTATTAAATGTAAACACTGCCAAATTTTGGGATTATACTTGCACTTGAAAGAAGCAATAAGAGAGTTAAGGAGATGCATGTTCTTCCCACCTGATTTTTTTTTAAACTTTTTTTCATTTTTTTGGGCCCTGAATTCATTTACCCGTACAAATCCCATGCGAACATCTCCAGCTTTCACAAGAAGTGGTAGTTTGGTAGTTTCCAGAGGCCATAGTAACTCGGTTAAATTTTATGCTATGCAGTTCTCTCGTTCTGCACCCAACTATAATGAAGAATTTGATTTTGAGGCAATGAACGAGAGATTCAAAAAAGATGAGGTGTGGGGACATCTGGGTAAAAGTACAAGCAAGACTGATGATGGGCCGGATCTACAAGATGAAGATGATGTTGACGACCCAGCAGCTGATAAAAAGGTAAAGTGTATGTTTTTTTAATTTTATTTTGCATGTTATTGCTGTCTATTATCTTTATTTAATCTATGTTTTGCGTGGCTTTGTGAGCAGCCCGTATATAAGAAGGATGATTTCTTCGATACCTTGTCCTGCAATGCTCTCGATCGTGAATCTCGTGGTGGAAGGACACGATTCTCTGAACGAATGAGGGTAGACACAGAGGTAATACAATCTTGCTATGTTGGTCAACTGAATCTTTAGTACTCCGTACAATGTATGGTGTTTAGTCATCCCTTCAATTGTACCATAGTTGTGGAGTCTCCGGTGTCCTGTTGACATGACAGTATCTGCTGTGAAGTGGACTATTTGTGAGTTAAAATCATTCCGTAATAGTTATTGACAAACATATGATATAATGTGGGGTGTTGCGGCATGTAGTCAGCCTCGATTTATGTAAATTTAAACTGTTATCAGGACACATTGAGTTCCGTTTCTGAATTTGCAACTTGAGATGTCTGTAATTGCCTTCTGTTTTGTACAAACAACATATGGATTTGAGATATGCAATTCGTATGCTTTTTGAAAAGGCATGACCCTGGTATTTGACTATGAGTATGGATGTTGATTTCTCTTTATGTTGCTAGAAATCAACTGTTGCATTTAACTCACAGTGAATTGTGAATCGTGAATCGCTTTGAGCTTATTCTGCCACGGCTCTTGTTTAACATCTATAAACTATTAGAGTGCAAGGCAAATCGGTTGTTACATCATTTTCCGAATTAGGCAACATTGTACATTACCGTTTTTCCTTTATTATTACTGTTTTGCTATGTTACTCAGACTCGTTTAGAAGTACCTGACACGGGTACGTGTCCAAGTGTCGGACTCGGCTATTTTATTGAAAAATATGCACATTTTGGTCTAACATGAGGTGTCCATGTGTCATACCCATGTCCAAGTGTCGAGTGTCGGACACGGGTACGCGAGGAAATTAGAAGAGTCGGCGTAACATAGCTGTTTTGTTTCCTTTCCCTAAAATCTGGTATAGTCAGATGCTTGCTTGGTCACTTTTGCTTAGTTTCCCTTACTGACATTTTCTTCCATTGATTCAGACATTTGGTGAGTTCTCAAGGAACCAGGGATTTCGAGGCGGTCGTGGAGGTGGACGGTCACGAGGCGGCTATCATGGAAGGGACAATGGCTATGGATACGGATATGGTGGAAGAGGACGAGGACAGAACGTGTATCGTCCCTTCTAATTGCTCTTTCCGTCATGGTAGAAGCTAGGCCTGCCATAAGCCACGGGGTTACTTGTTTTTAGACAGTGACCAGTGAACCAATAGCTCGAGGTCTGGCAACAGGTAGTATATTAGCATCATCTGTGTGATTGTGTCGTGTCGTCTTTAGCGTAATGAGATAGTGAGTTAAGTTGATAATGTCTCAGATTCGATTAGCTTTTGCCATAAGTTTGATGATGGCTTCTGCTTCATTTGGAACAGAATATAACGACATTCGCCCGTGCAAAAGTAGTTTGATTTAACTTAGTTCTAGTAAAATTGCTGTTTAATCCGAATTGTGTTTGCTACATTCGCATCTTTGTTAGAAATTGAGAATGTAATTTTCGATCCTAGACTCAAGTAACATCTTGGGTTCTTCTTTCTTGTCATTTGTTGCTGTTACGAATCATATATGTCACGGTCACGAGATCGGATTTGAGGATTAATAACGGCCGTTGAAGGATCGTTGTAGAGAAGTATTATTCAGGCTGTAATCTAGGTAGTACGAACGCTTCTCCTAATTAGCCGTCGCATGTTCGATACTCGGATACCCGATACTCGTTGGACACATGACTATACATATTATAGTTTAGAGGAGGAATACAATTTTAAAAAGATCGAATAGAGGATTGTTAATAAACCGATAACTGTTATTGTGTTGTACAATTACTCTTCGTTTTAGTATTAGAACGAGCCAAGTATTATCTCAGACAAATTTGTTATTTTTTCTAATGAATTATGCTTTAGTCTTACTCTTACTACTAGAGTGCTGAACTTATCGTAATCTTAAAACATACAAAATTTGTATTTGTGTTGTAAAAAAGTGTTCAGTACAACATAGGCTAATAACCTTAAAAATCTTAGATTAGAGGTTAAGACAGATATATCATAATACAATAGTAAATTACGAGTTTGAAACTCCCTCCCCCAAATGAGGGATCCCTACACCTCATTTGAGGACAAAGAAAAACCCTAATTGATCAAATTCCAGGTTCAAAACAGTAAAATGATTGCTTAGCATGTACTTAGTATGGAGATGAGGCCATAGGGTATGCTAATTGTATAACAAATTAATTGCTTTTTGCTTTGCATTTTGTTTTTCTCTTACCCTTGGGCATTGTTTTTTCTGACTTAATTTCTGCTCCTTTTAATTTTGCTTGACTGTATTCCGTTAGGTTTTATTTACGTTCAATCAATTATGTTCAATTAATCTCTTCACAAAATTAACTTTTAATTCAACTAAATTCGCTTTACCCCAGTTTCACTCAATTTAGTTTAATTAAGCTCTACTCCAATTAATTCAGATCAATTCGTTTCAGCCGAAAAGAACATGACCTTATTATTATAGTACTGAACCTATGTTAACTTTAAAACAGTTAGAACTTGTGTTGTAAGAAAGTGTTTAGAGCAACACAACCTAATTGAGCGCATGTATGACCTAGATTGTTAAAAATGAGTTTTTGTTTTTAAAGCTTAAATTTTTAAAAGTTGTTTTCAAGAATCAGAAACACCAAATGATTACTTCTTTTTTATGGGTAAAAAGATGGTATTTTGAGTTTTTGAGAAATTATTTTTAACTTTTAAATAAATGATGTGTTTGGCCAAAAAGTGCTTTTAAGTCCAAAAACACTTTAAAAACCTAGGCCAAACACACACAGACATTATCGATCTTAGACCAAAAGTTAAAACCGATATATCATAATAGTAAATTACGAGTTTGAAACCCCCTCCCCCGTAAAAGGGAGCCTTGCACCTCATTTGAGGACAAAAAAAAAAAACCTAATTAATCAAATTTCAGGTTGAAAACAGTAAAATGATAGCTTAGGATGCATAGTATGGAGATGAGAGTATGCTACATGTATGACAAATGGATATAATAAATTAATAAATTAATTCATCCGCCGTTGTTTTGGATTATTATATCGAAATAATAGATATTTGAAAGATTTTGGCAAATTTTGTTTAGTATGTCTTGACTTGATCGGATTGGTGTGTTATGTCTAAGGAGACATTCGTACATGCTCACCATACCCCTCCTTTCTTGTGCTTATACAATTTCTAATCTATTTTTGTGATTTTCTATTTTTGTGGTAGACAATAATTCATCGAAAATTCTTGCTTTCGACGGATTAAAATAAGACGGATTAAATGTCACCATCTTTTTAATAGAATATAACCATTTAATAAAAAAATGTTATAACGTAAATTAGTCACTTTTTAACTGAGAATGATGGTAATATTTTATCAAAAAATGGTAACAGTTTATTGTAAAAATGACTACAATTAATCCGTCTTATTTCAGACGGAAAAACAGCCCGTCTGAAATAAGAATTTTCCCATAATTCAAATAAACCTAAACACAGGTCGATCCGATCATAGTCTAGGCAAAATTTTGAAAGAAGAAAGAGTAAATTATAAATTATTATTGTCTTGTTGAAATCCAATTTATTAAAATTTCTCTTTTATAATATTTTTTTTTCTGAAATTACTCCTTGAATATACACTTTTCATCAATACTTGCTTTTAAACTCCAATTTAGTTTTTGAACTTTTCCTCCATTTATCTACATGAATATATCTTTTAAAGTATAAATTAGTTAAATTACAAACGAAATAAGTTTAAAAACAGACTGGATAAGTCACCTAAGTTGGAGTTTGAATGCAATTTTTGATGAAAGTGTATATTAAAAAAGTAATTTCAGAAAAAAAAGGTTTTTATAAGGGAGTAATTTTAGAAAATTAGATTTTAATTTAGAAGGGTATAATTTCTAATTTACTCTGAAAAATGCACATAATAACTTATTTTTTCGACGATTAGAAATGTAGGTAAAGTTGATGTTTCTGTTTTAGCTGGAATATGAACCTAACTTCGTCCTCGGAATAAAAATAAGTAAAATAGAATAGACACTCTAAGGAAAATATTAACAAAGAATGTTGGAATTTGAAACTTATGGATATTTTTTGTTGTTTGATGATGAATATACTTATTTTTAAAAATAGAAGAAAGCCTAAAATTAAATAGAACAATTATACAAAACTCAAACAATAAAACTATATGAACTTATTATTAGAGAATATTAGATATGCTAAGATATTAGAAAGATAATTATTATGAATATCTTAATAATATCATATTGGAGCAGACGTAGTATAGTATTTGAAGAGAAATACCATCTATCTTCTCTTTTCAACCTTTTCCTTTGCCTTATCCTCTCCCCAACCGATTAAAATTTATTATTTTGCTTGATTTACTTGTTTTATCCTCTCCCTAAGGGCACATGATAAGAAGTCAAGTAAGGAAAGATTTTCAAGATTATTTCACTTATTACGATAAATATGAGTTTTAACTCTAATTTATCATGATATATTCTCAACAATATTTTTTTATTTAGCTTCTTATCATGTGCCCTTAGGGCACATGTTAGAAAATCCGATATTACTTTAGTTGATTGTGAAAGGATGAGAGAAGAAGGTTGAAAAGAGAAGGTTGATAGCACCCTGCCACCCTTATCAATGGAATCCGTATGTTACCTCCATGTCCACTATCTTTTCTAGTTGAAAAGAGAAGTTTGTTACTTTTTTCACAACAAGTATTTTTTTGGCAGCCATAAATAAAGAGTTCTTATATATATGACATTTGTCTCATTTGATCAAACGCACTTATTTTAATAAAATCATAAATTAGAACAACAAAGTAACTATCTCGAGTAATATAAGTGTGTTGATGATGTACATATGGCTAAAAACGGGAATCAACTATAAATATTTACATTTTGAAGTGACAATTTTGAAAAATTGACCATAAGTCTATAACCCATAAAAGAGGAGAAGAGGAAGTACAAGTGTGCAAAACAATATAGCATGATTAAGCTATAGAATATTAAGCTACACATTGAACACTCATACATACATGATGAGCACGATATACCAAACCTAAATCAACACCAATTTCACTATTTGATGTACTACATGTCTACATCCACTAAAACCACAATCACACACTTAAATTGGTCCACCATTTTCCTATTGACTAATGAGGTACACATCACATTGTAGGTCATATATATATATATATATATATATATATATATATATATATATATATATTTGCACTATTTATAATGTAGACCTAACCCTAACCCGAAACTCATAAAATCTATCGTTATACAATAACGGTAACTATAAAGTATACTCCCTTCATTTAAATCCAAATGATATGTTTCTATTTTGTACACTATTACCAGGTGAATCTTCAGTTTCGATTTTCTCTTTATACATAAGAGAAAATATATTTATGTGGGGTTTTGTTTGATTCGTTACGAGTGCATTAAAAATATATAATTTTTATAATTTTTGCAAATACGTAGCTAAAGATATTCAACACGTAAAACGTGCATTGGGAAATGTGATAAAGCAAACATATTATTTGGATAAAAATGGAGGGTGTAGATATTATATTTTTGTAATTTATAAATTTGATTCAATCCCAACCTTTATCATATTATAATCATCGATAAATTTTTACATTTTTTAAAAAATGACCATAAAGAATGAAAAATAAAAAAGAAAAGAGGAATACAACCAAATCCTATCCTATATATGTTGAGTATTGAGGTACACATTTTAGGTCTTAAAGAGCAAGAGATATATACAAGACCTAGCTAACTCTCTACACCTATTTGATGTACTACATGCATCCTTCAAAACCACAATCATACCCTTAAATTAGTAAGTCTTACCTGCGACGGGTTATCATTTGTGACGGATATTTTGTGAGATAAAATGGATAGAAAATGAGTTAGTGGAGAAAGGGGACCACATGAATAGTGTTGGAGAGAGAAAAAGTGGGTATTTTGTGAGAGGAAACGGTATCCGTCACAAGCTTGCGACGGATAGTGCCGTTGCAAATAAGAATTTGTGCCCTTAAATTGGTTCACCATTTTCGAGCACAAATTTTCATTTCAAGCAGCCATTTTTGTTTGAAGACTTTAAAAATAAATTTAGTCTAAATTAGTTCTTTTTATCTATATAGTACAAATACGTTTTTTGGATGACAAGTAAATGCACAACCCTCGACCTTTTTACTAGGTGCGTACATGGTAAACTTTCGAGCAAATATGAATGCCTGCAAACCACGCTTATCAAATCAGCCAGCCTTTTTTACCGGGATAACAAACACGAACTCTTATATATAACCCCAAGATTAATCTTAGCTTGTAGACAAAAATATGGCTCATTGAGACAAAAATTGGAATTGGAAAAATATGAAGCTTGACTCGATCTGACTTGGCCTGACCTCAACTTTTATTCAGTTTCTTTTCCATTGTGTCAAACCTAATTAACTAAAATAACATAAAACTGCACAAAATAACAAACTTGACTACAAAATACTGTTGAATGTAACAAAATGACCAAAACAAGCTAAGCTGCTAGCATAGTGGCACGAGGATTATAAATGTAAGTCTTGAGTTTGAATCCCGGCATGTTAAAAGTTAAAACTCATGAGCGAGAACTTTTTTGTACGACCGCAACAACTCAGGAGTAGTGAGAGCTTTTCTATTCAACCCAAATCTAATCCGGATTGAAAAGGGTTGATGTAAATTCAGGGGCGAACCTAGGTAATAGCAAGGGGTGGAGGACGCTACCCCAAACTTTAAAAAAATTGGCTTAGAAGACGGATTTTTGTTACTCCAAATATTGTTGAATAGGGGTAAATTACTGATATCCCATTAAATATATAATAAATATCTTGTGATACAATAGTAACGTTTTTGTTTTCCAACCTAGTATCCCGGGTTCGAATCTCCTTACTAGCATTTTACCTTTTTATTTTTGTTTTGCTACCCCAAACATTTAATCCTGAATTCACCCTGTGTAAATCCAAGGAAATGATCATTACAAGTTACAACATTCTATTAAAATTAGCATTGTTAGAATTGTGAATACAAAAGTACGCGTTGTAATCAAATAGGTTTAATGTGCTGGTTGCTCACCTCATCCCTTAACCACGGTCACCTGCCTATGAAAATGAAGCAAATTTTCTAGCCAATCGCTACTTTTCGTGAGAGCACCGGCGGAATATACACTATTGTTGTCGACAATGGACATCCCACCCGGAAAAATTTACAAGTTGTGAACTTGTATGTACTAAGTCAATCAACTAGGGTTGAAAAGGGGTGATAAAAAAGAAAAAGCTGATGCAGCAAGTACAATGATCTCAAGTTCTCCAATGTCATTGATTATTAGGTTTTATTATTAAATGATCAAGTTTATCAGTTTTCTGCATTTTAATTTGTTTGTTTCTTCAGGTGTAAATTTGAGTAACAAATCAAATCAATTTGTGCACCAACACATATCTCAAGTGCATTTTTGACAAGTATTGGTGCATATGAATATATGTGATCTCAAATAACACGTACCTCACTTCGTTTCAATCATTTATTAACGTTTATTTACAATACAAAGTCTTGCGACCATCCACTTGTGACTTGACGACCCCCTCACCCGACCACTCACATAGTGTGGTAATTCAGCAAAGTAAATATTTTTTAAATGAAAAGTTAAACAAATAACTGATACAGCTAAAAATATAATCTATATATCAACAAATAATAATGATTAATCCACACAATTTTGAAGCATAGGACTCCCAAAGATTGGACATAATTGACAAATAAAGTAGAGACAAATAGCCAATCACTTTTTTTTCCGACGATGAGGGGTTGAATCCCCCGGGCCCATGCATTTCCACACCACCACATAGACCATGTAAGCCACCCCTTTTACGGACTGCATTGGCTAAGTGATCATCGCCCCAACTGGTAGTCGAAGGGTTTGAGTTATCTGATTGGTCATGGCATTTATATTGCCTGGTGCTTCAACATGCAAAGTTCAAGCTATTATAAATATTCTATATTCTACTCTTGTATCTCAGTCAATAATTTACACTTGTTTTATTTCCTCCTCACAGAAAAAGCTAGTATAAATTGTTTTCACTGGGACAAAGGGAGTAAGTCATTTAGGATTATGAATTGGAATTAGACTCTATTTCTCTTTGTTGTAAATCATGTGATGCCCTCGGAATTTGGACATAACTTTTTTGTGTTGCTAACGCATGAATGATTAAATTTCCTATATATATTCGCCTCTGGACTCTCTAACGTTGCTATGGCGAAAGCTTTTGATATATGGACAGGTATTGTGGATAGAGGATTGTCTTGCCTATATATATACCTTGGTTATATTTTTATTTAAGTACCAATCTCAACAACAATTTTTTTTTTATTATCATATATATATATGCATCTATTAGTTGAATACTATAAACTACCAAATTCTTACTCTTGAGTTTTCCAAGTTAAAGTTTTAACTTCTTTTAATAGCAATTAATTATTGTCCTTATATTAAGATATAAAACCATTGATTGGACTCGGCATCAATCATCAATTTAAACTTTTGGACGGTAATGATATAACCGTATTCATCAAGGATTTTGAGACCGAGACCCCAAGCTCATATCTTGGAGTCTCTTATACTCACAAATTGGAATTTCAGCACAAGGCCGATAATAGAGTCATGTCTTATTTACCATCGGCTTAATTATGTTTAATTCTATTAACGAACAACTAGACATATACTATTGAAGAAAAAATATAGATCTAATAACGCGGAATAAACTAAGAAATAAGGCCTTTACCAATTAAGAAATAATTAAAGTGCTTACATACATTTATGTACATAAATTTCCATCTGCTTAGCTTGTTTGCTCAGATTTTCAACTGCTTTATTTATCCCATGAGTTTGTATTGATATGAATTTCTGAAACAAAACATACAAAACACAATGGTTCATAAATCAATTCAAAATCTAAATAATATATAAATAACCGGTATCATACAATCTAGGTCCTGTTCTTTTCGGCTGATGAGCTGAATTAAATTAATTGGAGTAGAGCTTAATTGAACTAAACTGAGTGGAACTGAGCTGAAGTGAATTTAGTTGAATTAAAAGTTAATTTTGTGAAGAGATTAATTGAACATAATTGATTGAACGTAAATAAAATTTAACGGAATACAACCAAACAAAATTGAAATAAGCTGAAATTAAGTCCGAAAGAACAGACTCTTATTCCCTTAGACTATGTTTATAGGTAGGTCTAACAAGGGCTATGTCTTGAATAAGGATAAAAATTAATTAAAATAAAAAATAAAGCAAAATAAATTATAGGAACTAGTTCCGTTCCAAATGGTCTGAATTGGACCTGCTGGAACATGTTTAAGAACTTGATATTTGCATGTGGTCCCCGTACGTGAGGTCTAACCAGGGTTTGATAAAATAACAAAATCAGGAACTAGGTCTAGTAAGTAGGTTAAGAAGTATATATTAGTATTTTAATGCAGGACTCGGATCGGTCTAGGTAGGGTTGCAGGAACGACTGATAAACATGATCTTAATTATTTCATCGCGTTATTCTCCTATTTTTCAAAATTTCCGACATATTTTACTTGTAGAAAATAATGAAGAACACTAAGAAGAGTTGGAAAAAAAATCAAACCTGTGGAAAGATTGATGACATTCAAAGATGACAAGCTTCCAATCTCGAATTTGTTGAGTTGATCATTGTGATGATAATTATAATAACCCAATGGATGATAATCCTTTGTAATCATATCATAATTGTAATTAAGAGATGTTGTTTCTTTTGAATTGCTCTTTAACACAATTGATTCCCCTACACTAATCCCTTTGTTCATCATACCATTAGAAATCAAACTAGTTGGTGTCGAAAAACACGAAATCGAGTGAGCTAATTGTTGTTGTTGTTGTTGTTGTTGTTGATCATTTGGGTGATGAATTGAACTCTCCAAATGTGTATAACCATTGATTGTCTTCTTAGTTTTAGTTCTTTCCCTTGCTCGTTCTCGAGCCTTAGCTCTATTCGTCCTCCTTATCGCCTTTTCATCACTTTGATCAACACATTTCTTCTTCTTCCCACAATAATACTTTTTAGATGATGACCCTTTTGTGTGTAACTCTTCTTCATCTTCATCTATATTAGTCTCGTTATTGCTCTTGTTTGCGGTGATAGTGAGCTCATCAATGGCAACCTTAGACTTCTCCAAAAGCCATCCTAGGGTTTTGCTTGCCTTATCAAACCCTAGCATGTCTTGAAGGTTGAAGAAATCGCGAGCAATGTTGATTGACAATCTTACCCTCCGATCTCTTACCCCTTGAGCAGTACAAATCTTTGTATGTCTAGTATCTCTTTTGCCATTCCCTCTTTTACTTGAATTTTGCTTGTTCATACTTGAATTAGGGTAATTTGGAGCTTCTAATAATAATGTGTCGACCGGATTATCGGAATTTTGAGGAATTATATTTGAAGGCATTAAGTAATAATCACTATATAAATCTTGGTGATGTTGAAAGGAATTGTTGTTGTTTTCAGATGTAGCAAAAGATGGAGACTGATTGTAGTATAAAGGATATGAATTGTTCATAAAAGGGAACATTTCTTTAATTTTATGAAGAAATAAGATAATTATTCACTTATTTTTATGTTTGAATCCTTATTAAATAGACAATTATTACTCACCAAAAAAATAATTTGATTTTTGTAACAAGGGTTTTTAATTAAACTCTTTTAGGAAACATAAATTTTACTACTAGTAATAAAAAAAACTATTTTTTTACATAAATAGAAAATATTGGGTTTTCAAACTCTTATAGAAAACATAAATGTTGCTACAAATAAGAGCAAGCAAGTAAAAAAACTATTTTTTTTTACATAAATAGAAAATATTGGGTTTTCAAACTCTTATAGGAAACATAAATGTTGCTACAAATAAAAGCAAGTAAAAAAAATATATTTTTTTGACATAAATAGAAATTGTTGGGTTTTAAAATTCTTTTAGGTAAACATAAATGTGTATATAAATTAAAAAACTAAAATATTTTGACATAAATAATTAAATAGAAAATGTGTACATAAATTAAAATCAATGAAAATCCTTTGGATAAAAAAAAAAAGGATTAATTTTTAGAATTTAATAAGTGGATGAACAAATTGTAGGTTTCAAAATCTAAACTATTATAAAATTCATTTGTGGAGGAAAAAATGACACAAAGCTTAAAAAGATAGGAATGATTTGAGATTTTTTGAGCTTGAGCCCACCATTGTTGCACTATTGCATAGCAACTTACAAACTAGATCTAAATGAACAAATATCAAATCAAAGGTGCAATTCAAAATCACCCACTCAAGCATACAATAATGTAGGTCAATAACTTTATGATGAACTTAATTTGTCGGAAAATGATTTGGAATCGGCTGACATTTGATATGTTTTTGCAATCCGATTAGGTAAAATAAACAAATAATATAAGATAATATGAAGATCAAGATGATATTGAGATTGTTAGATTTTAATTGCTTACTTTGAGAAATGTAAAGAGCTCAAGTCTTAATCATTGTTTTTGGTAGTTTATGGACAAAAGCATGTGATTATTTTTTCACCTTAAAATTTCCTTTATTATTTTTTTCAACCTTTTAGTGATTAGTGATGGTGAATTTTTCATTCATTTCTGTCCTTTTTTTGTTTAAAAACTAGTAGTAGACCTTTAACCTGCTGTCCCCCTTTGTCCTTGCCATAAATTAGGGTTTAGGGTTCTAATATTCAGAGTTTGACTCATAATTAATAGTTCAAGACTGATCTCTTTTTTCTTCAGCATGAATTATTTGAAATTGCATAGATATTTGGGAGGAAATACTACTAGTCTTCTAGTTATCTCTTTGTGTTTGTCTAGTGCTAATCAGATCACTTTGGTCGATCAAGGGTTGGATCAAACGGGTCGGGGTTATATCGGGATCGGGTTATGTTGAGTTAGTGATGGGTTCCTGTTGGTTGCCGTTTATGTCGGGTTATCGTCGGATTGGGTTGGGTCGTGAGCGAGTGCCAAGTCGGGTCGAGTCATTAGTGAGCCAAGTTATCAGCATATATTTTATCTTATATATTTAGGTCATGTTCTTTTGGACAGAAACTGTCTGAACTGAACCAAACTAAATTTAATAGAGCTGAATTGAACCTAATGGAGCCGAATTGAACTTAACTGAACTAAGTGAAAGTTAATTTGTGAAGAGCAGAAAAACTGAGCTGAACTGAACTGAGTTTAATAAAGCTGAACTGAACTAGACTGAACTAAATAGAGTTGATGAGTTGAAATTAAGTTCAAAAGAACTGTGCCTTAATTTTGATGGGTAGTTTTATGTTTATAAAGTGTAGGTGTATTAATTGTAGTTTTAAGTAAAACTAATTATGACAAAATGTCAATTTGGTTCTATTTACACCATTTTTAAGCTAGTTCATTATCGGGTTAAATCAATACAGGGTTATATATGGGTCGAGTTGGTTCAGGTCGCCGGGTTAGGGTTGGAAAAAATAAGGGTGCTATCGTTATCGAGTTAGCCTCGGATTGGGTTAGGTCGATTTTGGTTCACCCAATTTTCAAGTTATATCTGGTCAGTTTCGGGCAGATAGAGTCAGATTTCTCGGGTCGGCCTAATTTTGTTAACCTAGTTTTCCACAACAGATACTTCCTTTAATTTGTTATAATCATTTGTTTACATTTGGTTTTTGCACAATTACCAAGGCAAGAGAAAATAGTGAATGAATTACGAAATGTAACCAGTTTTATTATTAATCATTTACATCATTTTTCACTATTTTATTACTTTTTATACCTTTTCACTTCAAATTGCAAAACGGCTCAAATAAACCTTATAAAAATGTGTATTATTAGAGATTAGTGTAATAATTTCCTATTTTCCTTGGATGAAGTAGGGTTCAATGTAATCCCACTACAATGGAGTACTATTATTTTTCAATTGGGTTCATTTTTCTTTAGGATTCCCTGATAATAATAAAAAGCAAACAGTGTTCTATATATGGCTCGATTGTAGCATTCTTTATGTATTTGTGTGTGTGTTTTTAGGGTGCAAGGGGATAAGTGCCACTACTTGTACTACCTAGTTATTTTGGTTTTGTTGGTAAGAATCCCTAGTATAAGTAACTATGGTTTTGTAGCCCAACCGCTAAAATCAAGCAAAAGTCGGTCTCCCAACCCAGTCGAGGATGCAACAGTTACTTTGTAGAGTACATTAGCTTCAGTCGGGATTACCTAACCCTGATCGGGGAGGATATAACAGTTACTTCATAGAACACATCAGCTCCGGTCGGGATCACCTAACCCTGATCCGGGAAGATGTAACAGTTACTTCGTAGAGCACATCAGCTCCGATCGGGACACCTAATAACCCTGATCTGGATCATAAGAGTGTACTCCAAAATCAATTTTGCTTCTTTGCGGTTTATACTTCAATAGGGGACGTAATACACACCGATTACACTTAAAAGAACACATTTAGTATTATAATCATATCCACCTAACCCATGAGTAACTATACGAGTGTGCTCTCGACACCCTAACCCGGCCATATTATATCAATCACACTCATATCGATTTCAACTTAAAAACCCAAATGCCCTTAAATAATGACCTGTAATCAAAATCACTAACACGCATACGCATGTTATAACATAAGCATGCACTTTACTTACTTGTATGTGCTAAAAAAACCGCTTTAAAAACAACAGAATTAAAAAACCCGTTGAACAAGGCCGAGTAATCTATGAATTTAGTAAAGGTTCCTTTTTTTTCATAGCCAAAGGCGTGGAGCTAGGAATACTATGGTACAAAATACCCGTTGGTCATTGTATTGGTGGTCACTACGTACTCACTACAAACAGTATCGAAACCAATTCATTCAAGAACCTTCTTCTTCATATCTCTAAGAATTCTTGTTCCACATTTTCTCTAACTTTTACTGTGCATTACTATTCTTCACCTTTTTCCAGTAAGATGGTAAATTAGTACAACAAAGAATCAAATTATTTACTGTATACATTTTATGTTGCCCATCAAAATTGACCGTTTGAACAGTTTTTTTGTGGGATACTGAACAAGTTTTAATTTGGGTAACTTTCGTGATCATTTATGGGATATGAGAGTACTTACCACTATCGTTTCCTAGAAATTACGTGCGAGCGGTAATAACAGAGTCATGGTAACATAGTCAGGGGTCGTTTGGTTCCGCATGGGAAGAAAAAATTTCCGGAAAGATTAAATTCATATGAATTTGAAAATCACGTGAATTATGTAGATGTTGTTTGGTTGAATGTAGGAATTTCAATTCATGCGAGAACTTTCACTTATTTAGAGGGGGCTAGGTTAGGAATTAGAGTTCCACAAAAAGTTCTAATTCCCATGAATTGGGCAACCAAACAAGACTCAAATTTACCATTTTCCATGATTTTCCAATTCTCGTGATATTAAAAAATAACCAAACAACCCCTCAATATTACACATTTGACCTAGCTCAAGCCTCAAAGAATCAATTTTGCAAGTGCGAAATAATAACAGCTGCTTCGGGCATATGTAATCACGGATATCTAATTACCATTTTTATTTTACCGGAGTAACAAATTTTTGTTTACAGAAATATAATCTTCTGTAAGACTACTCATAAAAACTTCTAAAATCGAAATTTTTAAATTAATTTGTTATTGGTTATTTACTTATCTTTAACTAAAATACATAGTGTATACCAAAAATAACTAGAAATACGTAGTCTGGTCCCGATTGGCTCATATGGAGAAGGATAAACACTTTCCAAAGAGCTTATCCCCGTCAATCGCTCACAAAAAGGTACAAAAATAACATTTAAGTGAGACGGAATAACCATCAACTTTTTGTGTTGGTCTAAACGGAGTCTCAAGGAAAATTTTGATAATATTGACGGAGTTTAAACTTAGATCAAAAACCTAAAGGTTTGTTTGGTAAATGACATATTGATCAATTTTTAGCATATTCGAGGGTTTTAGCTATGACCAGTCAATATGCTAATTTGAGTGTTTGGTAAACAATGTATTGAAACAGCATATTTCGGGTCAATATGCTGTTTTATTACAGTATGTTGCTTACCCGAACATATTGATTAACATATTCTAAACTAGGAAATTTTACTACATTTTACAAATAAAACTAATAATCTACTAATCGTAATCTGCTAGTTACCAAACACTCAAATTAATTCTGTTCATTATAATATGCTAGTCAAATCTTTTGTTTAAATTTGTCATTTATAATCCGTCATTACCATCTGCTTATGTTGAAACCAATCTGTTGTTTTCCAAACAGAGCTAAACCAACCTCTTAGCCACCCCATCCAAGGTCGTCTTAATTAGGTCACGACCCATGTTTTACTCTTAATCTCACCTTATTTATCTTGACCTACTTTTACACTCCCAAGTCGCAACCCAGGTCACCAACCCAACCCAATCATTTTTCCACTTTCCAATATTTCCGATCATTTCTCAAATTTTCTACTAACTTTTTTTTTTATCCTTCTTATTTGTGTCCAACCAATCCTAAGCCGCCATCTACAAGGTCGTCAAATGGGTCATGAATATGAAGCTCTTCTACTCAAAGGTCATGCTAATATGGTCTTCCTCATGACCTTGGATGGGAGTGATCTTACGACTTTACCGGCTATAATAAGTTAGTTGAGAGACGATTCATTCTAACGATCAACAAGTAGCAAGTGAGGTATGAAGATCATCCATTTTAGGGTACAACAAGTCTTCTTTGTGACGGATATATCTGTCTTATTAACTCCATATGGGTACTATTTGACCCGTTACAAGCTTGGGTCGGATACACCTTTATAAACGAGAATTTGTGTTTAGGGTAAAATGGTGTGTAAAAGGTCCCTGGATGCCGCTTAAGGTAAACCAAAGGTCATTACATGTCGTTTTCAAGCGCCTTTATGGGCATGTTCCTTCTCAGTTTTCTCAGACTTTTAAGGAGACTATACATAATAAACGACAATAAATTATCACTTATCATATCATAATCTACTGTTTTAAGGTCCCCTAGTTTTACAACGTTCTACCATTAATAATCATTTCAATTTTATAAATCCATGCCCTAGTTTTAGTGAGACATTGCATTGAATAAATATCTTTGACACTCTTGATCTAGGTAGCACCAAAACGGACACGGACACGACACGCACACGGGACATGGCATGCCATGAAATTTAGGACACGGGACACGGCATTTAAATTTAATAAAATATACATTTTATAGTTATAAATTTTTGATTTTATTTTTGTAAAAGTATTTGATATTAATTTTAAAAAAATGAATGTAAAACTTGCCCTAGATAATAAATTTATTTCCATTCCTCATCCGAATCAATATTCTAATTGATCTCTTTCGATAACGCATTTCTCATCTCAAAAACATCATTCACCGCAAATGATAACCAAATATCGTGGACACGCGACGGACACGGCTCAAATACCATGGACACGCGACGGACACGTGCCCAAATAAATGTAGAAAGTTAGACACGGCTGTTTAGG
Source organism: Silene conica (assembly GCA_029255685.2). Classification (NCBI taxonomy): domain Eukaryota; kingdom Viridiplantae; phylum Streptophyta; class Magnoliopsida; order Caryophyllales; family Caryophyllaceae; genus Silene; species Silene conica. Next base: position 74,022,526 of record CM055319.2, read on the forward strand.
TGTTGGACACGTTTCGGCGTGTGTCCGTGGAGTGTCGGTGTCGGACACGGTGTCGGACACGGTACAGCTCACTAGGAGAAGTGTCCGTGCTACCTAGCTCTTGATATCTTGTTCCGAGATAAAATTATCCGTCAGACTTTTATTATTTCTTCGTTGTTTAGATTCACTTCAAACTCATCTCAGACTTTATACTTTATGTCCGTCAATTTCGCCTTAAATTCCATTTTTCCACTTCACTTCTTTTTTTCTACAAAAAAAGAAACGACACATACATGAGATCCACCAATTGGATAATTTCTCTTCAAGGTGGGGTTAAGACTCATTCAAAGTCTTAAGCGGAGTCTTAGAATGAAGAGTTTATCAAGATTAATAAGGTAGATTATATGTGTATACTTGGTTATGCGTAAGCATTGATACCTATTTGTTCACTTTGGGCTAAACCCTCGCAACTTTATTCTTAGATTCCTTCCCAAAAAGTCTTGAATCCTTAACCGAAACACCTGACTACAACCCCATCTCCACACCACATGTCATCGCCTAACTAGAGATTTGGCACCTAATCTGATAAGGGTCCGCCTGATCAACAATTACAGTACACAAATGGTCTCGAACGCCCGACCTACTTGATGTTTCACCGATCTACCATCCATGCACTCAAGATTTACAACCTACTGGATCGAGTCCCACGCATCCATGACGATCCGTGGATGCTATCTTTTCTCTTTTTTCTAACTCCGCCATTTGTACATCTTTCGGTTTGCCCAAGTTGAACCCTGAACGTTGATACCATTTATTATGCGGAAGTGGTAAACAGGATATTCACTATGGTAGCAAGTTGAATACAAATAGGATTATATATCCAGATATATATGAGTATCGTACATTTAATACAAATCTAATTGAGCTTATATGTAATTTTTTTCGAGCTTTTAACAATTTTTTCTTGCAGTATAATTGTTTAGTGTTAAAATTAAAATCTTTGAGTTTTATATGTATTTTTTTGAGTTTCAATATAATTTTTTTATTTACAATTTTTTTATAAATACGCTCAGATTCTTTTCAATAAAGCTCGTAAAATATATATACATAAGCTCAAATCCTTTATTATAATCCTCTAATTGCAAGTTGAAGAGTTGAATGTATATATGAACCGTGATTATTGGCATTCATATCCTTGTCGTTTCTTTGCTTTAATCAACAAACAGTTCATCTATTGAATACCGGTAGATTGATAGAACATGCTAATGGATGCTATTACAAAAGCATTTCTTGTATCATTATGAAATAGTTCTGACAATCAAATTTCATTATCGCACAATAGTATTCACTATCGAGTGGTCCTATGTTAATTTTGGTTATCGGATCGGACTGGACCGCATTCATACGGAGGAGAGACACTTCGGTTTACAAGTTAAAGTAGGTTATATATCCCAAAATTAATTGGCAATGGATGAATAAATTTTTTGTTGACAAATGTAGATTTATATAAATTAAAACAGAAAGCAGTAAGCCACTAGACTAGCGCATGGCAAGGCTTATATACCAGTGACGGTTAGAACGCAGAAAAGAACGAATTCCAGTAGGTGAATAACTTGTAGCTAGTTAATATGGTAGACAATTTTTTTAGTTTTTATTGTGAGTTACTCACCCAGTCACCCGTGCCTTCACTTGTGAACGGTACCTGGACGTACATCCGAAAAATTGATATTGAACCATAGTTATAGTGTTACATTAAAATGTACTCTGTCACTTAAAATACCCCATAGAAAAGTTGAAGTGTTAAAAAAAGACTTTTGAGGGGTCCTATAATCGTTACTACTGAAGCATGAATATAACGTCAAATCAGAATGTAGTTTACGGTTGAAAATACATATTGAAAATGTTAATGTGCTTAAATAACTCACATATTGAATGACATATTACATATTTTATATTTGAGGTTATCATTTTCTTTATTGGAGGCATTATAGCTTAGACCTGACAAACGGGCTAATCGGGTCAGGCCAAATTAAGTCGGGTTAATTTGTTTTGAATCGGACTATTTTCTAGTCAATGAATAAGAGATAAAGGCATTTCGAACATTTCCTGTTCAATTAAAGTTATGTTTTGTCGGGGTATTTTCGGGGTTGGTGGTTTCAAATCGGACAATTTTTAGAGTGGGTCAGTTACGGGTCAAGAAAGTTTGGGTCATGTTCAGGCCGAATCGAGTCAATTCGGATTTCAATTAAAATTATGTTTTGTTAATTCAAGCCTACGTACAGTGATTTTGGGTTAGATTATAAACATTACAATGGTGCATCTCTACATCTTTGATATCCATGGAGCCATGGAGGCAGGGGCGTGATGGATCGATACCATGATAAAGAGCAAACTCAGACACCTAAAGGGTACAAAAACAGTCCTCAGATGTCTACGAGTGACATACTAAAATCAATCAAGTACTCCTCCCACATCGACAATTTGTTTACTTTCAATTAATATAAAAAAAGGGTAAACAAATAATTAACACGAAAGAAACATCTATCATTGCCTAATTCCTCGACCTTAGTAAGGTTCCAAGAACCACGGACAATCACAAAGGACTCCATAGGTAGAGGTGGCAATCGGGTCACTCGGGTCCTTTACAGGTCAGGTCAAGGCGGGTCGGCTATATCGGGATCGGGTTAGTCACGGATTCGGGTCGGTTTGGTTTATGTCGGGTCATCTTTGGGTTAGGTCATCAACGGGTCGCAATTCGAGTCGGGTCATTAGCAGGTCAGCATCGGGTCAGTTATTAGCAAATATTTTATCTTATATAAGTTTAAGGGAGAATAAGTAAGATGAATGTCAACTAGGTGCCATCTATCGGTTACTGGGTCGGTTCAGGTCAGGTTAGTTCGATTTCGATTCACCTAATTCTCGGGTTGTATAGGGTCGGATTGAGTTTATCGGGTCGGGTCAGATTTTGTCTGTTCACAGGAGTGAAGGAAGAAGGGAGTAAATTAGCCTATGGATGATGGACCGAAGAGGTCCAAGAATTGGCCTATTATCGTCCCAAAAACTAATGGGCTCGCAATCACGATTGGGTTTACCAAAGGGCGAATGTCTTTGTTAAACATTTAAAATTATATAACTGGAAGTCTTTGCTTTTATTATATAGCCCGCAGTTGCAATCATTTATTTACCTTTAATTAAAATACTCGTACTTCTTATAAAGAATATAAACCGCGAAAGTGGCGATTAACCCCCATAACTTTAAGCAATTGTGAGATTAAGCCCCATAAGTTTCAAATGTAGTGATTAGGCCCCATAACTTTGAGTGAAAGTGAAATTGAATCCAATTTTTTTTATTTCCAACAAAAATTGCACCAAAAAAACCAATTTCATTCATTTATACAATTTATCAATACAATAAAAGTTGTTATAAATTTATAAATTGTATGAAACTTATTACACATTTTGGGGAAAAATTAATATTTGAATGAATTACATAAAATTTAAAATTTATAAAGTAATTTTATATGTATATCAATTATATTAAAATTAGTTAAAACATTTGAAATATCCTATATAAAAACTATGTTAGTTAATATATTATTTAAATTCTTGTAAAATATTAAAAATTATTTAATGTACAATGAATATAAATATAAAGTTATTTATGATATATTTTATGTTAAAATTAAAAATAGGGTTGGATTTCACTTTTTGTCAAAGTTACGGGGCCTAATTGCTACATTTGTAACTTATGGGGCTTAATTTCACAATTGCTGAAAGTTATGGGGGCTAATTACCACTTTCGCGGAATATAAATAACTGAGATGAAAGGGGTACCCTACAATTTGCTACACAAAGTTTTCTTAGCAAACAAAGTGAACTCTTGATCACACTCAAGGTTCCTCATGTCCTCCTCGATCAAGCAAACATAAACATCAACTCGTGTACGAGAACGACTAGGAATCAATATAATCACATTCTTCATCGCAAGAGTTGCAGATGTTACCCACACCGGCTTTCCCCAACCGAAATCCGACTCGTAAACCGGCAAGCTACCATACGAGCTAAATCCAATCGAAACGATCTTTCCCTTTTGGGCTCTTTCAAAATGATCGGTCATAAAACCCAAGTCTTGAGTACCATCTCGGATACTTGCCATAAAACTCGAATCTATTTTGTTTGTAGCTTCGCTCATTAAGTCTACCATTTCTCGATATATTTTCGCTCCGTTATCGGTCACTAGACTCGCTATTGATGGCTTAGCTATGGCATTGACGTATAAATTTCCGAAGTAGAAACTCTCGTCTTGAACGTAATTTATCATCGAACGTATCCCAACGGCTCGACACACCTCGTACGGCACGTTATTAGTATTTGATTTCGATGTAGCGACAATTCGACTATATATAAAGGCCGATAAAACGAGCCCAGACGAGGGGTTTAATCCCCTTGGCCCATGCATTCCCGCACCACCACATGGACGAACCTGAGACCTCTCAACTCCTGCATTTCTGCAAGCTTTAAGCTTTAACTCAGTTATCACTGGACTAACACCACTTGGTTGCCCAGACGACAAATTATCGGTACCATTATTGTTATTATACTTTGCTATTAGGGAACTGATCGATGTTTTGTCGAACGTGAACCGTTTTGAGACCGATATATCATTTTCAAATCTGAATTTCGACAAGTTATTTGTCGAAGGAAATTGCTTTGCTCCGTCAAAGCGAGCAAGTATGCAACTACTCTCGTTATTGGTGTCACCTCGAGCAATACTCGACCAACTATTTATAAACATTAATATCGAAAAGGCGTCACAAACTTTATGGTTCATACATGTACCAATCGCGATACCACCACAGTCGAATACATTAACTTGTATCGTCAAGATTAATGTAGACGGACCGTGGGGTTTACATGGCAATAACTTGTCTAATTCACGTACCTCGGCCTGATCGACGACATTATTTAGGCGTTGATTTACTCGGGTTTGCAGGTAAGGCACGCCCTCGTCGTTGCAATCGACGTGGCTTTGGTCTGTGACTCGACCTGCTAGTGGATAGAATTTTGTTAGTGTGACGGATAATGACTTCTTCAATCGAGTTATCATTGTGTTAACGTCCGGGCCAAGACCGTGATTATTCGAGTAAAAGAATATTAGAGGCATGAGAATTGGACCGTTTACACGATCGAGCATTGAGAGATTGTAACATTTGAGACGATTTTGAGTCGGGATTGATGGTTTAATTACTTCCTTTGTAATAACTTCCGATATCATTTTTTTGATTCACGAATACTTGTGTAAGGCGGTAACTATGATTTTGTGGAAGGGGAAATGTAGGACGATCGAAATGTAGATGATTTTGAGTTTTGGGAGAGTTAGTTATAGGAAGATCATATCATTAAGACCATTCTCAAGTAAGGTCGTTAAAGAGGTCGTGACTTTGTTGGATCACCGTAATTACGTAATTAAGATACAAATTTTGGTAACCTTATATTAATTTTGGCAACCTTGAAGTTTTTGAGGTCAATTTGTGACCTGAAATCAGTTGGTGACTTTTTGGTGACCTTTGACGTGTTAAAACGTTATTGGTTTATTATATTATTTGGTGGGGCAAAAAATATAGTTAACGATTGGAAATGTTGGAAACTGAAAAATGAGTGGAAAAATGTTACGATTGATAGATGCCCCTAGGTCGTGACCTTCTACTTGGGAGGTTGAAAGTGGGTGAAGATAATTAAGATGAAATTAAGAGTAAAAATGTTGGTGATTGACCCGATTAGCACGATCTTCTGCTTGGGGATGGTCTAACACAAATTACACAATTATTAGTTACTAGTTTTAGCCCCGTACAAAAATACACAGGTTATTTTAATAATATTATTATTTTAATTATTTTAAATAGTTTTATTAATAATTCGAATATATTTTTTATAATGAAATTTTAGGCCATGGGTTAAAATTGATTACGATTTTTATAATATCATTAAGTATGAAAGTATCTTTTTTGAAGTTATTGTTATTTTAATTTATTGTTGTTATTCTTTTAATCATTACTATCATAAAAATTGTAATTGAAATTCCAATCGTGTTTTTATTATTTTTTTGTAATTTGTTACATTTTTCTATCAATTGCTATAATTTGTTAGTGTTTATTATAATTATGTACTTCCTCCGTTTTTATATAATGTTCCCATTTGTTGAATATATGAGTGTAGTATTTTAATAAAATGTGTACATTATATAAAAATGGAGGAAGTATTATTTATTATACTCTTTCCGATTTTCTGTGTTGTTCGGCTTGTTCCCCTTTCTATTTTGGTCTAATAACATTGTTGTTCCCTCTTTCCTCTTTTGGATAACATTGTGTGGTCCAAAATCAATTTTATGTGGGGTCATATGTATTGTGTGGTCCAAAGTGATTCCCTTATTTTTTGTGTTAAAATGAAAAGGGAACAACACAAGAAATCGGAGGTAGTAATATTGATTATTAGTCATAATAAATCGTTATTTAACAATTATGTACAATTCGAAATCGACATTATATTTTAATATATAATATTTAAATTGACGTTATAAACGTAATCGTTTACGTAGAAGTTATTGTTAACAAAATAAATCAGAACATAATATTTACACAAAGAAGATAAATATAGGCAGTTATTTGTAAATTAATTAGTAAACTTTATTACGGGTTACAGCACCAATGACTTAAAATATTAAAGGTTATAAATGACTTATATTCACCAGAAATCATTAAATATTTATGTATTAATATAAATAAGATTGATTGAGACTAAACCAAGTCAACATTAGAAAATTATACGACAACTAAACAAAATAATCCAGCATTGAATAGCAAGATTTTGATTTTCAATACGAGTTAGTCTTTTATAAAGCGATTTATATTAATACAGTCAAAGACGGACCCACTTTTTATTCATGGTGTAATATTTGCCACACCAAATTAAAAATGTAATGTGGAGAAAAATGAATTTGCTACACCATAATTGCTCAATTAGTGAGAGTAATTAATCACTACCTTAATATTCAATTCTCTTGCGCAAATTTCAAAACGTTCCCAACTTCCCAAATCGTGGGATCTAATGTTCATACTATAGAAGTTCTTTTATTAGGATTTGTCAAAACAAATCTTTAAAATAAAGTCTCTTTTTAAATTGACAAATTTGATTTGAAAAAAAGTACGAGTTCTATCAAATAAATAAAAAAAACTTGTGAATGCAATGAATAATTAGCCAATTATTTACTTTAATCAATTAGTTATGAATTATGAAAGAACTTAATACAAAAATTTTCATTGTGATAAAATGATCTTAATTATTGAGATTGTCAAAATATGACATGGCAAAAGAAGCCGTTACACTTGCTCTAATATTTTTTTTCGTTGACTTTAACACAAACTCTACCATAAGACGGTCTCACACCATGAGACCGTCTGTTTTTATAATAAGTTTCTCATTTAATACAAAAAAAAGAACCCGTTGTACGCGTGAGACGGTCTCACACAAGTATTTCGGTTTCTAAAATGATCGAAAATAGCCGATTTTGAAGGTTACTATCTACGTTTTTTAGACCGAAAGGACTCGAGATAAAAATACTCGAAATTCGCACCATAGTTCTTTAATACCATGTAAAAGGACTCATAGTGTTAAAATTGACATACAGTTTAAAATACACATTTAGAGACTCTTACAGTATTTAAAAGATCGTGTTTGAAATAGACAAAATAACTTATATACTTTAGTTTATGTTGTTTTATGAAAATTCAACCGTCTAATATTTATTATCTGATATAATGAGCATGAGCCTATTAACAAAGATTCAGAAAAAAATATATTGGGTTCTGCAATAACCGAAAATATCTGATTTTGAAGGTTATTATCCACGATTTTTTAGACGAAAAGGTCTCGAGATAAAAATTCTCGAAACTCGCAACATAGTTCTTTAATACCATATAAAAATGACTCAAGGTGGTAAAATTGGCATACGATTTAAAATAGACACATTTAGAGGTCATAACATTATTTTCAAGGTCGTGTTTCAAATAGACAAAATAAGTTATATACTTTATTCTATGTTGTTTCATGAACAATCCAAACATCCAATATTTATTATGGGATTTAATGAGCCAATAGACAAGAATTCAGGAAAAAATATTTCGGGTTCTAAAATAACTGAAAATAGACGATTTTGAAGACTATTATCCACGTTTTTTAAGCAAAAAATTTACCGGGATAACAACTCTCGAAATTCTCACCATAAAACTTTGATATCATATAAAAATGACTAAAGATGTTAAAATTGGCATACGAATTAAAATATACACATTTATAGGCTCTAACATTACTTTAAAGGTCGTGTTTGAAATAGACAAAATAAGTTATACGAAGTATGCTTTATTTTATGTTGTTTTGCGAATAGCCAAACATCAAATATTTATTATAGGATATAATGAGTCTATAGACAAAGAATTAGAAAAAAAAAAAATGTTTCTAAAATGACCGAAAATAACCGATTCTGAAGGTTATTATCTACGTTTTTTAGGCCGAAAGATCCCGGAAAAAAAATTCTCGAAATTCGCACCATAGTACTTTAATACCATACAAAAATGACTCAAGTTATTAAAATTGGCATACAGTTTAAAATAGAGACATTTTAGAGGCCCTTACATTACTTTAAAGGTCGTGTTTGAAATAGACAAAATAAGTTATATACTTTATTTTATGTTGTTTCGTGAAAAATCAAAGCATCCAATACTTATTACAGGAAGTAATGAGCCTATAGACAAAGATTCAGAAATAAATATTTCGGGTTCTAAAATGACCGAAAATAGCCGATTTTGAAGGTTATTATCCACGTTTTTTAGGCCAAAAATGTCCCGAGATAAAAACTCTCGAAATTCTCACCATAGTACTTTAATACCATATAATAATGACTCAAGGTGTTAAAATTGGCATACGATTTAAAATAGGCACATTTAGAGACTCTAACATTATTCTTAAGGTCGTGTTTGAAATAAACAAAATAAGTTATACTATGTTTTATTTTATGCTGTTTTGTAAAACGTCAAACATTCAATATTTATTATCAGATTTAATGAGCCTATTGACAAAAATTCAGAAAAAAAATATTTCGGGTTTTGAAATGACCGAAAATAACCGATTTTGAAGGTTATTATCAACGGTTTTTTGGCCTAAAAGATGTCGAGATAAAAATTCTCGATATTCACACCATAGTACTTTCATGTCATATAAAAATGACAGAAGGTGTTAAAATTGGCATACGATTTAAAATAGACACATTTAGAGGTAAAAACATTATTTTAATAGTCGTGTTTGAAATAGAAAAAACTAATTTGATCTATGTCGTTTCGTGAAAAATCCAAGCATCCAATATTTATTATAGGATTTAATGAGCCTATAGACAAGAATTCGGGAAAAAATATTTCGGGTTCTAAAATAACCGAAAATAGCCAATTTTGAAGGTTATTATCTACGTTTTTTAGGCCGAAAATGTCCCGGGATAAAAACTCTCGAAATTCTCACCATAATACTTTAATAATATAAAAATGACTCAAGATGTTAAAATTGGCATACGATTTAAAATATACACATTTTGAGGCTCTAACATTACTGTAAAGGTCGTGTTTGAAATAGACAAAATAAGTTATACGAAGTATGCTTTGTTTTATGTTGTTTTGTGAATAGCCAAACATCAAATATTTATTATAGGATATAACGAGTCTATAGACAAAGAATTAGGAAAAAAAATATGTTTCTAAAATGACCGAATATAGCCGATTTTGAAGGTTATTATCCACGTTTTTTAGGCTGAAAGATCCCGGAATAAAAATTCTCGAAAATCGCACCATAGTACTTTAATACCATACAAAAATGACTCAAGTTATTAAAATTGGCATACGGTTTAAAATAGAGACATTTTAGAGGCCCTTACATTAATTTAAAGGTCGTGTTTGAAATAGACAAAATAAATTATATACTTTGTTTTATGTTGTTTCGTGAAAAATACAAGCATCCAATACTTATTACAGGAAGTAATGAGCCTATAGACAAAGATTCAGAAATAAATATTTCGGGTTCTAAAATGACCGAAAATAGCCGATTTTGAAGGTTATTATCCACGTTTTTTAGGCCAAAAATGTCCCGAGATAAAAACTCTCGAAATTCTCACCATAGTACTTTAATACCATATAATAATGACTCAAGGTGTTAAAATTGGCATACGATTTAAAATAGGCACATTTAGGGACTCTAACATTATTTTTAAGGTCGTGTTTGAAATAAACAAAATAAGTTATACTATGTTTTATTTTATGCTGTTTTGTAAAACATCAAACATTCAATATTTATTATCAGATTTAATGAGCCTATTGACAAAAATTCAGAAAAAAAATATTTCGGGTTTTGAAATGACCGAAAATAACCGATTTTGAAGGTTATTATCAACGGTTTTTTGGCCTAAAAGATGTCGAGATAAAAATTCTCGATATTCACACCATAGTACTTTCATGTCATATAAAAATGACAGAAGGTGTTAAAATTGGCATACGATTTAAAATAGACACATTTAGAGGTCAAAACATTATTTTAATAGTCGTGTTAGAAATAAACAAAATAAGTTATATAATTTGATCTATGTTGTTTCGTGAAAAATCCAAGCATCCAATATTTATTATAGGATTTAATGAGCCTATAGACAAGAATTCGTGAAAAAATATTTCAGGTTCTAAAATATCCGAAAATACCTGATTTTGAAGGTTATTATCCACGTTTATTAGGCCGAAAATGTCCCGGGATAAAAACTCTCGAAATTCTCACCATAATACTTTAATATCATATAAAAATGACTCAAGATGTTAAAATTGACATACGATTTAAAATATACACATTTAGAGGCTCTAACATTAATTTAAAGGTCGGTTTGAAATAGACAAAATAAGTTATACGAAGTATGGTTTATTTTATGTTGTTTTGTGAATAGCCAAACATCAACTATTTATTATAGGATATAACGAGTCTATAGACAAAGAATTAGAAAAAAAAATATGTTTCTAAAATGACCGAAAATAGCCGATTTTGAAGGTTATTATCCACGTTTTTTAGGCCGAAAAGTGCCGGAATAAAAATTCTCTAAATTCGCAACATAGTACTTTAATACCATACAAAAATGACTCAAGATATTAAAATTGGCATACGGTTTAAAATAGAGACATTTTAGAGACCCTTACATTACTTTAAAGTTCGTGTTTGAAATAGACAAAATAAGTTATATACTTTATTTTATGTTGTTTCGTGAAAAATCCAAGCATCCAATACTTATTACAGGAAGTAATGAGCGTATAGACAAAGATTCAGAAATTAATATTTCGGGTTCTAAAATGACCGAAAATAGCCGATTTTGAAGGTTATTATTATCCACGTTTTTTAGGCCAAAAATGTCCCGAGATAAAAACTCTCGAAATTCTCACCATAGTACTTTAATACCATATAAAAATGACTCAAGGTGTTAAAATTGACAAACGGTTTAAAATAGGCACATTTAGAGACTCTAACATTATTTTTAAGGTCGTGTTTGAAATAAACTAAATAAATTATATGTTTTATTTTATGCTATTTTGTAAAACGTCAAACATCCAATATTTATTAGCAGATATAATGAGCCTATTGACAAAGATTCAGAAAAAAAATATTTCGGATTTTGAAATGACCGAAAATAGCCGATTTTGAAGGTTATTATCAACGGTTTTTTGGCCTAAAAGGTGTCGAGATTAAAATTCTCGATATTCACACCATAGTACTTTAATGCCATATAAAAATGACAGAAAGTGTTAAAATTGGCATACGATTTAAAATAGACACATTTAGAGGTCAAAACACTATTTTAATAGTCGTGTTAGAAATAGACAAAATAAGTTATATAATTTGATCTATGTTGTTTCGTGAAAAATCCAAGCATCCAATATTTATTATAGGATTTAATGAGCCTATAGACAAGAATTCGGGAAAAAATATTTCGGGTTCTAAAATAACCGAAAATAGCCGATTTTGAAGGTTATTATCCACGTTTTTTAGGCCGAAAATGTCCCGGGATAAAAACTCTCGAAATTCTCACCATAATACTTTAATATCATATAAAAATGACTCAAGATGTTAAAATTGGCATACGATTTAAAATATACACATTTAGAGACTCTAACATTACTTTAACAGTTAGTCTTGCTTGTGACGGGTCGGGTGGAGAGACGGATAATGACACTCACAAAACGAATAAGGGGGACAAGGTGGGGCACCCCATGTGCTTTCCTCTCTCCTTTAAATGGGCAATTTGTGACACAAAATGGTATCCGTCTTCTCCTTGTGACGGATACCTCCGTCTACAATGAGAATTTGTGTTACTTTAAAGGTCGGTTTGAAATAGACAAAATAAGTTATACGAAGTATACTTTATTTTATGTTGTTTTGTGAATAGCCACACATCAAATATTTATTATAGGATATAATGAGTCTATAGAAAGAGAATTAGAAAAAAAAAATATGTTTCTAAAATGACCGAAAATAGCCGATTTTGATGATTATTATCCACGTTTTTTAGGCCGAAAGGTGCCGGAATAAAAATTCTCTAAATTCGCACCATAGTACTTTAATACCATACAAAAATGACTCAAGTTATTAAAATTGGCATACGGTTTAAAATAGAGACATTTTAGAGGCCCTTACATTACTTTAAAGTTCGTGTTTGAAATAGACAAAATAAGTTATATACTTTATTTTAAGTTGTTTCGTGAAAAATATTTCGGGTTCTAAAATAACCGAAAATAGACTATTTTGAAGGTTATTATCTACGTTTTTTAGGCCGAAAATTTCCCGGGATAAAAACTTTCGAAATTCTCACCATAATACTTTAATAATATAAAAATGATCAAAATGTTAAAATTGGCATACGATTTAAAATATACACATTTTGAGGCTCAAACATTACTGTAAAGGTCGTGTTTGAAATATATAAAATAAGTTATACGAAGTATGGTTTATTTTATGTTGTTTTGTGAATAGCCAAACATCAAATATTTATTATCGGATATAACGAGTCTATAGACAAAGAATTAGAAAAAAAAATATGTTTCTAAAATGACCGAAAATAGCCGATTTTGAAGGTTATTATCCACGTTTTTTAGGCCGAAAGGTGCCGGAATAAAAATTCTCTAAATTCGCACCATAGTACTTTAATACCATACAAAAATGACTCAAGTTATTAAAATTGGCATACGGTTTAAAATAGAGACATTTTAGAGGCCCTTACATTACTTTAAAGGTCGTGTTTGAAATAGACAAAATAAGTTATATACTTTATTTTAAGTTGTTTCGTGAAAAATATTTCGGGTTCTAAAATAACCGAAAATAGACTATTTTGAAGGTTATTATCTACGTTTTTTAGGCCGAAAATTTCCCGGGATAAAAACTTTCGAAATTCTCACCATAATACTTTAATAATATAAAAATGATCAAAATGTTAAAATTGCCATACGATTTAAAATATACACATTTTGAGGCTCAAACATTACTGTAAAGGTCGTGTTTGAAATATGTAAAATAAGTTATCCGAAGTATGGTTTATTTTATGTTGTTTTGTGAATAGCCAAACATCAAATATTTATTATAGGATATAACGAGTCTATAGACAAAGAATTAGAAAAAAAAAATATGTTTCTAAAATGACCGAAAATAGCCGATTTTGAAGGTTATTATCCACGTTTTTTAGGCCGAAAAGTGCCGGAATAAAAATTCTCTAAATTCGCAACATAGTACTTTAATACCATACAAAAATGACTCAAGATATTAAAATTGGCATACGGTTTAAAATAGAGACATTTTAGAGGCCCTTACATTACTTTAAAGGTCGTGTTTGAAATAGACAAAATAAGTTATATACTTTATTTTATGTTGTTTCGTGAAAAATCCAAGCATTCAATACTTATTACAGGAAGTAATGAGCGTATAGACAAAGATTCAGAAATTAATATTTCGGGTTCTAAAATGACCGAAAATAGCCGATTTTGAAGGTTATTATTATCCACGTTTTTTAGGCCAAAAATGTCCCGAGATAAAAACTCTCGAAATTCTCACCATAGTACTTTAATACCATATAAAAATGACTCAAGGTGTTAAAATTGACAAACGGTTTAAAATAGGCACATTTAGAGACTCTAACATTATTTTTAAGGTCGTGTTTGAAATAAACTAAATAAGTTATACTATGTTTTATTTTATGCTGTTTTGTAAAACGTCAAACATTCAATAGTACTTTAATGCCATATAAAAATGACAGAAGGTGTTAAAATTGACATACGATTTAAAATAGACACATTTAGAGGTCAAAACATTATTTAAATGATCGTGTTTGAAATAGACAAAATAAGTAATATAATTTGATCTATGTTGTTTCGTGAAAAATCCAAGCATCCAATATTTATTGTACGATTTAATGAGCCTATAGACAAGAATTCAGGAAAAAATATTTCGGGTTCTAAAATAACCGAAAATAGCCGATTTTGAAGGTTATTATCCACGTTTTTTAGGCCGAAAATGTCCTGGGAGAAAAACTCTCGAAATTCTCACCATAATACTTTAATATCATATAAAAATGATTCAAGATGTTAAAATTGACATACGATTTAAAATATACACATTTAGAGGCTCTGACATTACTTTAAAGGTCGTGTTTGAAATAGACAAAATAAGTTATACGAAATATGCTTTATTTTATGTTGTTTTGTGAATAGCCAAACATCAAATATTTATTATAGGATATAATGAGTCTATAGACAAAGAATTAGAAAAAAAAAATATGTTTCTAAAATGACCGAAAATAGCCGATTTTGAAGGTTATTATCCACGTTTTTTAGGCCAAAAATGTCCCGAGATAAAAACTCTCGAAATTCTCACCATAGTACTTTAATACCATATAAAAATGACTCAAGGTGTTAAAATTGGCATACGATTTAAAATAGGCACATTTAGAGACTCTAACATTATTTTTAAGGTCGTGTTTGAAATAAACAAAATAAATTATATGTTTTATTTTATGTTGTTTTGTAAAACGTCAAACATCCAATATTTATTATCAGATATAATGAGCCTATTGACAAAGATTCAGAAGAATATTTCGGGTTTTTAAATGACCGAAAATAGCCGATTTTGAAGGTTATTATCAAAGGTTTTTTGGCCTAAAAGGTGTCGAGATAAAAATTCTCGATATTCACACCATAGTACTTTAATGCCATATAAAAATGACAGAAGGTGTTAAAATTGGCGTACGATTTAAAATAGACACATTTAGAGGTCAAAACATTATTTAAATGGTCGTGTTTGAAATAGACAAAATAAGTAATATAATTTGATCTATGTTGTTTCGTGAAAAATCCAAGCATCCAATATTTATTGTAGGATTTAATGAGCCTATAGACAAAAATTCAGGAAAAAATATTTCGGGTTCTAAAATAACCGAAAATAGCCGATTTTGAAGGTTATTATCCACGTTTTTTAGGCCGAAAATGTCCCGGGAGAAAAACTCTCGAAATTCTCACCATAATACTTTAATATCATATAAAAATGACTCAAGATGTTAAAATTGACATACGATTTAAAATATACACATTTAGAGGCTTTAACATTACTTTAAAGGTCGTGTTTGAAATAGACAAAATAAGTTATCCGAAGTATGCTTTATTTTATGTTGTTTTGTGAATAGCCAAACATCAAATATTTATTATAGGATATAACGAGTCTATAGACAAAGAATTAGAAAAAAAAAATATGTTTCTAAAATGACCGAAAATAGCCGATTTTGAAGGTTATTATCCACGTTTTTTAGGCCGAAAAGTGCCGGAATAAAAATTCTCTAAATTCGCAACATAGTACTTTAATACCATACAAAAATGACTCAAGATATTAAAATTGGCATACGGTTTAAAATAGAGACATTTTAGAGGCCCTTACATTACTTTAAAGGTCGTGTTTGAAATAGACAAAATAAGTTATATACTTTATTTTATGTTGTTTCGTGAAAAATCCAAGCATTCAATACTTATTACAGGAAGTAATGAGCGTATAGACAAAGATTCAGAAATTAATATTTCGGGTTCTAAAATGACCGAAAATAGCCGATTTTGAAGGTTATTATTATCCACGTTTTTTAGGCCAAAAATGTCCCGAGATAAAAACTCTCGAAATTCTCACCATAGTACTTTAATACCATATAAAAATGACTCAAGGTGTTAAAATTGACAAACGGTTTAAAATAGGCACATTTAGAGACTCTAACATTATTTTTAAGGTCGTGTTTGAAATAAACTAAATAAGTTATACTATGTTTTATTTTATGCTGTTTTGTAAAACGTCAAACATTCAATAGTACTTTAATGCCATATAAAAATGACAGAAGGTGTTAAAATTGGCATACGATTTAAAATAGACACATTTAGAGGTCAAAACATTATTTAAATGATCGTGTTTGAAATAGACAAAATAAGTAATATAATTTGATCTATGTTGTTTCGTGAAAAATCCAAGCATCCAATATTTATTGTACGATTTAATGAGCCTATAGACAAGAATTCAGGAAAAAATATTTCGGGTTCTAAAATAACCGAAAATAGCCGATTTTGAAGGTTATTATCCACGTTTTTTAGGCCGAAAATGTCCTGGGAGAAAAACTCTCGAAATTCTCACCATAATACTTTAATATCATATAAAAATGATTCAAGATGTTAAAATTGACATACGATTTAAAATATACACATTTAGAGGCTCTGACATTACTTTAAAGGTCGTGTTTGAAATAGACAAAATAAGTTATACGAAATATGCTTTATTTTATGTTGTTTTGTGAATAGCCAAACATCAAATATTTATTATAGGATATAATGAGTCTATAGACAAAGAATTAGAAAAAAAAAATATGTTTCTAAAATGACCGAAAATAGCCGATTTTGAAGGTTATTATCCACGTTTTTTAGGCCAAAAATGTCCCGAGATAAAAACTCTCGAAATTCTCACCATAGTACTTTAATACCATATAAAAATGACTCAAGGTGTTAAAATTGGCATACGATTTAAAATAGGCACATTTAGAGACTCTAACATTATTTTTAAGGTCGTGTTTGAAATAAACAAAATAAATTATATGTTTTATTTTATGTTGTTTTGTAAAACGTCAAACATCCAATATTTATTATCAGATATAATGAGCCTATTGACAAAGATTCAGAAGAATATTTCGGGTTTTTAAATGACCGAAAATAGCCGATTTTGAAGGTTATTATCAAAGGTTTTTTGGCCTAAAAGGTGTCGAGATAAAAATTCTCGATATTCACACCATAGTACTTTAATGCCATATAAAAATGACAGAAGGTGTTAAAATTGGCGTACGATTTAAAATAGACACATTTAGAGGTCAAAACATTATTTAAATGGTCGTGTTTGAAATAGACAAAATAAGTAATATAATTTGATCTATGTTGTTTCGTGAAAAATCCAAGCATCCAATATTTATTGTAGGATTTAATGAGCCTATAGACAAAAATTCAGGAAAAAATATTTCGGGTTCTAAAATAACCGAAAATAGCCGATTTTGAAGGTTATTATCCACGTTTTTTAGGCCGAAAATGTCCCGGGAGAAAAACTCTCGAAATTCTCACCATAATACTTTAATATCATATAAAAATGACTCAAGATGTTAAAATTGACATACGATTTAAAATATACACATTTAGAGGCTTTAACATTACTTTAAAGGTCGTGTTTGAAATAGACAAAATAAGTTATACGAAGTATGCTTTATTTTATGTTGTTTTGTGAATAGCCAAACATCAAATATTTATTATAGGATATAATGAGTCTATAGACAAAGAATTAGAAAAAAAAATATGTTTCTAAAATGACCGAAAATAGCCGATTTTAAAGGTTATTATCCACGTTTTTTAGGCCGAAAGGTGCCGGAATAAAAATTCTCTAAATTCGCACCATAGTACTTTAATACCATACAAAAATGACTCAAGTTATTAAAATTGGCATACGGTTTAAAATAGAGACATTTTAGAGGCCCTTACATTACTTTAAAGGTCGTGTTTGAAATAGGCAAAATAAGTTATATACTTTATTTTATGTTGTTTCGTGAAAAATCAAAGCATCCAATACTTATTACAGGAAGTAATGAGCCTATAGACAAAGATTCAGAAATAAATATTTCGGGTTCTAAAATGACCGAAAATAGCCGATTTTGAAGGTTATTATCCACGTTTTTTAGGCCAAAAATGTCCCGAGATAAAAACTCTCGAAATTCTCACCATAGTACTTTAATACCATATAATAATGACTCAAGGTGTTAAAATTGGCATACGATTTAAAATAGGAACATTTAGAGACTCTAACATTATTTTTAAGGTCGTGTTTGAAATAAACAAAATAAGTTATACTATGTTTTATTTTATGCTGTTTTGTAAAACGTCAAACATTCACTATTTATTATCAGATTTAATGAGCCTATTGACAAAAATTCAGAAAAAAAATATTTCGGGTTTTGAAATGACCGAAAATAACCGATTTTGAAGGTTATTATCAACGGTTTTTTGGCCTAAAAGGTGTCGAGATTAAAATTCTCGATATTCACACCATAGTACTTTCATGTCATATAAAAATGACAGAAGGTGTTAAAATTGGCATACGATTTAAAATAGACACATTTAGAGATAAAAAAATTATTTTAATAGTCGTGTTTGAAATAGACAAAATAAGTTATATAATTTGATCTATGTTGTTTCGTGAAAAATCCAAGCATCCAATATTTATTATAGGATTTAATGAGCCTATAGACAAGAATTCGGGAAAAAATATTTCGGGTTCTAAAATAACCGAAAATAGCTGATTTTGAAGGTTATTATCCACGTTTTTTAGGCCGAAAATGTCCCGGGATAAAAACTCTCGAAATTCTAACCATAATACTTTAATATCATATAAAAATGACTCAAGATGTTAAAATTGGCATACGATTTAAAATATACACATTTAGAGGCTCTAACATTACTTTAAAGGTCGTGTTTGAAATAGACAAAATAAGTTATACGAAATATGCTTTATTTTATGTTGTTTTGTGAATAGCCAAACATCAAATATTTATTATAGGATATAATGAGTCTATAGACAAAGAATTAGAAAAAAAAAATATGTTTCTAAAATGACCGAAAATAGTCGATTTTGAAGGTTATTATCCACGTTTTTTAGGCCAAAAATGTCCCGAGATAAAAACTCTCGAAATTCTCACCATAGTACTTTAATACCATATAAAAATGACTCAAGGTGTTAAAATTGGCATACGATTTAAAATAGGCACATTTAGAGACTCTAACATTATTTTTAAGGTCGTGTTTGAAATAAACAAAATAAATTATATGTTTTATTTTATGTTGTTTTGTAAAACGTCAAACATCCAATATTTATTATCAGATATAATGAGCCTATTGACAAAGATTCAGAAGAATATTTCGGGTTTTTAAATGACCGAAAATAGCCGATTTTGAAGGTTATTATCAAAGGTTTTTTGGCCTAAAAGGTGTCGAGATAAAAATTCTCGATATTCACACCATAGTCCTTTAATGCCATATAAAAATGACAGAAGGTGTTAAAATTGGCGTACGATTTAAAATAGACACATTTAGAGGTCAAAACATTATTTAAATGGTCGTGTTTGAAATAGACAAAATAAGTAATATAATTTGATCTATGTTGTTTCGTGAAAAATCCAAGCATCCAATATTTATTGTAGGATTTAATGAGCCTATAGACAAAAATTCAGGAAAAAATATTTCGGGTTCTAAAATAACCGAAAATAGCCGATTTTGAAGGTTATTATCCACGTTTTTTAGGCCGAAAATGTCCCGGAAAAAAACTCTCGAAATTCTCACCATAATACTTTAATATCATATAAAAATGACTCAAGATGTTAAAATTGACATACGATTTAAAATATACACATTTAGAGGCTCTAACATTACTTTAAAGGTCGTGTTTGAAATAGACAAAATAAGTTATACGAAGTATGCTTTATTTTATGTTGTTTTGTGAATAGCCAAACATCAAATATTTATTATAGGATATAATGAGTCTATAGACAAAGAATTAGAAAAAAAAATATGTTTCTAAAATGACCGAAAATAGCCGATTTTAAAGGTTATTATCCACGTTTTTTATGCCGAAAGGTGCCGGAATAAAAATTCTCTAACTTCGCACCATAGTACTTTAATACCATACAAAAATGACTCAAGTTATTAAAATTGGCATACGGTTTAAAATAGAGACATTTTAGAGGCCCTTACATTACTTTAAAGGTCGTGTTTGAAATAGACAAAATAAGTTATATACTTTATTTTATGTTGTTTCGTGAAAAATCAAAGCATCCAATACTTATTACAGGAAGTAATGAGCCTATAGACAAAGATTCAGAAATAAATATTTCGGGTTCTAAAATGACCGAAAATAGCCGATTTTGAAGGTTAATATCCACGTTTTTTAGGCCAAAAATGTCCCGAGATAAAAACTCCCGAAATTCTCACCATAGTACTTTAATACCATATAATAATGACTCAAGGTGTTAAAATTGGCATACGATTTAAAATAGGCACATTTAGAGACTCTAACATTATTTTTAAGGTCGTGTTTGAAATAAACAAAATAAGTTATACTATGTTTTATTTTATGCTGTTTTGTAAAACGTCAAACATTCAATATTTATTATCAGATTTAATGAGCCTATTGACAAAAATTCAGAAAAAAAAAATTTCGGGTTTTGAAATGACCGAAAATAACCGATTTTGAAGGTTATTATCAACGGTTTTTTGGCCTAAAAGATGTCGAGATAAAAATTCTCGATATTCACACCATAGTACTTTCATGTCATATAAAAATGACAGAAGGTGTTAAAATTGGCATACGATTTAAAATAGACACATTTAGAGGTAAAAACATTATTTTAATAGTCGTGTTTGAAATAGACAAAATAAGTTATATAATTTGATCTATGTTGTTTCGTGAAAAATCCAAGCATCCTATATTTATTATAGGATTTAATGAGCCTATAGACAAGAATTCGGGAAAAAATATTTCGGGTTCTAAAATAACCGAAAATAGCTGATTTTGAAGGTTATTATCCACGTTTTTTAGGCCGAAAATGTCCCGGGATAAAAACTCTCGAAATTCTAACCATAATACTTTAATATCATATAAAAATGACTCAAGATGTTAAAATTGGCATACGATTTAAAATATACACATTTAGAGGCTCTAACATTACTTTAAAGATCGTGTTTGAAATAGACAAAATAAGTTATACGAAATATGCTTTATTTTATGTTGTTTTGTGAATAGCCAAACATCAAATATTTATTATAGGATATAATGAGTCTATAGACAAAGAATTAGAAAAAAAAATATGTTTCTAAAATGACCGAAAATAGCCGATTTTGAAGGTTATTATCCACGTTTTTTAGGCCAAAAATGTCCCGAGATAAAAACTCTCGAAATTCTCACCATAGTACTTTAATACCATATAAAAATGACTCAAGGTGTTAAAATTGGCATACGATTTAAAATAGGCACATTTAGAGACTCTAACATTATTTTTAAGGTCGTGTTTGAAATAAACAAAATAAATTATATGTTTTATTTTATGTTGTTTTGTAAAACGTCAAACATTCAATATTTATTATCAGATATAATGAGCCTATTGACAAAGATTCAGAAGAATATTTCGGGTTTTTAAATGACCGAAAATAGCCGATTTTGAAGGTTATTATCAAAGGTTTTTTGGCCTAAAAGGTGTCGAGATAAAAATTCTCGATATTCACACCATAGTACTTTAATGCCATATAAAAATGACAGAAGGTGTTAAAATTGGCGTACGATTTAAAATAGACACATTTAGAGGTCAAAACATTATTTAAATGGTCGTGTTTGAAATAGACAAAATAAGTAATATAATTTGATCTATGTTGTTTCGTGAAAAATCCAAGCATCCAATATTTATTGTAGGATTTAATGAGCCTATAGACAAAAATTCAGGAAAAAATATTTCGGGTTCTAAAATAACCGAAAATAGCCGATTTTGAAGGTTATTATCCACGTTTTTTAGGCCGAAAATGTCCCGGGAGAAAAACTCTCGAAATTCTCACCATAATACTTTAATATCATATAAAAATGACTCAAGATGTTAAAATTGACATACGATTTAAAATATACACATTTAGAGGCTCTAACATTACTTTAAAGGTCGTGTTTGAAATAGACAAAATAAGTTATACGAAGTATGCTTTATTTTATGTTGTTTTGTGAATAGCCAAACATCAAATATTTATTATAGGATATAATGAGTCTATAGACAAAGAATTAGAAAAAAAAATATGTTTCTAAAATGACCGAAAATAGCCGATTTTAAAGGTTATTATCCACGTTTTTTAGGCCGAAAGGTGCCGGAATAAAAATTCTCTAAATTCGCACCATAGTACTTTAATACCATACAAAAATGACTCAAGTTATTAAAATTGGCATACGGTTTAAAATAGAGACATTTTAGAGGCCCTTA
Source organism: Silene conica (assembly GCA_029255685.2). Taxonomy (NCBI): domain Eukaryota; kingdom Viridiplantae; phylum Streptophyta; class Magnoliopsida; order Caryophyllales; family Caryophyllaceae; genus Silene; species Silene conica. The sequence goes on from CM055319.2 coordinate 74,045,174, forward strand.
CATTACTTTAAAGGTCGTGTTTGAAATAGACAAAATAAGTTATATACTTTATTTTATGTTGTTTCGTGAAAAATCAAAGCATCCAATACTTATTACAGGAAGTAATGAGCCTATAGACAAAGATTCAGAAATAAATATTTCGGGTTCTAAAATGACCGAAAATAGCCGATTTTGAAGGTTATTATCCACGTTTTTTAGGCCAAAAATGTCCCGAGATAAAAACTCTCGAAATTCTCACCATAGTACTTTAATACCATATAATAATGACTCAAGGTGTTAAAATTGGCATACGATTTAAAATAGGAACATTTAGAGACTCTAACATTATTCTTAAGGTCGTGTTTGAAATAAACAAAATAAGTTATACTATGTTTTATTTTATGCTGTTTTGTAAAACGTCAAACATTCAATATTTATTATCAGATTTAATGAGCCTATTGACAAAAATTCAGAAAAAAAATATTTCGGGTTTTGAAATGACCGAAAATAACCGATTTTGAAGGTTATTATCAACGGTTTTTTGGCCTAAAAGATGTCGAGATAAAAATTCTCGATATTCACACCATAGTACTTTCATGTCATATAAAAATGACAGAAGGTGTTAAAATTGGCATACGATTTAAAATAGACACATTTAGAGGTAAAAACATTATTTTAATAGTCGTGTTTGAAATAGAAAAAACTAATTTGATCTATGTCGTTTCGTGATAAATCCAAGCATCCAATATTTATTATAGGATTTAATGAGCCTATAGACAAGAATTCGGGAAAAAATATTTCGGGTTCTAAAATAACCGAAAATAGCCAATTTTGAAGGTTATTATCTACGTTTTTTAGGCCGAAAATGTCCCGGGATAAAAACTCTCGAAATTCTCACCATAATACTTTAATAATATAAAAATGACTCAAGATGTTAAAATTGGCATACGATTTAAAATATACACATTTTGAAGCTCTAACATTACTGTAAAGGTCGTGTTTGAAATAGACAAAATAAGTTATACGAAGTATGCTTTGTTTTATGTTGTTTTGTGAATAGCCAAACATCAAATATTTATTATAGGATATAACGAGTCTATAGACAAAGAATTAGGAAAAAAAATATGTTTCTAAAATGACCGAATATAGCCGATTTTGAAGGTTATTATCCACGTTTTTTAGGCTGAAAGATCCCGGAATAAAAATTCTCGAAATTCGCACCATAGTACTTTAATACCATACAAAAATGACTCAAGTTATTAAAATTGGCATACGGTTTAAAATAGAGACATTTTAGAGGCCCTTACATTAATTTAAAGGTCGTGTTTGAAATAGACAAAATAAATTATATACTTTGTTTTATGTTGTTTCGTGAAAAATACAAGCATCCAATACTTATTACAGGAAGTAATGAGCCTATAGACAAAGATTCAGAAATAAATATTTCGGGTTCTAAAATGACCGAAAATAGCCGATTTTGAAGGTTATTATCCACGTTTTTTAGGCCAAAAATGTCCCGAGATAAAAACTCTCGAAATTCTCACCATAGTACTTTAATACCATATAATAATGACTCAAGGTGTTAAAATTGGCATACGATTTAAAATAGGCACATTTAGGGACTCTAACATTATTTTTAAGGTCGTGTTTCAAATAAACAAAATAAGTTATACTATGTTTTATTTTATGCTGTTTTGTAAAACATCAAACATTCAATATTTATTATCAGATTTAATGAGCCTATTGACAAAAATTCAGAAAAAAAATATTTCGGGTTTTGAAATGACCGAAAATAACCGATTTTGAAGGTTATTATCAACGGTTTTTTGGCCTAAAAGATGTCGAGATAAAAATTCTCGATATTCACACCATAGTACTTTCATGTCATATAAAAATGACAGAAGGTGTTAAAATTGGCATACGATTTAAAATAGACACATTTAGAGGTCAAAACATTATTTTAATAGTCGTGTTAGAAATAGACAAAATAAGTTATATAATTTGATCTATGTTGTTTCGTGAAAAATCCAAGCATCCAATTTTTATTGTAGGATTTAATGAGCCTATAGACAAGAATTCGGGAAAAAATATTTCAGGTTCTAAAATATCCGAAAATAGCCGATTTTGAAGGTTATTATCCACGTTTATTAGGCCGAAAATGTCCCGGGATAAAAACTCTCGAAATTCTCACCATAATGCTTTAATATCATATAAAAATGACTCAAGATGTTAAAATTGGCATACGATTTAAAATATACACATTTAGAGACTCTAACATTACTTTAACAGTTAGTCTTGCTTGTGACGGGTCGGGTGGAGAGACGGATAATGACACTCACAAAACGAATAAGGGGGACAAGGTGGGGCACCCCATATGCTTTCCTCTCTCCTTTAAATGGGCAATTTGTGAGACAAAATGGTATCCGTCTTCTCCTTGTGACGGATACCTCCGTCTACAATGAGAATTTGTGTTACTTTAAAAGTCGGTTTGAAATAGACAAAATAAGTTATACGAAGTATACTTTATTTTATGTTGTTTTGTGAATAGCCACACATCAAATATTTATTATAGGATATAATGAGTCTATAGAAAGAGAATAAGAAAAAAAAATATGTTTCTAAAATGACCAAAAATAGCCGATTTTGATGATTATTATCCACGTTTTTTAGGCCGAAAGGTGCCGGAATAAAAATTCTCTAAATTCGCACCATAGTACTTTAATACCATACAAAAATGACTCAAGTTATTAAAATTGGCATACGGTTTAAAATAGAGACATTTTAGAGGCCCTTACATTATTTTAAAGGTCGTGTTTAAAATAGACAAAATAAGTTATATACTTTATTTTAAGTTGTTTCGTGAAAAATATTTCGGGTTCTAAAATAACCGAAAATAGCCGATTTTGAAGGTTATTATGCACGTTTTTTAGGCCGAAAATGTCCCGGGAGAAAAACTCTCGAAATTCTCACCATAATACTTTAATATCATATAAAAATGATTCAAGATGTTAAAATTGACATACGATTTAAAATATACACATTTAGAGGCTCTAACATTACTTTAAAGGTCGTGTTTGAAATAGACAAAATAAGTTATACGAAGTATGCTTTATTTTATGTTGTTTTGTGAATAGCCAAACATCAAATATTTATTATAGGATATAATGAGTCTATAGACAAAGAATTAGAAAAAAAAATATGTTTCTAAAATGACCGAAAATAGCCGATTTTAAAGGTTATTATCCACGTTTTTTAGGCCGAAAGGTGCGGGAATAAAAATTCTCTAAATTCGCACCATAGTACTTTAATACTGTACAAAAATGACTCAAGATATTAAAATTGGCATACGGTTTAAAATAGAGACATTTTAGATGCTCTTACATTACTTTAAAGGTCGTGTTTGAAATAGACAAAATAAGTTATATACTTTATTTTATGTTATTTCGTGAAAAATCAAAGTATCCAATACTTATTACAGGAAGTAATGAGCATATAGACAAAGATTCAGAAATTAATATTTCGGGTTCTAAAATGACCGAAAATAGCCGATTTTGAAGATAACGTTTTTTAGGCCAAAAATGTCCCGAGATAAAAACTCTCGAAATTCTCACCATAGTACTTTAATAACATATAAAAATGAATCAAGGTGTTAAAATTGGCATACGATTTAAAATAGGCACATTTAGGGACTCTAACATTATTTTTAAGGTCGTGTTTGAAATAAACAAAATAAGTTATACTATGTTTTATTTTATGCTGTTTTGTAAAGCGTCAAACATTCAATATTTATTATCAGATATAATGAGCCTATTGACAAAGATTCAGAAAAAAAATATTTCGGTCTTGAAGGTTATTATCAACGGTTTTTTGGCCTAAAAGGTGTCGAGATAAAAATTCTCGATATTCACACCATAGTACTTTAATGCCATATAAAAATGACAGAAGGTGTTAAAATTGGCATACGATTTAAAATAGACGCATTTAGAGGTCAAAACATTATTTTAATAGTCGTGTTAGAAATAGACAAAATAAGTTATATAATTTGATCTATGTTGTTTCGTGAAAAATCCAAGCATCCAATATTTATTATAGGATTTAATGAGCCTATAAACAAGAATTCGGGAAAAAATATTTCAGGTTCTAAAATATCCGAAAATAGCTGATTTTGAAGGTTATTATCCACGTTTATTAGGCCGAAAATGTCCCGGGATAAAAACTCTCGAAATTCTCACCATAATACTTTAATATCATATAGAAATGACTCAAGATGTTAAAATTGACATACGAGTTAAAATATACACATTTAGAGGCTCTAACATTAATTTAAAGGTCGGTTTGAAATAGACAAAATAAGTTATACGAAGTATGCTTTATTTTATGTTGTTTTGTGAATAGCCAAACATCAAATATTTATTATAGGATATAACGAGTCTATAGACAAAGAATTAGAAAAAAAAAAATGTTTCTAAAATGACCGAAAATAGCCGATTTTGAAAGTTATTATCCACGTTTTTTAGGCCGAAAAGTGCCGGAATAAAAATTCTCTAAATTCGCAAGATAGTACTTTAATACCATACAAAAATGACTTAAGATATTAAAATTGGCATACGGTTTAAAATAGAGACATTTGAGAGACCCTTACATTATTTTAAAGGTCGTGTTTGAAATAGACAAAATAAGTTATATACTTTATTTTATGTTGTTTCGTGAAAAATCCAAGCATCCAATACTTATTACAGGAAGTTATGAGCGTATAGACAAAGATTCAGAAATTAATATTTCGGGTTCTAAAATGACCGAAAATAGCCGATTTTGAAGGTTATTATTATCCACGTTTTTTAGGCCAAAAATGTCCCGAGATAAAAACTCTCGAAATTCTCACCATAGTACTTTAATACCATATAAAAATGACTCAAGGTGTTAAAATTGACAAACGGTTTAAAATAGGCACATTTAGAGACTCTAACATTATTTTTAAGGTCGTGTTTGAAATAAACAAAATAAGTTATACTATGTTTTATTTTATGCTGTTTTGTAAAACGTCAAACATTCAATATTTATTATCAGATTTAATGAGCCTATTGACAAAAATTCAGAAAAAAAATATTTCGGGTTTTGAAATGACCGAAAATAACCGATTTTGAAGGTTATTATCAACGGTTTTTTTGGCCTAAAAGATGTCGAGATAAAAATTCTCGATATTCACACCATAGTACTTTCATGTCATATAAAAATGACAGAAGGTGTTAAAATTGGCATACGATTTAAAATAGACACATTTAGAGGTAAAAACATTATTTTAATAGTCGTGTTTGAAATAGACAAAATAAGTTATATAATTTGATCTATGTTGTTTCGTGAAAAATCCAAGCATCCAATATTTATTATAGGATTTAATGAGCCTATAGACAAGAATTCGGGAAAAAATATTTCGGGTTCTAAAATAACCGAAAATAGCTGATTTTGAAGGTTATTATCCACGTTTTTTAGGCCGAAAATGTCCCGGGATAAAAACTCTCGAAATTCTAACCATAATACTTTAATATCATATAAAAATGACTCAAGATGTTAAAATTGGCATACGATTTAAAATATACACATTTAGAGGCTCTAACATTACTTTAAAGGTCGTGTTTGAAATAGACAAAATAAGTTATACGAAATATGCTTTATTTTATGTTGTTTTGTGAATAGCCAAACATCAAATATTTATTATAGGATATAATGAGTCTATAGACAAAGAATTAGAAAAAAAAAATATGTTTCTAAAATGACCGAAAATAGCCGATTTTGAAGGTTATTATCCACGTTTTTTAGGCCAAAAATGTCCCGAGATAAAAACTCTCGAAATTCTCACTATAGTACTTTAATACCATATAAAAATGACTCAAGGTGTTAAAATTGGCATACGATTTAAAATAGGCACATTTAGAGACTCTAACATTATTTTTAAGGTCGTGTTTGAAATAAACTAAATAAATTATATGTTTTATTTTATGCTATTTTGTAAAACGTCAAACATCCAATATTTATTAGCAGATATAATGAGCCTATTGACAAAGATTCAGAAAAAAAAATATTTCGGATTTTGAAATGACCGAAAATAGCCGATTTTGAAGGTTATTATCAACGGTTTTTTGGCCTAAAAGGTGTCGAGATTAAAATTATCGATATTCACACCATAGTACTTTAATGCCATATAAAAATGACAGAAAGTGTTAAAATTGGCATACGATTTAAAATAGACACATTTAGAGGTCAAAACACTATTTTAATAGTCGTGTTAGAAATAGACAAAATAAGTTATATAATTTGATCTATGTTGTTTCGTGAAAAATCCAACCATCCTATATTTATTATAGGATTTAATGAGCCATTAGACAAGAATTCGGGAAAAAATATTTCGGGTTCTAAAATAACCGAAAATAGCCGATTTTGAAGGTTATTATCCACGTTTTTCAGGCCGAAAATGTCCCGGGATAAAAACTCTCGAAATTCTCACCATAATACTTTAATATCATATAAAAATGACTCAAGATGTTAAAATTGGCATACGATTTAAAATATACACATTTAGAGACTCTAACATTACTTTAACAGTTAGTCTTGCTTGTGACGGGTCGGGTGGAGAGACGGATAATGACACTCACAAAACGAATAAGGGGGACAAGGTGGGGCACCCCATGTGCTTTCCTCTCTCCTTTAAATGGGCAATTTGTGAGACAAAATGGTATCCGTCTTCTCCTTGTGACGGATACGTCCGTCTACAATGAGAATTTGTGTTACTTTAAAGGTCGGTTTGAAATAGACAAAATAAGTTATACGATGTTGGAACACAATATGTTGATGATGACAAGTTACCTTGATTAATCTAATGTTTGCTTGATTATACAAGAGATTAGCAAAATGACATAAAGCCTATTGAAGATCACAAGTTCATATGTCAAGATACAAGCAAAGACAAGAGAAGGCCAAGTCTAGGAATGTATTGTAAGCAAGGTAGTCATACTAGTCAACATTCATTCGTATTTGTTAGAGGTGCAAAATCCTTGCAACAGTCCAACAGACTGTTGCAACTGGGGTTTCTAGTACGGTCATGGAGATTATATTTCGTAAAATATTTTTATCAAAAGTGTTGGTGTTTTGGTTCATTTACATATTTCAAATATTTTACAAACTGAAGGAAATTAATTTGAAAATCAAAAGCTCAACTTGCACATGAGGTCTAAGGGTTAGAAAAAGTAGAAAGTTTACTTTTTCATTTTTTGGCAATTAGACCTACAAAAGGAAGGTTCCTTCTTACACTCTTTCCTTAAGTAGGTTGCTTTGAGCCTTGAGTAGTTTACCTTGAGCATTGCAACCATGTGCATTTTCAGTTTGTAAAAGACACTTCTATTTGAACCCTTGGGTAAAAGAGTTATGCAAACAAAATACACAACTTGAGAGCCCCTCTCACTCGCCCAAACCCTCTATAAATACCAACCCTTTAGCTCATTATTTACTAAGACTTTCTAAGCATTTATTGTAAAACTTTGCAAAACCTTTTCAAGCATTTACTCTTCAAGTCTGTTTTGTAAAAGTTTCTGTTTTAAAAGAAGTCTTCAAATTGTTTTCGAAAAGCTATGATCTCCTTGTACTAGTTCGCACTTCTAATGAGTATAAATGTTTGTTCGATGAACCTTGCGTTTAGATCTTAAAAGTAATCTCCATGTTCTTTGATAGAACTCTTGAGACATTGATCTTGTAAACCAAAGGTAGAACAACAAACTCTTAGAGCGGAGTAGCTTTAAGTTTGAGTCAAGTCTTCGAGCGGAGTAGCTCTTAGCAAATGCAACCGGAGTAGGTTGGGGAGTTGTTTTGTTGTAATAGTTATAGTTAAGCGGAGTAGCTTCTAAACTTTCAATAAAATAACGGTTGGACGTAGGCTCCGGAGTAGGAGCTGAACCAATTTTTATATCGCTTGCTTATTACTCTTTCTCGTACTTGTTCTCGTTTCTTGCTATACTCTTAATAGATCTGTACTATGCAACAGTTCCTTATACTGTTGCTTAGTCCCTGATCTTGTTGCCTTAAATCGTGAAACACTTAAGCTATTTCTAAATTTTTAAAGGTCACCTAATTCACCCCCTCCCCCTCTTAGGTGCTAAACTCGTTCTTGATTCTTCATACGAAGTATACTTTATTTTATGTTGTTTTGTGAATAGCCACACATCAAATATCCACGTTTTTTGGGCCGAAAGGTGCCGGAATAAAAATTCTCTAAATTCGCACCATAGTACTTTAATACCATACAAAAATGACTCAAGTTATTAAAATTGGCATACGGTTTAAAATAGAGACATTTTAGAGACCCTTACATTACTTTAAAGGTCGTGTTTGAAATAGACAAAATAAGTTATATACTTTATTTTAAGTTGTTTCGTGAAAAATATTTCGGGTTCTAAAATAACCGAAAATAGACTATTTTGAAGGTTATTATCTACGTTTTTTAGGCCGAAAATTTCCCGGGATAAAAACTTTCGAAATTCTCACCATAATACTTTAATAATATAAAAATGATCAAAATGTTAAAATTGGCATACGATTTAAAATATACACATTTTGAGGCTCAAACATTACTGTAAAGGTCGTGTTTGAAATAGATAAAATAAGCTATACGAAGTATGGTTTATTTTATGTTGTTTTGTGAATAGCCAAACATCAAATATTTATTATAGGATATAACGAGTCTATAGACAAAGAATTAGAAAAAAAAAATATGTTTCTAAAATGACCGAAAATAGCCGATTTTGAAGGTTATTATCCACGTTTTTTAGGCCGAAAGGTGCGGGAATAAAAATTCTCTAAATTCGCACCATAGTACTTTAATACTGTACAAAAATGACTCAAGTTATTAAAATTGGCATACGGTTTAAAATAGAGACATTTTAGATGCTCTTACATTACTTTAAAGGTCGTGTTTGAAATAGACAAAATAAGTTATATACTTTATTTTATGTTGTTTCGTGAAAAATCCAAGCATCCAATACTTATTACAGGAAGTAATGAGCGTATAGACAAAGATTCAGAAATTAATATTTCGGGTTCTAAAATGACCGAAAATAGCCGATTTTGAAGGTAACGTTTTTTAGGCCAAAAATGTCCCGAGATAAAAACTCTCGAAATTCTCACCATAATACTTTAATAACATATAAAAATGACTCAAGGTGTTAAAATTGGCATACGATTTAAAATAGGCACATTTAGGGACTCTAACATTATTTTTAAGGTCGTGTTTGAAATAAACAAAATAAGTTATACTATGTTTTATTTTATGCTGTTTTGTAAATCGTCAAACATTCAATATTTATTATCAGATATAATGAGCCTATTGACAAAGATTCAGAAAAAAAATATTTCGGGTTTTGAAATTACCGAAAATAGCAGATTTTGAAGGTTATTATCAACGGTTTTTTGGCCTAAAAGGTGTCGAGATAAAAATTCTCGATATTCACACCATAGTACTTTAATGCCATATAAAAATGACAGAAGGTGTTAAAATTAGCATACGATTTAAAATAGACACATTTAGAGGTCAAAACATTATTTTAATAGTCGTGTTAGAAATAGACAAAATAAGTTATATAATTTGATCTATGTTGTTTCGTGAAAAATCCAAGCATCCAATATTTATTATAGGATTTAATGAGCCTATAGACAAGAATTCGGGAAAAAATATTTCAGGTTCTAAAATATCCGAAAATAGCAGATTTTGAAGGTTATTATCCACGTTTATTAGGCCGAAAATGTCCCGGGATAAAAACTCTCGAAATTCTCACCATAATACTTTAATATCATATAAAAATGACTCAAGATGTTAAAATTGGCATACGATTTAAAATATACACATTTAGAGGCTCTAACATTAATTTAAAGGTCGGTTTGAAATAGACAAAATAAGTTATACGAAGTATGCTTTATTTTATGTTGTTTTGTGAATAGCCAAACATCAAATATTTATTATAGGATATAACGAGTCTATAGACAAAGAATTAGAAAAAAAAATATGTTTCTAAAATGACCGAAAATAGCCGATTTTGAAAGTTATTATCCACGTTTTTTAGGCCGAAAAGTGCCGGAATAAAAATTCTCTAAATTCGCAACATAGTACTTTAACACCATACAAAAATGACTCAAGATATTAAAATAGGCATACGGTTTAAAATAGAGACATTTTAGAGGCCCTTACATTACTTTTAAAGGTCGTGTTTGAAATAGACAAAATAAGTTATATACTTTATTTTATGTTGTTTCGTGAAAAATCCAAGTATCCAATACTTATTACAGGAAGTAATGAGCGTATAGACAGATTCAGAAATTAATATTTCGGGTTCTAAAATGACCGAAAATAGCCGATTTTGAAGGTTATTATTATCAATGTTTTTTAGGCTAAAAATGTCCCGAGATAAAAACTCTCGAAATTCTCACCATAGTACTTTAATACCATATAAAAATGACTCAAGGTGTTAAAATTGACATACGGTTTAAAATAGGCACATTTAGAGACTCTAACATTATTTTTAAGGTCGTGTTTGAAATAAACTAAATAAATTATATGTTTTATTTTATGCTATTTTGTAAAACGTCAAACATCCAATATTTATTAGCAGATATAATGAGCCTATTGACAAAAAAAATATTTCGGATTTTGAAATGACCGAAAATAGCCGATTTTGAAGGTTATTATCAACGGTTTTTTGGCCTAAAAGGTGTCGAGATTAAAATTCTCGATAATCACACCATAGTACTTTAATGCCATATAAAAATGACAGAAAGTGTTAAAATTGGCATACGATTTAAAATAGACACATTTAGAGGTCAAAACACTATTTTAATAGTCGTGTTAGAAATAGACAAAATAAGTTATATAATTTGATCTATGTTGTTTCGTGAAAAATCCAAGCATCCAATATATATTATAGGATTTAATGAGCCTATAGACAAGAATTCGGGAAAAAATATTTCGGGTTCTAAAATAACCAAAAATAGCCGATTTTGAAGGTTATTATCCACGTTTTTAGGCCGAAAATTTCCCGGGATAAAAACTCTCGAAATTCTCACCATAATACTTTAATAATATAAAAATGACTCAAAATGTTAAAATTGGCATACGATTTAAAATATACACATTTTGAGGCTCAAACATTACTGTAAAGGTCGTGTTTGAAATAGATAAAATAAGTTATACGAAGTATGCTTTATTTTATGTTGTTTTGTGAATAGCCAAAAATCAAATACTTTTATTATAGGATATAATGAGTCTATAGAGAAAGAATTAGAAAAAAAAATATGTTTCTAAAATGACCGAAAATAGCCGATTTTGAATGTTATTTATTATCCACGTTTTTTAGGCCGAAAGATCCCGGAATAAAAATTCTCGAAATTCGCACTATAGTACTTTAATACCATACAAAAATGACTCAAGTTATTAAAATTGGCATACGGTTTAAAATAGACACATTTAGAGACTCTAACATTATTTTTAAGGTCGTGTTTGAAATAAACAAAATAAGTTATACTATGTTTTATTTTATGTTGTTTTGTAAAACGTCAAACATCTAATATTTATTATCAGATATAATAAGCCTATTGATAAAGATTCAGAAAAAAAAATTTCGGATTTTGAATTGACCGAAAATAGCCGATTTTGAAGGTTATTATCAACGGTTTTTTGGCCTATAAGGTGTCGAGATAAAAATTATGGATATTCACCATAGTTCTTTAATGCCATATAAAAATGACAGAAGGTGTTAAAATTGGCATACGATTAAAAATAGACACATGTAGAGGTCAAAATATTATTTTAATGGTCGTGTTTGAAATAGACAAAATAAGTTATATAATTTGATCTATGTTGTTTCGTGAAAAATCCAAACATCCAATATTTATTATAGGATTTAATGAGCCTATAGACAAGAATTCAGGAAAAAATATTTCGGGTTCTAAAATAACCGAAAATAGCCGATTTTGAAGGTTATTATCCACGTTTTTTAGGCCGAAAATGTCCCGGGATAAAAACTCTCGAAATTCTCACCATAATACTTTAATATCATATAAAAATGACTCAAGATGTTAAAATTGGCATACGATTTAAAATACACACATTTAGAAGCTCTAACATTACTGTAAAGTTCGTGTTTGAAATATATAAAATAAGTTATACGAAGTATGGTTTATTTTATGTTGTTTTGTGAATAGCCAAACATCAAATATTTATTATAGGATATAACGAGTCTATAGACAAAGAATTAGAAAAAAAAATATGTTTCTAAAATGACCGAAAATAGCCGATTTTGAATGTTATTTATTATCCACGTTTTTTAGGCCGAAAGATCCCGGAATAAAAATTCTCGAAATTCGCACCATAGTACTTTAATACCATACAAAAATGACTCAAGTTATTAAAATTTGCATACGGTTTAAAATAGAGACATTTTAGAGGCCCTTACATTACTTTAATGGTCGTGTTTGAAATAGACAAAATAAGTTATATACTTTATTTTATGTTGTTTCGTGAAAAATCCAAACATCCAATACTTATTACAGAAAGTAATGAGCCTATAGACAAAGATTCAGAAAAAAATATTTCGGGTTCTAAAATGACCGAAAATAACCGATTTTGAAGGTAATCCACGTTTTTTTGGCCAAATAGGTCTCGGGATAAAAACTCTTGAAATTCTCAGCATAGTAAATTAATGTCATATAAAAATGACTCAAGGTGTTAAAATTGGCATACAGTTTAAAATAGACACATTTAGAGTTCAAAATATTATTTTAAAGGTTGTGTTTGAAATAGACAAAATAAGTTATATGCTTTATTTTATGTTGTTTTGTGAAAACTCGAACATCCAATATTTATTATAGGATATATAATGAGTATAGACAAAGATTCAGAAAAAAATATTGGTTTCTAAAATGACCGAAAATAACCGATTTTGAAGGTTATTATCCACGTTTTTTAGGCCGAAAGGTCCCGGAATAAAAAATTTCGAAATTCACACCATAGTACTTTAATATCATACAAAAATGACTCAAAGTGTTTAAATTGGAATACGGTTTAAAATAGACACATTTAGAGGCCCTAACATTACTTTAAAGTTCGTGTTTGAAATACACAAAATAAGTTATATACTTATTTTATGTTGTTTCGTGAAATATCCAAGCATCCAATACTTATTATAAGAAGTAATGATCCTATAGACAAAGATTTTGGAAAAAAATATTTCGGGTTCAAAAAAAACCAAAAATAGCCGATTTTGAAGGTTATTATCCACGTTTTTTTAGGCCAAATTGGCTCGGGATAACAAGTCTCGAAATTCTCAGCATAGTACATTAATGCAATATAAAAATGACTCAAGGTGTTAAAATTGGCATACGGTTTAAAATAAACACATTTAGAGACTCTTACATTATAATAATTCTCGATATTCACACCATACTACTTTAATACGATATAAAAATGACTCAAGTTATTAAAATTGGCATACGGTTTAAAAACAACACATTTAGAGGTGAAAATAATATTTTAAAGGTCGTGTTTGAAACAAACAAAATAAATTATATATTTTATTTTATGTTGTTTCGTGAAAAATTCAAGCATGCAATACTTATTATAGGAAGTAATGAGCCTATAGACAAAGATTCAGAAAAAAATATTTCGGGTTCTAAAATGACGGTAAATAGCCGATTTTGAAGGTTATTATCTATGATTTTTACACCGAAAAGGTCTCGAGATAAAAAATTTCGATATTCACACCATAGTACTACTTTAATACAGTATAAAAAAGACTCAACGTGTTAAAATTGGCATACGGTTTAAAATAGACAAATTTAGAGCTCATAACAATACTTTAAAGTCGGGTTTGAAATAGACAAAATAAGTTATAGACTTTATTCTATGTTATTTCGTGAAAAATTCAACCATCCAATATTTATTATAGGATGTAATGAGCCTCTAGACAAGAATTCAGGAAAAAACTTATTACGGGTTCTAAAATGACCGAAAATAACCGATTTCGAAGGTTATTATCCACGTTTTTTAGGCCAAAAAAGACCCAGGATAAAAACTCTCGAAATTCTAACCATGGTACTTTAATAACATATAAAAATGATTCAATGTGTTAAAATTGACATACGACTTAAAATAGACACATTTAGAGACTCTAACATTACTTTAAACGTCGTGATTAAAATAGACAAAATATGTTATATGTTTTATTTTATGCTGTTTTGTGAAACGCCAAACATACAATATTTATTATAGGATATAATTAGCCTATAGACAAAGATTAAAAAAAAAAATGGCTTCAATCCATCCACCACACATACTGACTCTTTGGATCCCTGTCCATGTACAATCAATGTACTAAAGAAAAACTGTACAACTAAGCTATGGAAACAAACACTTCAATATGAGTTAGACAGTTTGACTTTGGCGATTAGCGCCATAATTAACTCTCACGAAATCATAATCAATCAATAGAATCAACGCAGCTAGTTTCCAGCCAGTTTCTGTGCAGGAAAACGTAAAAATACCTGAAGTTCACAGCTACGCACACCATTGGCGGGATCAAGCAACGCGGTCAGTGATGGCTTCTGTGCTGGACCAAGGTAAAACCTATGCACATATTCTTCAACTAAAACTATCATGCAGCAATACCACTTTCACATACGCAACATCATGACCGTTGCTGCGATTGCAACCTAGGTAGCACCAAAACGGACACGGACACGGACACGACACGGACACGGGACACGGCATGAAATTTAGGACACGGGACACGGCATTTAAATTTAATAAAATATACATTTTATAGTTATAGATTTTTGATTTTACTTTTGTAAAAGTATTTGATATTAATTTTAAATAAGTGAATGTAAAACTTGCCCTTGATAATACATTTATTTTCATTCCTCATCCGAATCAATATTCTAATTGATCTCTTTCGATAACGCATTTCTCATCTCAAGAAAATCATTCACCGCAAATGATAACCAAATATTGTGGACACGCGACGGACACGGCTCAAATACCATGGACACGCGTCGGACACGTGCCCAAATAAATGTAGAAAGTTGGACACGGCTGTTTAGGTGTTGGACACGTTTCGGCGTGTGTCCCTGGAGTGTCGGTGTCAGACACGGTGTCGGACACGACACGGCTCATTAGGAGAAGTGTCCGTGCTACCTAGATTGCAACTAAAACAGCATCTTTCTACCATGTTATTAAAAAAAGACAGTAACTAAAAGCTAACAGTGACTGAAAATGAAGATGAGAGTGAAGGACTACCTTGTTAGAGATAAGACAACATCGCCTGTAATTCCAAACAAACTCAATCACGCTTACTGGACCTGGACATGGACATGGATTGTTGCACTGAGCCTAGAACCCCTCACCACTACAAAACTTCATAATACTTCACATTGATAATTGGGGGAACATAACCAAACGAATCAGGAATACCGAGTTATCTTCCTTTCCACATCCAATTCCTTTCCTTGTATACTTTACTTGAAGTCTGAAGCCAGGCCAGAGTGTCAGACACTCGACACTCCGACACTTGCAAGTCATCTCTAAAGCCTCGACTCAAAAACCAAATTCGACACGTTTATCATTATCACCAAATCATGTAAGCCTTGAGGACAAAAATTTTCAACCCCTTTGAGATAATAACTTGTAAATATACTTCCTCAGAGTTACAACTTGGGAGTCTTTATATCCATCTCATATAATAACCACATAACGAAGTAATAGACATATAAATCTACCAAATCCGTAATCATTGTTAGACCAAAAAGCCTAATCAGATGAAACTCAAAAATATGGTGAACCGACAATAACTTATACGGAATACGTTGTAATTTCCAAACGCATTAATATTCTACCACCTTAACTAAGTAATCAATTCTGAAAGTTGAAATCTTGATCAGAAGATGCAACGTTAAAAACATTATGATAATTTGTTCAATCCATGCACACCACCAAATAGCCCAAGGAACTAAACTCTAAACTGTGGCAATGTAACCCTTTTTCAATCTTCAATAGAGTGTACATCTTTTAGAATTGAGGAAGGGCAAAGTTACACCAAAGAGAGAAAAGGATAGATTCCACAAAGACAAGACCTAAGTGCAAGAGAGAAGATGATCAACGGATTTTTCATGCTTCCAACACATAATAGAACATCCACTAGATAGGCCGAAACTTCTCATTTAAGCATATCTTCCACACGGATACTATAAACAGGTGAAAATAAAACTAACTTTATGAGGAGTTGAGGAGGCTTTACACTTACAAATCTTAACAGATGGCAGGTCGTGAGCCGTGTGTCGGGAACCGTAAATTAGAGCCTTTTCTGGAAGATTACAAAAATCATTAACAATGAAATACCCAGAATTATTGTGTGTCCCAAGCATCTGAAGAGCACCTTTCCACATAATTCTAAGAAAAGAAAGCAACTCCAAAAACTTCAATGCCCGGTCATCAAGAAACCTAGAGATCAAAATATTCCCCGGAATTATTTTGCTTTGAGCTTTGAATCCAACTCATTTCACAAACGTTCTTATAAAGTAATAGACATCTGAATCTAATAACTGCAAAACCACCATAGACTCGTGTACAAATGTTTTGAGCTAGCTATTTATAACCAAAATATGGTGAACCGAAAGCCCAAAACTAATTAATAGTCTATAGCCTCGAGCCCTCAACTCACAAACTTATGGTCAGCAGACTTCGGTCAAAAATCAGTTGCCAATTCGTGATCCTATCACAACCAAGGGACAAATTCCTCACCCTTTTAAGGAAATCATTACAACAACATGCATTAACTCCCCTTCGGAATTATTTCAAGAATCAACAGACTTTAAATCCAACTCACTTACATAGACTTTGTTCAAATGTTAAGAAGATAACACCACTTTTAATTCCCCTGCAATTATCAACTCTCACTACTAGAGCTGCCAAATCATCCTCAAAGGAAACAATCTGACAGAATAAAAAAGAAATGGCAAAACAATATTAATAGTACTCTCAGGTAAAAATCAAGTGTAACCATTTCACCACCAAGAGCCAAATTTCCTCACCCCTAAATAATTCGTCCACATGCATTTTACTTACCCTAGTAAAATAATTTGTCTCCCAAAATTCAAATCCATCTAACATCACAAACTCTATCATGAATCTACGCTCAAATATTAAGATTCTACTGCCCGTATACTTTCCCTACTACTAACATAAATTTCATTATGAATGATCAACGATTAACTCCTATCTTAGAGGTGCCAAAAATCCAAGTAGCCTAACTAACCAGGCCTGATTAACTTGAACAGACAAATAGTTTTCTATCTCCAGGACTAATAGCACACTCTATACTGACTCTTTGGATCCCTGTCCATGTACAATCAATGCTATGTACTAAAGAAAAACTGTACAACTAAGCTATGGAAATAAACACTTCAATATGTGCTAGACTTCAGCGATTAAAGCCATAATTAACTCTGATCAAATCATAATCAATCCATAGAATTTGCTGTCATTTTTTGCACTATTACGAATCAACTCAGCTACTTTCCAGCCAGATTCTGAGCAGGAAAACGTAAAAATACCTGAAGTTCACAGCTAGGCATAGCAGGACCGGATCAAGCAATGCGGTCAGTGATGGCTTCAACAATCCATAGCTTAGTTGTACTGGACCAAGGTAAAACCTATGCACATATTCTTCAACTAAACCATATGGTTTGAAGTTTCAATCATGCAGCAATACCACTTTCACATACGCAACATCATGACCATTGCTGCGATTGCAACTAAAACAGCATCTTCTACCATGTTTTTAAAAAAAAGCAGTAACTAAAAGCTAACAGTGACTTAAAATGAAGATGAGAGTAAAGGACTACCTTGTTAGAAATAGACAAACTCAATCACGCTTACTGGACATGGACATGCATTGCTGCACCGATAGCCTAGAACCCCTCACCACTACAAAACTTCATAATACTTCACATTGATAAATTGGGGGATCATAACCAAAAAAATCAGGAATACTGAGGCATTGTTCTTTCCACATCCAATTCCTTTCCTAGTATACTTGAATCCAGGCCAGAGTGCCAGACACTCTGACCCTTGCAAGCCATCACTAAAGCCTCGAGTCAAAAATCAAATTTGACACGTTTATCATTATCAACAAATACATCATTATCACAGATAATGTAAGCCTCGAGGACAAAAATTTTCAACCCCTTTGAGATAATAACTTGTAAATATACTTCTTCAGAGTTACGACTTGGGAGTCTTTATATCCATCTCATAATAACCTTATAACAAAGTAATAGACATATAAATATACCAAATCCGTAATCATAGTTAGACCAAAAAGCCTAATCAGATGAAACTCAAAAATATGGTGAACCGACACTAACTTATATGGAATACTTTGTAATTTCCAAACGCATTAATATTCTACAAACTTAAATCAGTAATCAATTCTGAAAGTTCAGAAGATGCAACGTTAAAAACATTATGATGATTTGTTCAATCCATGCACACCACCAAATAGCCCAAGGAACTAAACTCTAAATTGTGGCAATGTAACCCTTTTTCAATCTTCAATATAGAATACATCTTTTGGAATTGAGGAAGGGCAAAGTTACACCAAAGAGAGAAAAGGATAGATTCCACAAAGACAAGACCTAAGTGCAAGAGAGAAGATGATCAACGGATTTTTCACGTTCCCGACACAGAATATCCACTAGATAAGCCGAAACTTCTCTTTTAAGCATATCTTCCACACGGATACTATCAACAGGAGAAAAAAAACTAACTTTATGAGGAGTTGAGGAGGCTTTACGCTTACATAACTCAACAGATGGCAAGTCGTGAGTCGACCCATAAATTACAGGCTTTTCTAGAAGATTACAAGAATCATTGCCAGCGAAAAACCCAGAATTATTGTGTGTCCCAAGAATCTGAAGAGCGCCTTCCCACATAATTAAATAAAAGAAAGCAACTCCAGAAACTTCAATGTCCGGTCATTAATTTTGCTTAGAGCTTTGAATCCAACTCATTTCACAAACGTTGTTATAAATAGAATTCTGAATCTAATAACTGCAAAACCACCATAGACTCGTGTACAAATGTTTTGAGCTGGCTATGTATACCAAAATATGGTGAACCGAAAGTCCAAAACTAATTAATAGTCTATAGCATTGAGCCCTCAGCTAACAAACTTATGGACAGTAGACCTCGGTCAAAAATCAGTTGCCAATTCGTGACCCTATCACAACCAAGGGACAAACTCCACACCCTTTTAAGGTAATCATTACAACAACATCCATTAACTCCCTTCAGAATTATTTCAAGAATCAACAGACTTTAAATCCAACTCTCACTTAAATAGAGTTTGTTCAAATGTTAAGAAGATAACACCCCTTCTAATTCTCCTGGAATTATCAACTCTCACTACTAGAGCTGCCAAATCCTAAAAGCAAACAATCTGACAGAAAAAAAAAAAAAAAAAAAAGAAATGGCAAAACAATATAAATAGTACTCTCAAGTAGAAATCAAGTGTAACAATTTCACCACCAAGAGCCAAATTTCCTCATCCCTAAATTATTCGTCCACATGCATTTTACTTACCCTAGTAAAAAAATTTGTCTCCCGAAATTCAAATCCATCTAACATCACAAACTCTATCATGAATCTACGCTCAAATATTAAGATTCTACTACCCTTATACTTTCCCTACTACTAACATAAATTTCATTATGAATGATCAACGATTAACTCCTAGCTTAGAGGTGCCAAAAATCCTAGTCAGCCTAAAAAACCAGGCCTGATTATATCAGATGAACTTGAACAGACAAATAGTTTTCTAGCTCAAGGACGAATAACATACGCTAAACAGACTAACTTAAAAATCAACCGTGGCCCTTCTGGACCAAATTCCAAAATCCCTTAGAGCTAATCATCAGTCAAAATACATTTTAACTCGCCAGTCTCTGTGTTACTTGTTGCCTGAGAGCCTAGCGCAACGTCCATGGTCGAAGGCTTGGTATGCACATTATTAGCAAGTGATGATGGTCGACGAAAAATGCATTTTAACTCCTTGCGGAGATATTTAAATACGCTGCAGACGTTGAATTACAAGAAAAAAATGATCCAAAACAAGCTCATACTCCTCAGTTCCACAAGGTTCTTTATTCTTTCCTTCTGGGGTGCTCATTCACACTTTTGCCTCGGCCTTTATCTAAATTCCAAACAATGGCTTCAATCCGTCCACCACACATACTGACTCTCTGGATCCCCGTCCATGCATGTTAAGACTAATAAGGTTTCACTTCACAGACTCATTAATCAACCCACGTCGCCCTTATCCTTCCCTAATTTTGAGGTTAAAAATCTCTCTTTGTGTTCCCTCTTCTCCTCTTTTGCCATATCATAAAAACAAAAACTACTACTCAACTAGTACCACACTACAAACTCTAGCAGTCTCTCCCATTTATAACCGATAGTCTTCCCCATCTTCATAACAGATTGCCACCATCTCACTATTTAGGCATTTTCTCAGTCCCTCACCTAGGCCTTTCCCTGTTTTAGGGTTTTGTTTATACAGCCTATTTGGAATAATATAAGTTAAACTGAAGCTTTCAACTCCGTTCCAATCGGACCCTAATATATCACTAACCAAATTGAAAACAATATAATGTACTTGATATCTTCCTTACCTGCAATGTTTGCTACTACATACCAGCCTAAATTACAAAAGTAGGTGCCCTTTTCTAATTAAATTATTTTTATGGGTAATAATATCATTTTTTCCTCGGGTGTACAAAGGCTTTCTGTGTTCTGAAGATGAAGAGTATTTTTAAATGATCTATACTAAATATTCCATCATAAAAGTGACGACTACAACGAATAAGCACCAATACTTCGCAAAAAAAAAGTGTAACTGACTTCTGCTTTATTTCATCATAATACAAAACCAAAGACAATTATGCGTCGCAGAATTGCCAAACCTAGATCCATATGTAACACTTCATAACATATAAAGTTCATAAATCACAATAAAAAAAAGTAGAGCACAAGAGCAGCACAAATGCAAATACAAAAACAATAGCATGTCAATAACGTCAACAACTATCCGAATTAAAGTACTTAAACATCTTCAAGACCTCATAACTTTAATAACTTCTCATCATCAACCCCTAAAGGGATTGGCAATCCATATATACACACATTATGATCACTAACAACATTAAAATTATAACTCCCCAGCTTCGCTTACGCTTTATGCTTCACGCTTCACCCTCTACGCCAAGAAATACAACAATCCGAATTAAAAAATTATCCAAAACAAGCTCATACTCCTTCAGTTCCACTAGGTTCTTTATCTAGGTTCTTTATTCTTTCATTTTGGGTGGGGTGCTCATTCAAACTTTTGCCTCCAAACAATGGCTTCAATCCATCCACCACAAGTGACTCTTTGGTTCCCTGTCCATGCTTGTTAAGACTAATAAGGTTCCACTTCACTTACTCATTAATCAACCCATGTCGCCTTTATCCTTCCCTAATTTTGAGGTTACAAATCTCTCTCTGTGTTCCCTCTTCTCATTTGCCATATCATAAAAACAAAAACTACTACTCAACTAGTACCACACTACAAACTCTAGCAGTCTCTCCCATTTATAACCGATAGTCTTCCCAATCTTCATAACAGATTGCCACCATCTCACTACTTACGCATTTTCTCAGTCCCTCGCCTAGGCCTTTCCCTGTTTTAGGGTTTTGTTTATACAGCCTATTTGGAATAATATAAGTTAAACTGAAGCTTTCAACTCCGTTCCAATCGGACCCTAATATATCACTAACCAAATTGAAAACAATATAATCGTACTTGATATCTTCCTTACCTGCAATGTTTGCTACTACATACCAGCCTAAATTAAAAAAGTAGGTGCCCTTTTCTAATCAAATTATTTTTATGGGTAATAATATCATTTTTTCCTCGGGTGTACAAAGGCTTTCTGTGTTCTGAAGATGAAGAGTATTTTTAATGATCTATACTAAATATTCCATCATAAAAGTGACGACTACAACGAATAAGCACCAATACTTCGCAAAAAAAAGTGTAACTGACTTCTGCTTTATTTCATCATAATACAAAACCAAAGACAATTGTGTTTCCAATGCGTCGCAGAATTGCCAAACCTAGATCCATATGTAACACTTCATAACATATAAAGTTCATAAATCACAATAAAAAAAAAAGTAGAGCACAAGAGCAGCACAAATGCAAATACATAAACAATAGTATGTCAATAACGTCAACAACTATCCGAATTAAAGTACTTAAACATCTTCAAGACCTCATAACTTTAATAACTTCTCATCATCAACCCCTAAAGGGATTGGCAATCCATATATACACACATTATGATCACTAACAACATTAAAATTATAACTCCCCAGCTTCTCTTACGCTTAATGCTTCACGCTTCACCCTCTACGCCAAGAAATACAACAATCCGAATTAAAAAATTATCCAAAACAAGCTCATACTCCTTCAGTTCCACTAGGTTCTTTATCTAGGTTCTTTATTCTTTCATTTTGGGGTGCTCATTCAAACTTTTGCCTCCAAACAATGGCTTCAATCCATCCACCACAAGTGACTCTTTGGTTCCCTGTCCATGCTTGTTAAGACTAATAAGGTTCCACTTCACTTACTCATTAATCAACCCATGTCGCCTTTATCCTTCCCTAATTTTGAGGTTACAAATCTCTCTCTGTGTTCCCTCTTCTCATTTGCCATATCATAAAAACAAAAACTACTACTCAACTAGTGCCACACTACAAACTCTAGTAGTCTCTCCCATTTATAACCGATAGTCTTCCCCATCTTCATAACAGATTGCCACCATCTCACTACTTAGGCCTTTTCACAGTCCCTCACCTAGGCCTTTCCCTGTTATAGGGTTTTGTTTATACAGCCTATTTAGAATAATATAAGTTAAACTGAAGCTTTCAACTCCGTTCCAATCTGACCCTAATATATCACTAACCAAATTGAAAACAATATAATCGTACTTGATATCTTCCTTACCTGCAATGTTTCCTACGACATACCAGCCTAAATTACAAAAGTAGGTGCCCTTTTCTAATCAAATTATTTTTATGGGTAATAATATCATTTTTCCTCGGGTGTACAAAGGCTTTCTGTGTTTTGAAGATGAAGAGTATTTTTAAATGATCTATACAAAATATTCCATCATAAAAGTGACAAAACTTCAACGAATAAGCACCAATACTTCGCAAAAAGAAGTGTAACTGACTTCTGCTTTATTTCGTCATAATACAAAACCAAAGACAATTGGGTTTCCAACACGTCGCAGAATCGCCAAACCTAGATCCATATGTAACACTTCATAACAGATAAAGTTCATAAATCACGATAAAAAAAAGTATAGAGCACAAGAACAGTGCAAATGCAAATACATATACAATAGCATGTCAATAACGTCAACAACCATCCGAATTAAAGTACTTGAACATCTTCAAGAACTCATAACTTTAATAAATTCTCATCATCAACCCCTAAAGGGATTGGCAATCAATATATACACACATTATGATCACTAACAACATTAAAATTATACGTCCCAGCCTCGCTTTACGCTTTATGCTTCACGCTTCACCCTCTGCGCCAAGAAATACAACAATCCGAATTAAACTACTTCCCCTTATTAAACCCCTAGAGAAATCGGCAATCATTCAACACACAAACCAATATACATACATTAAGAATTTATGATCATAAACAACATTAAATTATACCTTCCCGGCCTCGCTTTATGGTTTACCCTCTGTCCTTAAGCTCAGCAAGTCTCCTAATAAGATCATCCTCAGCAACCTTCTCATCTGCCTTCGGCACAGCAACAGCATGTCCAGCAGCCTGCGGCAAACCAACAGAAACCTCCAAACCATGATCATCCGCCACCTGCTGCAACAAACTATTAACCTCCGTCTCCGGAGTCGAAAGCGAAGTACTCCCAGCCATCGAACTCTCCATAAACTCAGCTTGAACCTCCATATTAACAAATTGTTTCTCAAAATTATCCATAGTTTCCGACATTTTCTGCAAATTCCCTGTATTCAACGACGATTCAAGCGACTTCACAATATTTCCCATCGATTTACCAATAACTTGCATCTTCGCCTGCGTATCTAATCGCGCAACAACCGCATCTAATCGCGATGAAAGACGTAAGTAATTCATTTGTTCCGTACGCTTTCGAATTGCGTTTTCTGCGTAGATCCTTGCGCCATCCATGTTTCCTTTTTCGATTGCTTTTTTGACCTTGAGCTTTTCGGATTTTTCATCTTTTTCGCACTTTCGAGCTTGTCTTTGGAGAGATTTTGAAGTGAACTTGAGTTCCATGATTTGATTCATCAGCTTCTCTGTGTTCCCCATGGTGATTTGATTGAAGAATTTGGGAATTAGGGTTAGGGTTTGTTGAAAAGAGGGGTTTCCGAGAGTTTTGTAGGATTGTACTCCTAATTGGGGGAATAGTTGATTTCGGGACCCGTAAGGTTGTAATAATGGGATCAAGTTAGATAGTTCCTCGTTCATATCCAATGCGCATATATGTTTTTTGCATAAATATTAAAAAAGATATTAAAAAATTATTAAAAGGACATTTGAAAGTGCGTAAAATATTTTTTTATTAATTTAAATGTTTGATGGTGGATTATAGGTGGCCCATAGAGTGACATTTTATGTAGATAAATGGTTTTCCATAAGGGTAGTTTAGTCATTTTGTTTTCTTTTTTAGGAAAGTGGTAGAGTGGATATGAATGGATGAAAAAGGAATATATGTAGGTTGTATATGAATAGAGGAAGTATGAGTCAAAGGTTCTATTTTGTAAACAGCATACCCGTATATGATCTCGGTGTAATAATTAGATTTAATGAATAATTTACTAGTTTTATATGTTCACAAATTCTACTTTACCACGTCGTATATGTGACCAGTAGAAGAGTGATTACATTTTGATAAGTAGGGACCACTTTAACTAAATATTGACCAATTTTTCAAAAGTGATCACTATTTATCAATAGGTGGTTACTTTCTATGACAAAATGGTCACATTTTGCAAAAATCCACGGGATGAGACCGTCGTACAGAAGAAGAACTACGGTTATATGTTTTGGTAAATAGCAAATTTTAAATCTTGGACGACATGAATTCCGTCCTATATTTTCTTTGCCTGAAAATTTAAACAAAAACTTCTCTGAGTATGACGGATTTAGCTATGCGCTAATTAAAAGTTAACTCTATCTAGACAATATACTACGTATATTTTTCTGCAGTTAGTCTTCCCATGCTTCAAGTCTTATCCAGCCGTGTTACCGAACTTTTAAAAAAAAAAAAAACGAACGAACGAAAATAAAAATAAAAAAAAAAGATACATGTTGTTTTAAATACTTCAAGTCTTATCCAGATTCGATAAATATTTATATTTTCTAATTATTTCCTTTTTATTATTTATTTCTAACATAATAATATTCCATACTCGATATCTAGCCTCAATACCGTACCGCCGTGTCTCCTCTTCGTCGTCAAACACGTACCGGAGCCGGCAACTTCCACGCCCTCAAAGCCTGAGGCCACCATAATACTTTTACAGAAAGGTTTATAAGATATTAATAGAAGATATTACAGCACACTGTAATATTCCGTAGTCAGAATAATATTAGTATTATTAAAAATAAGTTTATTATATTACGATATTAGGGGATATGATTTAGAAATCGGAAGCCAAGTGCTCAACATACAAACAATAGGAAATTCAAGAACAACAGAACGTATACTTTGTTTAAAATTTAAAGACCACAAAAGGGATGTATTCATGTACACGTAATAAAAGAGTAAATTAACATCGTAAATCGTAATAGAAGTTGTGCGTAAAGTTTTCTATTTTCCTAAATGGAGTCTAAGTTATTATTCTCCTTTTGGATTTCATACCGTATACTTAGTGGACATAGATTAGAAAACGTAATGTTGTAAAATAAGAAAATTTGAGTTTGATATTAATAGAAGTGTTATCGAGGATTGTGCTCCTAAATTTTTTGGTCAAAAGAATTTGATTCTTATCGATGCTTTAGAAAATTTGGAAACCCTCTTATGAAAAGTCGTTGGAGACAATATGTTAGAGGATGTGCAGAAGCGTGTCATGAGCCATCGAGTTTAAAAATTTTCTGTTGATCAAGAATGTCGTTTATTTGATTTTAATCGTTTTGTGTCCGGTCGTTCTCGACATATGTTGTAACTACCATGAGACTTTTAATTAATGAGACGATTTTTTCCCTTAAAAAAAAAAGAGTGTGCTCCTAATAATTGGGGAAAGACTCAAAAGAGGATAAAGTTACGTCGATTAAATTTGATGAACGGGTCAACTTGGTCCGATGTAGGCGGGAGTTTGGGCTGGGTCATCTCAAATTTGCAACAATTAGAGTTTAATAGGGTTGGGCTGAGTTAGTTCAGGTTCGGAGTTTTTTTTCCAAGTGTGTTATTAACAATTTTTTAGAAATTAATAGCCCAACTTGCAATAATAAATATTCAACATTTTCAGTCTGGATGTCAAGTTCTTACCAGTTCAATTTGTTAAGTCTAAAGTTGACAAAATTTGAAGTTTTATTTAAGTTTATAAGACCAACTAGTTTTAAACCCGTGCAAATTACACGGGTATATTTTTAGAAAAAATGTGTTGGATAATTAATATTATCGAATAGTGTCAATAATACGTAAATATTTTGCATTCAATTTCTATTATATTGATAATACGTTAAAATGCATGTTTTAAATAAAATTTAGAACATTAAATTGAGTACCCAAAAATGTAAATATTACTATAAAATCAAAACAGTTGTTCAAATGAATAACGATTACATTATCTTTCAACAAAACATAAAATTAAAATTAAAATTTCTCAAACTAATTTGATTCTAAATACTGAAAAATTTCATGATAAACTACATTAGTCGTTTTGTTGGATATGCTTATCATCATCACAAATCAAAAGTTTCAAGCCTTGTTTGTTTGTAACCCTGGAAATTGCTACGTAAAGCTGGCCATGACTAAAAACAGGTCGTGGAAGATAGATGCTGACTTGAGATAAAGGTTGTCCTTGACTCTTATTAATCGTCATAGCAAAGCAAACAAAAACAGGGAATTGCCTTCTGCTGAAACGAACCGGGAATCTACTCGAGTCTGACGGAGTAAGTGTTAGTCGAGCAGATGCTGACTTGAGATAAAGATTGTCCTTGACTCTTATTAATCGTCATAGCAAAGCAAACAAAAACAGGGAATTGCCTTCTGCTGAAACGAATCGGGAATCTACTCGAGTCTGACGGAGTAAGTGTTAGTCGAGCAATATGCACTTTATCCCCTTTATGACTGCCGGTTATAACCGTACATCTAATCACGCGTGACCCTAAATCTGTCACAATTAATCTCGTGCCATTACATAAACCACGTGATTGATCGATGTTACTAAGAAGCATGACCATTGCACCGACCTTTAACCTCAATTGATGATTCGGGAGTCCTGAACATTTAATACTATTGAGATATTCGGTAGAGTGTAACTCACGATCACCCATTCCCGTATCATCGTTACAGACTTCATCCGAGCTTAAATATAAAGCCTCCTCTTCATTGATAAACGACAACACGTAGTCGTTAACCGCTTCAACTCCTTAAAGGTGTAGAAAATTTATGCACTCAGTGGTAGGTCTGTATTATTTATTGGTATCACCCTAGTACTGTATTCAAACCATATTTTACATGGATGATAGGTTGCCATATCTAGCCCCACTCGATTTGATGAAATGTTAAACTTCCTTATTTTGTATATGTCTCCTTCGTTTAGACTCTCGAGAAATATCTTCACCAACTTATTTTTAATTGTTGCTTGAATTGTATCTCTCTGCATAAGATAAAATAGAAAAGAACTCATTAGTACATTAAATATGCATATTGAAACATTTCAATTGTTGAATGAGATAAGTACTTTTTGGTCCACCAAAATAAGCTCTACTCCTTGTATTTGTACTGGAACGGTATCTGATTTCTTGCACCAAAGCCGTGTTACCCTCACTGTTATTTGCCCTGTTCTTTTTGTTGATAGACGAATTTCGGAAAGCGGAATACTTCAATAGCTGCCATAATTATTTTAAAATTTGTTTGAATTGCTGGAATTGTTGTTAAGAGATTTGTGGGAATGTGAAATTTTGATGTGTGTAAAGTTTCACAATTGAGCTGTGATTTCTATTTGCACTGCATATAGATTGTAACTTCTATGTTCCACCATCTGCCCCACTTCTGTAAACCTCCCACTTATGTAAACCTCCCAATTATTGCTTTAACTGTTTTTAAACCACCACTTAATGCCTCTCAGATTTGTTTGGGTTTGTAATTGTTAGCCCATAATGTTTTTCGGAGGGTTGAGGTTGCTGGTTGACCCATATTGAAATTCGAAAAGTCGGCCCTTCATTTGACGTCGGAATACTGGCCATTTTTTGAATTGACAATCGATTGAAATGACGAATAGTGTTGCCGTTCTAACGAATTTGTTGTGGCGGGATGTTCCGGTAGCCTATCATTGTCACCTTCCCGATGGAATGGCGGCTGGTAGTTAGTTGCGGAAATGTTTTGCTCCAAATCAATTCTCGGTGATGATTGGCTATCGTACCAGATCTGAGAGAATTTTTACAATTTAAATATTTTCGGAAAATAAAGATCAATTTATATTTCGTAATCATTGTGTTTACTGAAACAATTTCTAATTAAATACTTTTGCTTCTAATAAAATTATTTAATTATATTTAATAACAATTTACTTGTATATATATATTTTATGCATATAATATATACAACATGCTTTTATGCTTTTGTTGATTTTTATGAAGTATATAATTAGTTACATAAAGGAGTTTATAATATTTTTTATATTTGATTTTAACTATATAACCGTTCATTAAAAATCAAAATAAGTTTTTAAAATATATATACAAAATTACGCCATTCATGATTTAAATAAAAATGTTCGTAATGTTTCAGAATTTACGATTTTGGGCATTTATTTAGAAAACGTAGTATATTAAGCTGTTATTGTGCAGGAAAATCATCAAATATTATGCGGGATCCACCTGAGTACGCCATTAACTCATATTAACTCATAATAAGATTATAATTTGCGTGGAGGAGTTTATAATTTTTATTACGCCATTAACTCGTAATCAGATTATAATTTGCGTGGAGGAGTTTATAATTTTTTTTTTCCTGATTGTATATTAATATTACGTTATTTTAATCATGTTTAAAAATTTTGTATGTTCGGTTTATTATTGTTATAAATTGTTATTAATTATAATATTCTAATCATCTAAATAAATTGTGGTCTAATTATCGCAATGTCTATTTCTAATTAATTGATTTATATAAAAATGTTCGTAATGTTTCGTAATCTACGATTTTAGGCAGTTATTTGGAATACGTATAATATTAGGCGGTTATTGTGCAGGGAAATCATAAAGTATTGTGTGGGACCCACCTGAGTAAATTAAAAAAAAAAAAAAAATTAAACTTGGATGAATGAATGACGTGGCGCAACCACAGCCTGATAAATGTTTCAGAATTTATATAGATAAGATTTGTTCGATTTAAAAAAGAATTTATGTTTAATAACCATGTTTGCAGTTTCTTCTCTCAATCAAGATCCATATATCCATTTTAATATTAAAACATGTCAAATAGCAACGTTGTCAATACGCAAACACTTAATAAATAAAATCACGTAAAAGGTATATTAATTATTTAATATCAGAAGTTCTCATTGAAGACGTGTCAATTCCGTCACTTCAAAAAGACGAGCCAAATATTACCATTCTAAGGACAAATGTGACCATATAAAAAACCAACCCGTTAACTTATAAATTTACACTGGTTACATTTGGCGTTAAAGTGACGACATTTAGCTCGTCTTTTTGAAGAAACAGATTGTGACCGTCTTCAGCAAGACTTAATTATTAAACATTGTAGTTTGAAGAATAAAAAATGGGAGAAAACTTATTTTAGTTATTGAAATGCCAAATAATTCTACTCTATGTAACATTTTATTTTAGGTAACTTATTTGGATAAATAAATTACTTGTCAAACACTTGCAAAAAAAAAAAATAAGTTAACTGAAATTATAGTGAAATAAGTTACTTCGATCAAATAGATTACCTAAATTTCATGTTAAACAGAGTCTAAGTTTGACTTCTATATTGATAACTTAAATTGATTAATCAACCCAATTACGAGGTGTTATCTTTCATACTCAATAATCGAACTAAATAATTATTTACTAAGAATATTATCATGGAAAATTATTATATTTATTTATAGAGCATTTCTGTTTTTTATTTGTCATTGTTTATTCATCATAGTAAATTTATGGAGCATTTCTGTTTTTTAATTGTCATTATTTATTCATCATAGTAAATTTTAGATTCGTCCATTAGTTTGATTTTGAACGTGA
Source organism: Silene conica (assembly GCA_029255685.2). Taxonomy (NCBI): domain Eukaryota; kingdom Viridiplantae; phylum Streptophyta; class Magnoliopsida; order Caryophyllales; family Caryophyllaceae; genus Silene; species Silene conica. Next base: position 74,075,767 of record CM055319.2, read on the forward strand.
AATGAGTTATCTAGGTTAAATTGATAGAAATAATTACGTGGTTAAAAGTTATATGGATCCAAATAGATCCAATCCCACATAATAAGTTAGACACATCGGTCTTACTTATTATGTAGAGAATATAAAAAGCGAATTGTATACACGTCTTGATACATAACTGTTTAAATAATAAATTGACCGAGTTTGAGTTAAAAACGTAAAATTCATTTAAATGTGACAAATGTAAATCTAATATAGCTTATTTCTCGATCATATATCAAATTTATTTAAGCCTTGTATCTATCTACTATTATCATATTATGTATTTCTTTTGTATTAATTCATGTTTATGAGTGTTTATTAACTTTATAACTAAAACTTAAGAGACTATCTTTCAATAAATTATTGAGAGACCATTCTTTTGTACCATTTTATTTGTATTTCGTCACCCTTTTGTATTTCGTACTTATTTACATAATAAATGTACTCTTGTTTTCTTTAATCATGATTTGTAATTATATTACCTTTGGTACCACTTTTTCTTAAGCTTATTGAGAGACGGTTTTTCAGAAGACCTACTGTGACTTTATTTCACTCGATGAATACACGCGTATTCTAATTCATGGATAAATGTGTTTATTTCACCCAACGTAGTCTCTATGAACCGTAAATTAAACATGTTTATTTAATTCCATGAAACGTTTAAAAATAAAAAAGTTGGCTAATTAATTAGTCATAATCCTAAAGTCCTTGTTTTCACATTATCAAGAACATTTCTACATATCATGCATGGACAACATATCATCGTACCATATTATAGTACATATATATCGTCTTATAAAATTTTGATGAAGCAAAATGATCATTGGTTACATATTTTTTTTCTGTGTTAAATGAGGCACAATGTCGGTATAATATAAAAAGAAAAAGGATTATAATAAATTAATAATCCATCAACCTTATGTTCTTAAATAATACGCTATTTATCAATATGGCAATATAACTACTTCATTTTAAAGTTATAACGAAACGATTTTATTTTCAAACGTACTATTAATATTCATAAAATCAGAATTAATCTTAGCTTCAACTTCTGCCTCGCTCAGCTTCTTGTTTAATTGTGTGTCGAACTATGGAAAATAGCTCATATTATCTACTACTTCCATCCCCGTCAATTGTTTTCATTTGGTTCTGGTACAAGAATCAAGAAATGAGGAGAAAATCAATTACTAAATGACAAGTGAACCAAATCAACTGTAAATGATCAAATTACTCATAAAATGTACTTTTAAAATAAAAAGGATAACAATTAATTAACACACCCAAAATTGAACTAATAGGAATATTGATAATAGTTGAGTCTCAACCATCACCTTAAGATTTTGGTTGAGATGATTCATCTATCATGCTATCAGAGCCAGTATGACCGAAGATCACGAGCTCGAATCCCGACAAACACGAAGTGAAAACCCAACACACGATATGAGAAAGTCTGTGCAAACTAACCACTTAAAATTTTGGTTGAAATGGTTCATCTATTAAGAACGCAACAACAATGATTAGAGGGAGGGATTATATCTTTAATAGTCAACTTATACCTTTAACACAACATTGCATTATTTTGTGAAATGAGCTAAAGATGGGCAATATGCCAACAATCCAACATCCCATAACTTCTACCGAATATTATTAGTAATAAAAAAGTGAAAAAACTTTTATCCAATAATAACTCAAACTAATAAAGAGCGTTCTTCTTACCTAATCAAATCATAAAGTAAGTAGAAGTGGTCTCAAATCCTATCTTGACAACATAAAAGATAAAACATGCTTTAAAGATGTCAAAAGAATCTCTATAACACTATAAGACTACGTGGTACCAAACCTATGTTAATCGGTCGATCTCTTCTGTAACACTGAGATATCCGTTTTAAATTTAAAACGATTCAAATATTATCTAATTTGGACACAAATAATAAACCTTTTTGTTTTTCGTTATGCATTCGGATTTTACCACATTTATACTATTTTATCCGTTTTAAATTTAAACCGAATATACTCATTTTAAATAAGAATATTTGAGGATAATTTTGGCTCATCTACTTGGTATAAATACGAAATTATTCTTGTATAATTTGCATATAAATGTAAAGTAAATTGTACATAGTTTTTGTATGAATGTGGGTAGAAAATGGTGGACCAAAAAATGGTGAGAAAAGCTAGAAATGAAGACAATAAAGTCGAGATTGTGGAAAAATAATAACGATTTATTATTTGTTACGAGTAAAAAATGGATAGTATTCCTCTCATAAATTGCAAGTGGCACGACCCAAAAAATGCTCTATTTATTCCTATCTGTCCTCCAACTTGCCTTATTATGAAAGAAATATTACCAGTTTTTAACTTGTAAATGATGTATCCGTTACAAACCAGACTTATTTAATGAAATAATAATAATCGGGGTAGAATTATATTGTAGGCATTGTAGCATGTGTGGTTGATACAATGAGACCTACTTTTCTCATGCACGTTACGTAGGACCCTTTTTAAATTGAGGCACACGTGGGTGTGACATTGCCTAATTTATTACTACCCTCATTTTGACTAGTCGGCACACTATAATGGTGGCGAACACTTTTGTTTCGACCAATCTATCCTCGATCTCTAAGACTATCCCCAAGTAAGGTCAATTGCTAGGTCAATTCCTTGATTGGGTCAAGTTAATTACAATTAGTAGATCCAAGGGTGTTGAGCAGGAGCGAACCCAGGATTTAATACATGGGATAGCGAAAAATATTAAAAAATGAATATACCTGAAGTGGGATTCAAACCCATGACCACCAGGTGGGATTTTGAAACCTTACCATTGAGACTGATGATATTTAGTGATCATCTAATGAGATTACCTTTACTTATTTATTATTCAGCAATATTCGGGGTAGCAAAAATTCGTCTTCTTAACCAATTTTTTTAAGTTTGGGGTAGCGGCCGCCACCCCTTGCTACTAGGTGGGTTCGCCCATGGTGTTGAGGGTCAATTTGTAACCCAAGGTGGAACAAATTGACTCACTTATTGACCTCTTATGTGTCAAACTCATTGTTACAAATTAGAAAAAAAAAAAAAAAAAATAGAGCATATGTTATTGACTTGATTAAATCGACCTTTTGCTTGGGAGGTTAAAAGAGTGTCCATGTCAATAAGGTGAGATTAAAGATTAATATGTTATTGACTCGATTAAATCGACTTTTTGCTTGGGGATGGTCTAATTATATTACTGTTGTATTTAAATCCATTTTGTATATTTGTTTATTTTACGTTTGACAACCCGTGTTTTATATGATAAATATTTTAGCTACGTATTTGCAATAATTATAAAAATTAGATATATTTAATGTTGTGAAAAAGAATCAAACTAGATCACACATAATATATTTTCTCGTACGTATTAGGAGAAAATTGAAATTGAACGTTCACTTGTAAATAGTGTACAAAATAGAAACATATTAAGGCTCTGTTTGGCAAAACTAACTGAAAAGGTAGCTGAAACCTGAAAAGGTAGCTGAAAGCTGAAAAGGTACGTGAAACCTGAAAAGTTACCTGAAAAGGTAGCTGAAAATTAAGACCTGAAAAGGTAGCTGATTTTTGTTAAAACTGTTTGGATACTAGCTGAAAAGGTAGCTGATATTTAACAAAATGACGGAAAAGGACATGGCTTATTATTGATATCTTTTACGTTTTTACTATTATTCTTGTGTTATTGTCTTTGACGGCGTTACGTTTTTAATAGGCTGAGGTCAAGGCGAATGAGAAAATAATTAACATATAACGATTAGGTAAAAAAAATTCAAACAATACACCCTTGAAAATATATTTTAGCGATACAAAAATAATTCTTTATTAAAATCATAAAAAAAAAATATTAATTAAGCTTCACCCCAAATTAAAGTAGCGATCCTATACAATTAAGGGTAGAATAGGTAGATGAAAATAAAACAGGTACCTGATTTCTCAAATGCTACCTGGAGTAGCTTTTTATTTCAGGTACCTTTTTTCCTCAAATCAGGTTCTTGCCAAACACCCAAAAAGAAATAAGGTACCTGATTGTTTTGACAAAAAAATCATTTCAGACAAATCAGGTACCTGATTTGCCTTGCCAAACACAGCCTAAGTGGATTTGAATGGGGGAGTATTTGCTACTTCGTATAATTTATTCTTTATTTGTTTTATTAGAGATTTATTTTAAAAAAAATAGCTAATTTTAAACGAGTTAATACAATTTTTTTTTCAAATAGACTAATTATTTGTATAAAATAAATGTATGTAGAGACTTTTGAAAAATAAATTGCTTGATTTGAATATTAATAAAGTACTGTATATGTTAACTTTCTCATACTGAATATTATGAAAAAAATATTACTTTTAATTAATTTGATTTAACCCTATTATTTAAAGAAAAGAAACGACAAATATTGCAAACTGAAATATAATTACTTTAGATAAATAGTAGTTTACTCAGTTTTAAACTCCCGAATCTCAAGTTACTAATATTGAAAATAAATTCATTAGAATTGCTTTTATAACCTTGCGCTATTGTGTTATTAATTGGGAAATCACTCTATCAATTTTTTTAAAAAAATTATTTAATTTGTTTATATACACATTTCACAAATTTTTATTTGCAACATTCACAAGTTATAACAACTAATTAATTTAAATAATGTTAAAAGGGAAAAAAAATTGTGAGACTTTATACAAACTCGGGACTAGACATATCAAACATTTCAGACTCAAATTGGGCCGTACGGATCCAATATACTACATACGAAGTATTAGATTGAATACAGGCCGGGTCAAGTTTTGACATGTAAAGGCTTGTTATACCGCGTACACATAGATATAGTGTAGGAGAGACGATTGATTTAGCAGCTAGTCTTGATAATATTATCCATTTTAAATATAAAACGAGTTAAATATTATAAAAATATATCAAGATAAATCTTTTATTTTTTTAATACATTTTATTTTTATTTATTTATTTTATAAGGATATATTTAACGCAAATCCGTCACAAGCTGAAAACGGCACCATCCGTCACAAGCTGAAAACGGATAGTGTCTTTCTTATCAATTGCATAACGGCATAACCATGAAATGCTCCATTTTTTTCCACTTATTTTCTCACTTGTATTGTTATGAAAGGGATATTATCCGTCTTTATCCGTGTTCGACTTTAATCTGTCTTATAATAGTGCCGTGGAGAAAATTCTTAGTTTTGGTGATTAATTATATTGAAAAGACAGTTCTAAGGACACAGGGTGACAAGACAGGGAAGGTTGAAGATGTTTGTCTACAAAAGATGGGCCCAAAAAAAACAGGGAACAAGCAAAGTGGGCTTTGCAAACTGTCGTCTATTTTCCAAAATATCTGCACGTGTGACTGGGCTGGCTTCCATTTTTAGCCTACTCTTTCGTAAAACCCCAAGCCCTACCTTTCATCGTCTATTCACAAACAGCAATATAGTTAAGCAAAACACTCGTAAGACTTGGGATCCGGTGAAAACCACCTTACAATGAGAACCTTGTGAGAACTCTACATTACGGACTTTTTAAAAAAAAATTAATAACGTAATTGGATTCGGCATGACATTTTATAGCTAGAGAACATATTTTTTGGTCTAGAAAATAAATACTAGTGACGGAAATCAAGGTGAGATACGTTTTATTTATTTGCATGCACCTACTATCTATATTTTCGTATCTATCATTTTTCCGCCAATAGTATTTATTTTCTAGACCAAGAAATATGTTATTTGGCCATAAAATTCCATGCCGAATCCAATTATGTCATTAATTTTTTTAAAAAAACTCTATTCTCACTGGTTCTCATTGTAAGGTGGTTCTCACCGGATCTCAACCCACACTCGTAAAAAAATAAAAGAAGAAAAGTTATATATTCGTCATAAGTTTACGATGAGATCAGATTTTATTATTCATATAAGTACATAAGAAAAAACATAGTACAGCAATATTTAGAGAACAAGAGTTTATTTTGTCTTATTTATACATATGAGTAGTACTTGACCTGTCACAAACTTATAATAAGGTGTCCATCACAATTGAGACTTGCTGAAAAATAGTGTCATTTTTCATTTAACATATTTGTTATTTTTACGGGTTCTTTTAATAGACATTTGAAATTTTTGATGCCTACAATAGCTACATACGAATTGAACTGCTCGATCTCTCTCAACTCTCAAGCGAGTGAGTTATGTTTCATTTAAAACCTTGAATTCTTAAAACACTTTGCCTGCAGATTGGACTAGGATTTTTGGTTCCGATCCGGTTGATGCCCGTCTGCTCCAATTTTTCGGTCCTGAACATATAATGCACGACCCTAATTGAAAATGCATAATCAAAAGTAAATAACGTGTTAACCAACGTAGGACAAAACTATTAGAAGTGACATTTGGAATTAAAATGTGTAAATATAGTCCTTCTCCTATTTTACTCCTATTTTACTGAATTGTTATCCATTTTTATTTTGAGAGCATTAGTAGTTAAATAGTTATCTTTTTTTAAATGACATGAGTCTGTCAATGAAATAACTATTAATCAGCAGGAAATGAATATACGACTATATCTTGTAATATTAGTCATACCATACGAAATACAGTAGTATGTGAGGGTGAGCTGTGACATGAACATCGTGTATATTTTTTTGTTTTTTTTTTACAGCCGTGAACATCGTATATATATATAGTAATATACTAATATTAACAACTTTTTTCTATAACGGACAGTTTTATAACTATTTAAAGGGTTAAGTAGTATTTAGAGTTAAGTAATACATATATGGGAGATAAGACAAACTTTTTAAGCACTTTACTTTCATTTTATCTATTCATATAAATATTTCTTAACCTACTGCAAATTTACGACGAATATACCAGTCTCAAATACGAATTTGTACAGATATAGAGTACACTACCACCTAACAGTCGCAAGATTTTTTGGAATGCAATTGACTGTAAGTTCACTACGGTAATGAATATCACTATCATAGTTTTTTCAGAGTCGAATCTTCCACTACCATTCAACATCTAATTATTGCAAGTTTTTACTTAGAGTTTTTGAAAATCCCTAGATAATCATCACTTAATCACATCATTACACTCAATAAATAAAGTCACATTATTTTCAAAAGACCAATAATTATATCCCGACCACCCTATCATTTTTTATTTTTCATACTACGATTTTATTTTAATTGACTAATTACGTTAATTAAGATATTAAATATACAGAATCAGGAGAGACTAGAGACTGAGAGAATATTTAATATACAATTCGATGTCATCCAATTTGAAAATCTTATTTAATTTTGATATCGATGTTGGTCGGGAATTAGCCTACATACACAAAAAATTGAAGATTAATTAAACAAACAAAGAGATAATGGATTTTTCTAATTAAACATTATACTAGCCATTACATTACATTATCAAGAAATTATCAATCATGTACAAGATCATTATAGTAAACTAGCTACCTAATCTAAAAACCCCTTCTATTTACAAAATTGGACTTCTAACTCTTACATAGAAAAGCTCCATATCCAATAATCGACTAGTCTAAAATAAGACAGCGTACATCTGACTAGACAATGTCTATATCAAGGTCGATAATTGTAACACATTTCATTATCTTTTGTGTAATTGGTCAATTACGGCCTCTGAAAATTGCAGTATGAGGGAGAATTTTACCACGACCTAATCATCGGAACAAAGAAGCATGACAATACATCTTCTAATAATGTAAAGTCTACCTCTTTGTTCCTTCAAAAACCTTCCTAATTTTCTACTTGGCATTCTCTTCTCAAATCTTCCCATACTCTTGAATAGTGATCTTCAAAGGAGCAATAAATTATAGTAAAAAAATAGAGAATTTTAAAGGATAATGTATGCTTAGAATATATTTATATATATATGTTTTTTTGTATGAGAATTATTGCAAGTTTGTAAGTTTTGGTAATGAAAAGTAAAGGGGAAAAGAAGGGGTACTTATATAGAGAAGATTAAGAGAAGATAAGAGAAGGAATGTGGTCCAAATAGAAAGACAAATTAACAAAAGGCCCTACTCCCTAAAAATGGAATCTCTTACACTTATATTATTATTGTTTTTTTTAAAAGAGCTTCTTATAATATTTTTAATTTCAGACCTGTCTTTATGTCTCTGCCAAACAAGACTTTGTTGCACCAAGATTTATATGTGTTTCATCTAGCCATTATTAATTGCAACTTTGCAAAGACAAATTAGAATGAGGCTTATTGTTAAATGTTATCCATATTGTATGTCTAATGTAGGTACAAATTAAATTGTAGAATATAACCCGTCTTAATGAATGTATAACTGTTCGTTGTAATTAGTTATCTGTGGTTCTTTAACTATGAAAAAACTGTCGATTGTTATGATTTTGTAACTGTTACTCTCTCTAATTCACCCTGTTATTCCCCTTACCCTTAAACACAGTTTTCAATGTAAAACAATAAAAAAGAATAAAAGGTACAAATTGACTTGTGTGTAGAAAAGAGACACCATAATTAATTAAAGATAACCAAAAATTATTATCTTCTAATTCTTCCCTCCAAAATTTAATTTTATGCGGTAAAAATTATCTCTATATTTAAATATAAGTAGTACTTCATAATTCATATCCTACTACCCATACGTAGTCATGAGCATAGTTTTTGAGCATTGAACTTTCACAAATTTTCATTTGCGACAGCGGTATTCGTCACAAACTTGTGACGCTGTAGAACTTTAAGTAAGCTTCGTGCAAAGTATTAATTAGAAAACTAATTGGTTTATCTCATTTATTTTGATAATAACAAATGTTCGACTCCCATAAACTACACTATTTAGGTTTTCAATTTTTCATTATTTATTGTATCTAAATTTATTTTTATTTTCAATATTCTAATAAAATATATGCATTATTTTTCATTATTTATTTTATCTAAATTTATATTTAATTCAATATTTTATTAAAATATATGCATTGTTTAGATTTATATTTATTTTCAATAATCTATTAAAATATGTGCATTGTTTTGTAATATTTAGTCATGTACTCATGTTACGTACTTTTCATTACCTTTTATATCTAGATGTATATTTATTTTTTTGTAATATTTAGTCATGTACTCATGTTGCATACTTTTCATTAATTATTATATCTAGATTTATATTTATTTTCAATACTATATTTGGTAATTTTTTGTGATATTTAGTCATCTTAATACGTAAATAATATCGCAATTATGGTTAAAAAAATGTGTACCCTCCCAAACTCAAATTCCTTCCTAAGCCCCTGACTGTATTAGTGAACTCGAGGTAATTCGATCTATGTTGTACAACCGTTTTATTTTAGAATTTTAGATTTTAAGCATTATGTTAAACATACATCTTTTAAATTATTTATTACTTTTGTTGTGTCTAACAAATATTATTTGTTCGAAGCTGAGTGAAATATTAGAAGGGATTAGCTTGGGGTAAAAGGCAAACTCCATTTATTTAATACTATCAACTCATCAATACGATGTACTAGTATTATCTACACAAATGACCTTTTTAATCACTTGAAGTGGTAACAGTAAAACAGTACAAACAGGCAATACAGCCACTGACATTGAATGGGTTCAGTGTAAGAGCTTTAATCCAAATCTTTGACTCAAATTTTGTACCTTCACTTGACTATATTGTGCATATGCATGTTCTTAATTTTAAAAATTGGTATTTTGATTATGGACGGTTACTAAACTAAACTGAACAGAACTTTATAAATTTGAGCCAAAATTATATCCAAAAGCTTTACGAATCGAGAATAACACAAGAATGATATCAATTGACTTTTTTCATGTTTCTTATTTCAGTTCAGCTTGAGTTCAGTCTAGTTTAATTCAGTTCAGTCGTTCAACTCCATTCGGTTCAGTTTAGCTCTAAAAAGCCTATCAGTTTACAATAACCTATATGTTAATGGTTTTTCTTACACACAACTTAAATAACCAATCAAATACTTTAAATAACATTTCATCCTTCTTATTTGGTCTTTATAAATGAATTAATGGTAGTAATAGACTTAATTAAATGATTGAAATTAATATTGGTCAAAAGAAGGCACTCAAGGTAGTAAACCATAGGAAAGCAATGAGAAGAAAAGGCCATGTGTTCTCACCATACAATTGATAGTTCTGTAGCTAATATGGTCCCTAACCTAAGCCAAATTGTTCCCATATTTATCTCTTAGATGAAGGTACATAATGTCAATACCAAAGGGGATGAATGTTATTTCTAAAATTATTTGATAAATAGTGTATACAACATCGTAGTGGTTAGCATGGTATTTTTGCGTGTCCGGGGATGATCAGAATTCCTCGATCGTTATCAAAAAAACATACATACACGATACACCACAACCCTACCATAGCTCTAGGGTTTTGGTGCTTATCCTTCGAGCTTCAATTAAATTCACATTCAATTTATAATTAGCTTAACGAATCAGTGACGGAGCCAAAATTTTATAATTAAAAGCGCTGGAAATTGAGTTGAAACTAATAAACAATGTTATAAGATAAATTAAACTCAGAGTATTTTTAAAAAATGTTAACTAAAAATTTTAATATTTTAATATCTGGTGAAACAAGCGTTTCTACTGACTCCAAATTCTGTCAATAAGGAGTGCTATTAAAGATAAGATGAGGTCACTTACCTACAAATTAAGGGTCAAACGTTATGGCTCAAATAAATGTCCTACAAGTTTAGGGTAATAATGGCTTGGAGGATGTTTTAATTATTAAAAGAAAGAATACCATTTGCCTTAGAATTGTAGGTAAGTTACATAAATTATTGTAATTAATTGTTAGTTGTAGATTTGTATCACTTGCTTGATGATTTGATGATAGATTAACTAGAAAATCCATGCATGATAACATTTGAAATTTGATGTAACATAAAATATTTATTTTTATGTTTTAATGCAATTATTATTTGAAGGCTATCAAAGCAATAGGTAGTATGTAACAATAAGATTATCTCTCATTGGGTAGGATGTATATGACAATTTATAGATCCGATATAATCCAATAAATTTTGTGTTTGAGGTAAATTTTAAGTTGTGGAATAATTCAGGTCTAAATTTGTGAAAAATATAAGCTGAATGAAACTGAATTGTTGCGAATAGTTGAACTAAAACGAAATGACCTAATCACGTGTTTTTGGTCTATTGGAGATTCGAGTTCCCTCAAAACATCCAAAGGATGGACTGCAGGGTCCAGGATTCGAACCTCCCTAGGTAATGAGACTTGGCCACATGACTTTCAGTGAGGTGTAACCCCGTGGATTGAGCTTACATGGTATTGTTGTGTGTCCGGGGAGGATCAAACCTGCTTGTCATAAAAAAAAAAAATGAAATGAGCTAAAATGAAGTTAGAAAGAATAAGACTTAACTTCTACTAAATAATATATATTCAGTTCAGTTCTGTTCGATTCAGTTCAGTTCTGTTCGATTCAGTTCTGTTCAGTTTCATTCGGTTTAATTCAGCCGAAAAGAACATGATCTAAGTCGAGTATATAACAAGATAATAATAAAACTAAATTTAAAGGTTCCCTTAATTTAATTGAATCCCAAATAATCATTGACCTTATAGATTGTGGTGTAAGATGCTAAAATGTACTTATAGAAGTACTATTTATGTTTTAGAAAATGGAAATCATGCACCTTGACTTGTTAAATTATACAAGTATCGTCATACAAAAAGATAGAAATATTCAATATAATTTTGCAGGTACTTGTCTTGGTACAATACTAACAAATTAACAAGCAAAGCAACGACAGCTAGAATGCTTCAACCATGAAATACGGGAACTTGAATCATATAGCTCTTTGAATTAAGCAACAAAATCGAAACAAGGAAACCATGTTTCCCAGTTATTCCCTTCATGTTATTGTTCTTGCTATATACTCCGATCGGCGATCGGTCCGTCTTAGACCTTGTTTTTTGGCTGAATTAAACTTAATGAAACTGAGCGGAAGTGAATTTAATTGAATAAAACTTAGTAAAATTGAATAAAGTTAAAATAAGAGTTGATTTGTGAAAAAATTAATTGAATTGAACTAATTAAATGAAATTAAATCGAATTGTATTGAATAATGCTAGGTAGAAATACAACGAATTGGAATTAAGTCAGAAAGAACACAACCTACTCATTTGTTTATCCATTTTATTTATCATGAGATGCATTTTAGTCAAAGGTAGACTAATTCATACTCGATAGTGTATGTTTGTTTATCAATTGTGTATCGAGTATCGAGTTGGTTTTATGTAAGGTAAGATTGTCAGTATCGATATTTTTTAATTAATCCCTCTCATTCAGCAGATTATTCTTTACATTTCATTAAAATACTCCACGTGAAAAAATAAAAACATTAAGAACCGGTTGAATGATAGGGAGTAAACGAGATTTATAACGTACATGAGAATAAAATCATCACATTTTACGACAACACGAATTTCTAATTGATACAAATAACAATCTCAAACGAGTTTTTTATATGTAGAATTAACACTTCGTTTCTCAAATCTCATTTATTTATTTATTATTAACTAAAATACCTACTCCGTATCTTACATAAAAGATAAATAAATAATTTAAACGGTACAAGTACTGTCTTTCGTAGTGGTATAATTAGGGTAAGGCAAATTCTTATTTCGGACGAGTTGTTTTTCCTTCTGAAATAAATAAGACGGATTAATTGTAGTCACTTTTACCATAAAATGTTATCATTTTTTGATAAATGTTACCGTCATTTTCAGGGTAAATAGTAACGAATTTGCTATATAACATTTTGTTATTAAATTGTTTCCTTCTATTAAAAATGTGGTGGCATTTGTTCCGTCTCTTTTTAATCGGTCTGAATAAAAAATGTATGGATAGATAATATAGGTAATTGCGTGCACCATAGTTTAACCATACGAGTACTTTTTAATGCGTTTCGATGTCTAGGGCAAAAGGGAATGACACTACTTCGAATTTCTAACTTTGTTGATTTTGTTGTCTGATTTTTGCACCCCTTACCAATTTCACTACAATCTTGGTTTATTATTTTATATACATACCTCCTATATATTTGGGTTAAGTCATACTAGTGACTAAGTGAAATTCACCTTCACTTTTCGAAACAAAATAACTTATTAAGTCGGTGTAACGTATACATGCATCAATAGTTTATTTATTACGGAATAATATTATATACAAATACAATCTTTATTAAAAATAATTTTTATGAGTAAGTCTCTTATAAAATCATTCACAAATTAAAGTATCTCAATGCATGTCCTTCTCACCCAAACGACCAAACATGGTTATGTAAATTAATATATAAATTTACAATAGCAAATACGTAAAATTGTTTTACATAATTTTTTTGTCTCTCCAGTTCACTTTGCATAACACAGAGGCGTTTTTAGGATTTGATGGACGGGGAGCGTAAAAATTTTAACAATAAAATTTTGAATTATATGAAAAAAAATTGTTTAGTTGGACAAAATGTTGATATATAACATGAAATAAAAATTGTTCAATACATGGATAAAACCCTGACCTTTAACTAAGAAATAACTTTAATAACGCTAGACCAACATAATTAAACTACGACTTTACTATTAAAAAATACTTCATAGTTAATTATTTTTTTGGAGAAGGGGGTGCACATGAACCTCCTGCACCCCCTCCAAAAACGCCTCTGACACAACATATATTTAGAAGATAAATGATCTATCTCTTGATTGATTATTTAAATCCGAGATTTATTAATTTTGCTTTTTGAGATACAAATTAATTAAATCTCATTTATTAATAGAGAAGTTAATTTGAAATGAAAAATATATACATGATATTATGATAAGTATGGAGTTTACCATTTAAGTTCATCTTAAAAGATGCAAATATGCTCTCACATATTCGCATGTATTTTAAATCGGTTTTTGACTGTACGTGTCTCCTTAGAATACACTATAAAGACGATTTTTAAGATAAAATAACACATCAAAGCATTAAAACGATAATCAAATTATTGAATAATCCACAAATCATAGTTGTTTAGCAATAATGGACACACACACATAATATGTTGGCTTTTTATGCCAATAATTTGTGCAATTTGTTGAACAAAATTAATGTCAGAAGATTATAATAATATATATAGATAAATCCAGTGACAATAATATGGAGACAATGTTGATTATATTAAGAACAAAAACATAGCATTATGAGACAGTTGGGCCAGTGTTTGCTACAAACTGTTTCTTGTATGATCTTTAATTTAATTTTGTATACCTAATAACGACATAATTATGAAAGATTATACAACTAGATGTATATATTTGGTAGTATAATATAGATTTCGAGCTTTGTAACATAAAATTTGAGCTTATACTTATATTTTACGAGCTTTATTGAAAAGAATCTGATCGTCTTTACAAAAAAAAATTGTTAATCAAAACATTATATTGAAACTCAAAAATAATACATATAAAACCTAAAGATTTTAATTTTTAACACTAAAAAGTTATAGTGCAAGAAAAAATTGTTAAAAGCTCGAAAAAAAGTATATATAAGCTCAATTAAATTTATATTATGTGTACGATACTCATATACATTTGGGTGTATAAACCTATTTGCGAATAACGACATAATTACATAGTAAATTAGTAGTATTAATTAAGTAGACATGTCAGCACGTGATTACTCGTCTTCGATAATATGTTCATGCATTTGCCTACTTTATCCAGGCAATACTATCACTTATGACTTAGACCTGACAAATAGGTCAAGCAGACGGACCATTTGTATAAGATTAAAGTATAGCATTTTGTATAGCCTCAGCCCCCAGATTCATTGAATTAGATAAAACTGTATCCGGCGTTAAGTAACAAACATTTTAATCCAAATGTTTTAACAACACTATTCCGTTTCTAAGGAATCAAACACGAGGAAATGGTAAAACCGTTTCTCCTAAACTAATTGGTGCAAGTCCAGTGGTAACTGAGTTAAATCTTAAAACATGTAGGATGTAGAAGTTGAGAGATCTCATGTACGATTATCAACTAGGGTCATGACCACTGCAGCCCTCGAAAGGGTGGTTTGGTGCGAGAATGCATGGACCCGGAAGATTAAACCCCTCGTCTCAATGAAAAAAACAGTTTCTCCTAAATTTTTGTTTACATTTACAAAGTACAAAGTAATTGATTATGGGTACAAGAGGGATGTTCGGATGGAGAGTATATTAGCGTTGTTATGTTCGGTGTATTTGCATAATATATCAAAATGTAGTTTTGTATGTTAGTTCCATTGCCTAAATAGTATTATACATTCAGATGTATACGAGTATATATCGTATTCTTGTGCGGAAGTATGAATACTTTGTGTTGGTCCTTTGCTACGCCGGTGTCCACTGTATATAATAGTACGATATTGTCCACTTTGGACCAAGTCCTCACGGATTTACTCTTGAGCTCCTTCTCAAAAAGTCTCGTACTATTATATTTTTAGGACACTGTAGACACGTAAATTTTATTAAAGTACCGGAAATAAAATTAAGTTAAATATTTTAAGTTAATATCAAGTTTTAGCTTAATTTAATTATATTTGTCTCCTTTAATGGAGTTCGGATCGACTCATATTACAAATTAGGTTATTTGGGCCCAAAATCAAATCAAGTGGTCAATTGGGCCCAAAAGCAAACCAAGTGATCAATTGGGCTCAAATGAGAAGTCAAACTCACAAACGAAGCCCGAAATTTAAGATCATTTGTCAAGAGAGAAATTCTTATAAATAAAAGAATTCGCCCGAAGAAGTTCATGAAGTTGTGAAAATGTTGATGGTATTGAGAGGCACTAAGTCAAGATGGCAGTGAAGAGGTTTATTAATGGTACGATCGACGAGTTTGCGATGCTTAAAAAACTCTCGGATGATGAAAAGTTAGATTGAGTTCTACTTTGTTTAAATGAACAATAGCTATGTGTATGAACGAAAAATGGTGTTGGCATTTTCCAGTACGTTGTTGATGATGAATTTGGTGAAAAAAAAAATACAATTTTTAGTTATGTAATTGGATCTTTGATAGTTCTCAAATTGGAATTTTTAGCATTGAAATCCGAGTATCTTTGGAAAATTGAAATTAACAATTCAATTCTAAGGGCACCCAAACAGTTTTATAGAATTGGAAATGACATGGAATTTTAATAATTCAATATCTATAATTAGATTCATATAAATTTGAATAATTCAAAGTTCTCAAACGCAACCTAATATTAATCACCTCAACTTTGATCCCTAATGATTCTCTTTATTTGTTTTGCTCAAAGCTTTTGATTTTGTTTTTCGATGTATTATCTATTTACTTTCCCTTTAATTTAATTTACTTAACTATTTAGAAATTGATAGGATAGTGTCATTTATATTCGTTCCTATTTCTACTTATCGTTAACTATTAATTGATGAAGTAATAAAAAATAATAATGATAGTAAGATTATTATGCTTTTGAAAAATATTGAAATAACGTGGAAAACCAGGCTTTAAGTATGAGAGAAAAATGTATATATTACCATATGTTATAAGGCTTAAAATTTACTTACAATTGTTTTTTTAATAATATTATTATATATTTATTTGTATAGATTTATATCATTCATATTGATATCTAGATTGATGAGAGTAGATTGTTTTTGTTTGACGGAGAGGATCTTACCCTTTTTTCGATAAACATCTTTTTTCCGTCTCGTATTTCTTTCATTTACTTTTCTAATGTCAAGAAGTTCTGACAAAAGGTGGAAAAATAAATTAATTAGCATTCGTTGTTTTATCCTCTTTCTTAGTAAGAATTATATCAGATCAAATAATAATTTATAATTAAATACTTAATAAAAACTAATTGCGAAAATACTACGTGGAAAAACGTTTATTACAAAAATTCTACATGGCAAAAAATGTATTAATTTAGATTGCCTTTTTATTATAAAGTATAGATTTATGCAATTTATTTTGTTGAGCATATTTAACCTCATAATAATATAGGAGTGATGTTTGGATAGGAAAAAAAAAAAGAGAACGAAAGAGGCACGGGAGCCGGGAGGATGGAAGGGAAAGGAAAAGAAGGGGAGAGAAGGAGAGGGGAGGGAATGGAGCCATGGAGGTGTTATCTCCCATATCATCCGAATCTTGTTTTAGGTCGGTAAATAATTTGGCTTGGAAGAAGGAAATAAGGGATTCGTTGTTTCTCATCTCTTAAATCATTTTACCTCTATTTTTGTTAATCAAACCGTGGATTCCCATCCTTTCAATTCCCTTCTCTCTCTTTTCCTCCGAATCGTTAAATTCAATCACACCTTAGAAAATAAAGTGTTCATTTGCTGCAGCCTGAAGGCGGTTTTTTACCTCAGTACGTATTACATAATGTCTCATTTTAACTTTAATTTGTATAATAATCTCATTGTACCTTTTTCTTAAATATTACAAAGTATTGTTATGATCACTTACCAACATTTATTTTTGACATAAAAATTAAAGATAAGAAAGAAGATCATTTGTCGTTAGCTCGCCATATGTATAAGTTGAGGTCCACAGATGTGTGGTAATATTTTAAATATTACAGGGTACTATTTTGATCATTCGTTAGTGATGCGAATTTCTTCTTTTTGCTTTTGTTTTGTAAAAATAAAAAATTGAGAGGATCCCAGTTATAATTTGTTGTAACGTCTCGATCTTTATCATACGTCGGGTGGTTGACATTATCATCTTCAAATTTTATATCGATATTCAGGCCCTTTTTCAAAATTTTATAGTGCGATATGTCTCTCATATAGAGTACGAGAATAAAAGACTACATTCACTGAATCACCGTTTTTTTTTAATATAGAAAATTTTAGACAGATCGGATACTCCTGTGTACCACATCATTGTACATTGCACCCAATCCCAGAAGCTTTATTTCTCAGTTAGTTGTTTCAACTTTCCTAATTAGTAAAACATACACGATAACTTAGAATTTTTAGGAAAATACTATAGGTAGCCAAATTTATTACCACTTATGTTCTTTTTTAATTGTTATTTTCACTTTTTGAGACACTCAATTCTCTCTTTAATATATCTCAAAATATAAAACTAAATATATTGAGATGTGTATTCAAATTTAAGCTCTATTCGTAAAGAATCTAATAGTGTAATTTTTATAATTTTCAACCAATATATTTTTGTAGAAATTGAATTGATAGGCTCACATTATTAAATATAAACGTTAATTATTTAAAACCGGATGGAGTATCAATTACAGAGTACATTAAAAGCATAATTTGTTATTACAAATAAAAAATACACAATAAATGCGTAACGTGTGTTGATATGTCAGACGTGTATAAAATGAGACACCAAATAAAACACAAGAATTTTATTAAATTTTCGGGCGAATAAATTTTATTTCCTTAACAATTGGATAATCATGCACTACATACAATTTATAAGTAACATTAGTATATGTATATGACATTTTAGAGTAACCATATAATATTAGTATGTTTATATTTCAAACAAAAAATCCGAGTTACTTCGTTTTGCCGTATATGTAGTGTCGCGATTTCATACCATATTAATAACTTTAGGCTTATTTTTGATATTAATATTTTCATAAATCCATCAAAAGTGTACATATATATATTCTCAATTTATTGCAATTATTGAGTTTTGCTCATTTTTCTTTAACCACAATAAGGAGATCTAATTTTTTTGCAAGAACTTTTTTTGAAGAAAGTGTTTGATTGTTTGCACTAATTGCAAGGTTAGTTGTATTGTTTACCATTATCTATATACACACACCTGTTCTAGTCAATAGTTATCTATATTTATATTATGATAGCCTAATTTGTTTTGTTAAGCTTATGTTTACACCTAAGAAATGCAAATATGGTTTTTCCATTCTTGATGTTTGGTGGTAATGACAAATATTTGTCAAAATGGTGTGGTAAATTATTACGAACAAATTAGGGGTCACGGTTAATTCTAACGACCCCAAATCAATTAGATTTCGAAAGAAATTAAGTTATTCAAAAGGTGATTAAAGAGAAAAAAATATGAGTGTAACGAGTGCATTTTGACTTTCGGACTCAAGCGAGTTTGAAGGAAGAGTCATATCTTTCTCAAATTAGAGCGGGACTATTTAAGACTTTATTGATATTGTCGTCAATGTTGTTATTGTTGTTCCTTAATCTTGTGGTCGGGTATGACTTCAAGATTCGTTCTAAACTCTTTTAGTTGAAATTAACTTCAACTCACTAGTCACGACACTTGTTTAATCATATATTCATATTAACTTGCATTTTATGTTCGAGTGAGTCTACTTGAACTATTTGTAAGTACGCTAATGTTTTTTGGATATCTCAATTTGTTTTTTTAATTTTAGTTATTTTAGCAAGTAAATTTTGTTTGGATATATCGGTTAATTTTTTTTATTTTTAATTATTTTAGCATGTAATATTTTTTGGATATCTAGGTTTGTTTTTTATTTTTAGTTATTTTAGCATGTAATTTTTTTTTGGATATCTCGTTTTTTTTTGTTATTTTTAGTTATTTTAGCATGTAATTTTTTTGTGATATCTCGGTTTGTTTATTATTTTAAGTTATTTTAGCATGTAAATTTTTTGGATATCTCGGTTTGCTTCTCTTAAAACCGATGTATCTATATGTATCATGTTTTTAGTTACAAGACAAACATGTTACTTTATCTACAAATAGAACTACACATCCAATACAAATCTAACTGAACTTATAAGTTATATATCCAATAGTTTTTAACTTTTAAATTTTTTGACTTACATTTAAATTTTTTAGGCGTTCAAATTAAAATCTTATTGAGTTTATATAAATTATTTTCGGCTTTTAATATAATATTTTGAGTTAATTTTTTTATAAAAGCGTTTAGATTATTTTCAATAATAAAACTCCTAAAATGTACATATAATCCCAAATAATTTGCTATAAAACTTCATATCTATACTACTAGATGTGTACAACTAATTATATAGTCCACTAATTGTACCTTAGAGAGACGGTCTTCCAATAAATTATTGTGAGACCATTCTTTTTGTTGTGCGGAAGCGTGAATACCTCGTGTTGGGCCTCTGCTGCGTCGGTGTCCAATGTCCATAATAGTACGATATTGTCCGCTTTGGGCCAAGCCCTCACGGATTTACTCTTGGGCTCCTTCCCAAAAGGCCTCGTACTATTATATTTTCAGGACACTTATAAAGATGACACTTCATCTTTAAACTACCGATGTGGGACATGGGTTTGCACCCTAACAATCCTCCTCTCAAACCAAGGACCATCATCTTAACTCGGACCTTGACCTCTATGGAGAACTCCCACACTCTACAGCCCCAACTTCTAGACACCTGAAACATCACCAAGTCTTGATAACCTCCCCTTAGCCGACACACCATGTGCCCTTCTTGGGGATTTGCTACACATGCATATAGAACCTCCTCTGCATCCAATATACCCTGGACCGGGTCCGCCACTTCAGAAGTTCTAGAACACAAATGGTCTCTGGCATCCAACCTGGAAAGGACCCACCAGACCTGTGGTACCCAATCTGATAAGGGTCCACCTGATCAACAGTTCTAGTACACAAATGGTCTTTTTGTCCCACAAGACCTATGACGCCTTTCATCCATTTAGGCCTGGACGGGGCTTGCTCAAGGACTCATCCCGAGCTAGGAGTTCTATGCCTTAGAGTGTACAACTTCAAGTCTTGGGCCTGCTGATGCATCCTCGTGTCTAGCCCAAGTCAAACCTTGGGCTCTGATACCACTTGTTGTGCGGAAGCGTGAATACCTCGTGTTGGGCCTCTGCTGCGTCGGTGTCCAATGTCCATAATAGTACGATATTGTCCGCTTTGGGCCAAGCCCTCACGGATTTACTCTTGGGCTCCTTCCCAAAAGGCCTCGTACTATTATATTTTCAGGACACTTATAAAGATGACACTTCATCTTTAAACTACCGATGTGGGACATGGGTTTGCACCCTAACACTTTTGTATCCTTTTATTTGTATTTCGTGATTCTTTTGTCATTTATCGTACCATAGTAATATTTATTTACATAATAAATGTACACATTGATTTGTACCTATTATATTAACTTTAGTACTTTTTTTTAAATTTGTACAATAATCTCTCCATAAACTTATTGAGGGGCGGTCACTCGGAAGACTTACTAAAACTAGAATTTGTGTTGATACTTTACTTAACCTAAACAACCCAAAACTGCAAAAGGCCAAAACCCTACTTGTTTAAAAGAGACCTAATCAAACCTCAATACCCCTCTTGATAAGTTCCAAGTATTTTATGCATACTCATACACAAATACTAAATCTTGTAAATTTCTATAATAACAAGTCAATTATCAATTATTTCATCCTTAATTTAATTTAATTTTTTTAATTTTTTTTCTATGGTTTATTCTTCCATTAAAAATAGATGGCAACAAGTAATTCATGGACATGGGAACAAGACAAAGCATTTGAGACAGGTTTAGCAATTTACCCTGAAAATCATGAACAAAGATGGCAAAAAATAGCAGAACAAATTCCAGGGCATAAAACAATAGAACAAGTCAAACACCATTACCAACTCTTACTACATGATATTACCATTATTGAAGCTGGAGATGTAAATTTACCCAAATACCCAGACGAACCCTCCTCCTCGAAGAAGAAGGTCGCGTTAATCAGGAGGAAATCGGATTGGGAAAGACGGCGAGGACAAGCGTGGACCGAGGAAGAACACAAGCAATTCTTAATGGGAATGGAAAAATATGGAAAAGGGGATTGGAAAACTATAGCTAAAGAGTTTGTTAGGACTCGAACCTCGACACAAGTCGCTAGTCATGCTCAAAAGTATTTTAAACGGCAGGAGAAGAAGAAGAAAGACGCGAAAAGATGGAGTATTTTTGATATTACTAGTCCGAGTACTGGTACTGAGAATGTAATTTCGTTAAGTAGGGGAATGACAAGGACAACAATGGTGCCTATCAATCGGGGAATGTATGATGTGGGAAATGTGAATGGGGTGGTGGCAAGGACGGTGTCTCCGTCTTTGTCGCCGCCTTTGAGTTGGTGTCTTGACAGTGACGATGATTTTTCAGAGTTGGCGTATGAGGAGTGTTTGTCTCAGCTTCCGCCATTGTAATTTAGTTCATAACGACATACATTTCTTGTAGTATGAAACTCTGTTTTTTGTTTGTTTGTTTAGCAGTTTAGGTCACAACTACACTCACATTATTATGCACATACATTGGACGTTATTTAACAAACTAATTATTGTTTTTGGGTTATTTGAGCTCATTTTAGTTTTGGTTCATTGTATTCAGTTAAGTTTGATTTATGTTTATTTTTATTGTTTTGGTGACGAGAGAACCGCAGCCGCTATTTTTGGTGCGCACTGTGATAGCCTGCAAACCAAGGTGACAGGTTCGGAGTCTATTTAGGCATGGACTCGGGCCAAGAATTCTCCACAAGATTATGCCCTTTGGGAGGATTGAACCCGGGTCTCCTTGTTTAACCCAAGTTTTAACCAAGTTTTAACTACTAGACTCCATCCTTGCGGGCAAGTTTGATTTATGTTCAATCAATTATGTTCAATTAATCTTTCACAAAATTAACTCTGAATTCAACTAAATTCACTTCACCTCAATGTCACTCAATTTAATTCAATGAAGGTCTACTCCAATTAATTTAATTCAGCTCGTTTCAACTACAGTCACGTTATTATGCACATATATTACAATTTGTTTGATACCAAATTCTCTTCCATTATCTAGTGATTAAAATTTGGGTGAAATTGTCGGGTTCAAGGAGACACGGGTTCAAGTCTACCCAAGAGCAAAACATTCTTGGTCTGAGTCCATTCTAAATAGATTTCTAGTCTGTTACCCTCGAGTGACTTACCTGATATACATGGACCCAATGCGCAGCGAAATAGATTTCGAGTTTGTTACCCTGGGATGGCTTACCTGGTATACGTGGACCCAATACGCACCGAAGATATCTTCCTAGGGACCGCGGGTTCCCCGTCACAACACTTAAAAAAATATTCTCTTCAATTCTCCAAAATAAATGCATTTTTTGGCCCAAATACATTTATACAAGTGGGTTGATCTGTTATATGGATGATCCAAGATGGGCCCAATTACAAGGATTTATAATCGTATCATAGAATTCATAGTGATGTAAGGGCCGGCCCGTGAGGCTCAAGAAGATTTTAAGCCTTAGATTCTGTTGACGTATGAAGATCGGAGTGGGCCGTGTCTTGTGCCGGTCTACCTTGCCCGGAGAAGAAATGACACGACTTATATTTGGAAAAGTTTATCCTGCATTGTGTCGTGTCGATTAGGTGAAATGAGGCCAACCCATGATCCATGTTGTGTCTTGTCATACTGACGTTTTTAAATAAGTTATGAGTTGTGTCGGGGCGTGTCAGACTCCCAGCCTTCCCAGTTCCCACTCTCATCTATATTGATGTATAGTTGAAAATTGATCTCTCGCAAATGCACAACATTGATCTTTAAAAGATCGTCTCAAAACCGTCCGTGTTAAAGCGTTTTAATTAAGAACTTGTGCAACCTAATTATGAAAATGATTAGTTGCAAAAAAAATGTTTTGTACATTCAAACTTCAAAATGTTACTAAAAATACATAAAACATCAAATATGCAGTCAAACAATAAAAGTACGATTAGCATTTTGCTTCCACTTGACTATAAATTCATAAAATAAACATGTTCTTTAGTGATTATAGTTATCGAAAATCAAAAATTACAAAAATTACGTTCGTATTTTTTAGGTGGTGTGTTATTGTATTTCGAACGCATTTATTTTCTTAATTTTTACTCGTTTATCAAAAATAGATAAACTAAATGTGTTTGTACCAAAATAAATGTTACACAGAGCGATATATGCACTTATGTAATATGGATAAAAAAGTCATAATCCACGGGTTATAATTTTTTTAAACAATTTTTCAAAACCTAACTATAAACATTAGTCTGAAATCTTATCTATATTAATAGAAAAACATTTCATGCAATTCGGTACATTTACATCATCAAATCTATTTTCTTTCATGTATAAATTAAATATGCTAATACAATATTCTGCTATTAAAAGTAGATTCCGACCAATATGCTATCAGAATATGCTTTTCACCAAACACATGAAGATAGTAGATTGATTGATCAACCTACTAATTATACCTAAATCTACTAATTTCTTTTAATATGTTGTTTACCAACAACGCCATAGTTAATTTTTCTATTGTCAACCAATGGAAGAACGTTTGCATGGAATGAAATTAATGACTCGTTACTATTTGCAATTCCACTAAAAAAGAGAGTGCATAAAAAATATAAAATGATATATAAAAAGTAAATTTATCAGTCACCTAAAACGATATATAAAAATTAAAAAACCCACTTCATTATCACTTGGTAAAATCCGATTAATTAATTTAATTCCAGATGTAAGAAAAATATTTTGAAGTTTGATCAAGTATTTATGGTTTAATTAATGGGTTATTTACTCCATTATTTGATGAGTTACAAGAAGATTTCTTTAGACTTGGTTAATATCATTTTGAATGTAATTAATATATGATCTTTATGATTTTTTGGTGAGTAAAAATAGTAGGATTTGTGGGAGAACATTTTTCACTCAATCAGTACGAGACATAATATGGAAAATAAAATTTAAATAATTTTTTCTCTTTTAAAAATTTTGTGGAGTAAATATTAGATAATAGATACATCTAGGACGATAAAATTAATTATATTGTACGTCAAAAGATTTGAATATATATTACTTGTCTAAATACTTTGTATAATATATGTATATATATCTTATTCTTGTGTAAGAGTAATATTAGGAGAATAATATTATGGATACATATTTTTAGATAATCAATCACTTACCTTACTTTGTACTATTTGAATAATTTAATGTGTTTCTTCCCTTCTAAAAAAACCTTATTTTATATATTCTTTCGACTTTTCAAAACATGTAAGGAATACTATCAAAAAAATGGAGGAATATATGTTTTATTCGGGGTTGTTCACCTCCAAAACAGACTTTTGATTTACACAAATTTTTATCTGTAACGGATAAAATCCGTCACATTTTTGTGTCGTAATACAAAAAAATAAATGAGAGAGCTTGTGAGACGTTAAAAGTTTGTGACATCACAAAGAAAATAAATTGTTTTATTGATGTCTTTATAATAAATGTTTAGGGCTTATTTCAATGTGGATCGGAATGGTTGTAAACTTTTAATTCTATAACATGTTAACTTTCATCGATCAAATTGTTGACTATAAATACGTAAAATAAACATTTTCTTTAGTGATTATATTATCGAAAATTACGTTAGTATTTTCTTGGAGATGTGTTATTATATTTCGGTCATCACATTTATTTTCTTAATTATTACTCATTTATCAAAAATGGATAAACTAAACGTGTTTGTACCAAAATAAGCGTTACACAAACCGATACAACACTTATGTCATATGGATAAATAATAAGTATAAAATATTTTTATTCGACAAACTTAATTTCGAAAATAATAACTGTAACCCTTTAATCATAAAACTATAACTTAATTTATTATTATTAATTTCATGGTAAGACATACGAGGCCCAACTAAGAAATATTTTTATTCTCCTGACAAACTAATTTCGAAAATACATTACTGACGATCATAAGCACCTTTACACGGAATTTTTTGATCCCACTCGCACCGTTTTAATCCTCCGGGTCCATCAACACATGAAAAGTAAATAGCATCAGTCGTTGCGTACCAATAAACTGCTTTAGAATCTTGACACCGATTAGTCTCTATACCATCAACAAATGCATCAAAACTTCTCTTGTAATTATCTCCCCATTTGAGCTCACATGTAATAGTAGCAA
Organism: Silene conica; assembly: GCA_029255685.2. Lineage (NCBI taxonomy): Eukaryota > Viridiplantae > Streptophyta > Magnoliopsida > Caryophyllales > Caryophyllaceae > Silene > Silene conica. The sequence goes on from CM055319.2 coordinate 74,101,812, forward strand.
GGTTTCTAAATACAGGAAATCCAAATTTCCAATGAACTTGTTGCCCATGTTTAAGATTTTGGACACCAAAATCCTTGGTTTTAGATTTGCAATGAACGTATAAATTGATTAAATCGTTTGGTATCCCGTTTGTCACATGTAACGTAAATTTATCCCACGGCATAGGTAAACTATTGATGTCACTTTTGCAATTGATTGTTGAGATTAAGGCTATGAATAAATAAAGTATAATTAAAGGAATCATATTGTTTGATCTAATCATGGTGGAAGGATTAATTATTTGTTTGGAAGAATAATTATGGGTATTTTCTTTTTAAAATAATTGTATAATTGATGATTATTCATGCAAAATTAAGAGTCTATTTATATATGTAGTTTAGTAAATAACACAAACATTAAGAAAAAATATATTAAATGTGATTATAACATTAATTATTTATGTAGAAAATAAAGTTTTGGAATTATCAAAATGCTTACTTTCTCACAATACATGCTGAATTTATTTTATTGTCAACCAATGAAAAAATGTTTGTCCGGAATGAAATTAACGACTTGTTACTATTTTGTAATTCCACTAAAAAAGAGAGTGCATAGAAAATGGAAAAAGATATATAAAGAGTCGGTAATTCTTGTGTGAGGCGGTCTCACACCGTAAGACGGTCTTATTATATAAAAAGAAAATTCATTTCTTAGTATTGAAAGAGCAAATTTATTATGAAATGAACCGTTTCACGGTATGAGACCGTCTTATTTTAGAATTTGTGACAAAAAGTAAATTTATCAGTCATCTAAAACGATATATAAAGAATCCAATTCATTATGTAAAATCCACTTAATTAATTAAATTCTAGATGTAAGAAAAATATTTTGAAGTTTGGTCGATTATTTAACTATGGTTTAATTAATGGCTTATTTAGGCCTTGTTTTTTCTGATTTAATATAAGTTTTTTCAATTTTGCTTGGCTATATTCCGTTAAATTTTATTTACGTTCAATCAATTATGTTCAGTTTATCTCTTCACAAAAGTAACTTTTAATTCAACTAAATTCACATCATCTCAATTCCACTCAATTTAATTTAATTAAACTCTACTTCAATTAATTTAATTTAACTCATTTCAGTCGAAGAGAACATTGCCTTACTCCACTATTTATTGAGCTACAAGAAGATTTTATTAGACTTGCCCAATATCATTTTAATGTACCCAATATATCATCTTTAAGATTTTATAGCGAGTAAAAATAGTAGGTTTTGTAAGAGATCGTTTTTCACTAAATTTGTACGAGACATAACATGGAAAATAAAAATTAAATAACTTTTTTCCCTCTAAATATTTTGTGGAGTTAATATTAGATATTAGATACATCTAGTATGATATTGTATTGTGAAAAGATTTGAATACATATTTATGTTTATATTAATTTTTTTTTGAGATAAATGTTTATATTAATTTTGATGATAATGGGATAATGGTGCTCAAAATCATGAACTTTGCTCATTAAATTTGATAATGATGAAAATAATGTTCAAAAGTCATAAAATTCATCATCAATGGTTTGTATATTTTTTAATGGAAGACAACAAATTTTAAGCTATTGTTAGTAGAATTGTATGTTTTGATAATCTTTTGTATATATCATTCGATTCACATCAAATTAGGTGTAATTACCTAATTTATTTACTTTTTAGGGAGTGTTTTTTTGGTTCACATTTAGAAGATATCAAATTTGTTGTGTTTTATTCTTTAAAAGTAAATATACTAACATTTGTACGGGTCGATTCTCATTCCCTTTTTTCACTATTTAAGGGGAAGTTTAAGTTAAAACAATAATATTATACAAAACAAATTCCACTATTTTGTTGGTTACTCCCACTAATTACTTAGTAGATTTTATTTTATAGGGATGATTTATTGATAAAGAAAATTATATGAGTAAGTTAAATACTAAAATTGCTTATACAATAATCTATTGCAGACTAACTACATTAACAACAATAACATGCATGACTAATAACTTGTAGGCCCGTAAAGAGGTTTACTATTTTAATTACGTTTTAAGGGTGTTGCTCATTCATATACGAATTTTACTCATTTATGAACGGAATGACCATTTTTTCCCTTTTATTTCAATTCCCCAAATTTCAACCTTCTCTCTATAATCAACAGTTTTAGAAATTTTATATGAAAATAATTGAATTCTAGTATAGCAGTCATCTTCTTACGATTATGCTTATGATGCGGGTCTAGTTCCGGCTAGTGATCCAATTTTACTAGTAAGGAAATCGGTCTATCTTCATCTCTGAAACTACGCGATTTTGCTCAATGCACGCCTATTATCATTGGTGACCCGTGTTACAAATGTTTGAATACGGCTGTCACGGTAAGGAACACATGGGCAAATAGCCTAATACTATGGTTTTCCTTCTTAGTTGCTTCGTAAGGTATGATTTGTATGGCCTTCATCTATTTATTTCGACAAGATGATCAATACAGGGGTACATAAACCATATTGGATACAAGATTGATGAGAGATAGATATCTGCGAACCAATCGGTATCATATATCAATTTTTTTATATCAATTCCCTTTCGCAACAAACCATAATTTAATTTGGGTAAATCAATTTCTTAATTTCACGTAATATAATTAATAAAGTTACAAATTAGAATTATTATTTAATCGATACGAGAATTAGCATTCATAATAGTTATGTAATTTTGACGGATTTGATAAATTTCATTAATTTTGTAAGGGAGAGAATTTTAGAGAGAATATTTTCTGTTTTGGGGCAAAGGGCATCAAATGGAAAAAGAATGAAAAAATGTACATAAATGAGTAAAACTCGTACATGAATGAGCAATTACGTTTTAAATCTATGTTTTATTTTGATATTTGTTTTTTTTTTTCCATTAGTTTGCCTCTGAAAAATAGTACTTTTCACCTACTTGACTTATTTATGTTTTTCGAGTTTGGTTTTTACGTTAACATATCGACGCCCGTAGTTTTAGCACATGATCTGTCCTTAATAATTCATGACGTGATATTGTCTATTTGTTTTGTTTTTTTTATAAAATTCCAGTTCATTTGATTACATTATGATTATGAATTGTTGATTACATTCTAATTCTAAGTTTGAAATTTAACCAACATCGTAACCAACAATCTTATTTTTATGTATTTAATAAGCATTTTATTGCTTATCATTTCTTATACTTTATTATTTTTGTTTATTATATAGTTTTTTAAGATGTCAACATTTACATTTAGGATGAGGATATATATTATTGGCAGCTATTATGCTAAGCTAATGATTTAATTATATAAAATATTTTTTATATTAAGTTGAAAATGTATGCATATGAAGAGTTTTAGTTTTGATGACTCGTTGACCACTGTGCACCGAAAATAATATTTAGTATGATCAATATTTTTGCCTAATTTTACCTAGAAACAACTGAGTTCATGTGTTTCCCCCTAAATTTTCATTCGAGATGGAGTAATATCACCATTTGAAAATGAAATGAATATTAATTATTTGTCTGATGTTAATTAGATTTCTCAACTAAACATTCAAAACAACTCCCAAATGAAATATAACAGAAAATTAAGGCTTATAGTAGCTCATGTTCGGGTACAATATTCAAAATTTAAAGATTACAACAGTTTTAATTAGTGAAAAAATTAGATCCAAATCTTACATATTAAAATGTCAAAGTTTATTGTTTATTTTGCTATTACTAATTTAAATTTAATGTTTACAATTTCGTAATTTATTTGAAACCGCATAAAATTAAAATGATGTAATTTTTATTTGTCCTAATATCTTAGTCTAATAATAAACGTAAAAATTTAAAATCCAGTACGTATTTTTTAAATTATTGTTTAATTTATTTTAAAATTAAATAACTAAACTTTAATGTTTATTATGCTATTGCATTTAATGATTACGATTTTATTTTTCTTTTCTTTTTTTCTTTTCCAAATAACGGATGGATGGTGATGTGGCTTGATAAATTACTCTTAAATTGTGGAATGGTGAAATCAAATGCATTTGATTGTCTTTTTATTTTATTTATAGACGATAGATAGATAGATAGATAGATGTGTTTCTTCCCTACTAAAAAAACCTTCATTTTATATATTCTTTCGATCTTTCAAAATACTTAAGGAAAACTATAAAAAAAATGGAGGAATAATATATGTTTTTATTTTGGGTTGTTCACAACAGAATAAACTGTTGATTTACACAAATTTTTATCTGTGGTGGATAAAATCCGTCATATATTTGTGTCGTAATACAAAAAGTTAAATGAGAGATCTAGCTTGTGAGAGATTACAAGTTTGTGACGTCACAAAGAAAACAAATTGTTTGATTGATGTCTTTATAATATATATTTAGGCTTATTTCAACGTGGAAATGGTTGTAAACTTATAATTCTATTGTGTACCATGTTAAATTTCATCAAATTGTTGACCATAAATACGTAAAATAAACATTTTCTTTAGTGATTATAGTTACCAGAAATTTTGTTTGTATTTTCTTGGTGATGTGTTATTATACTTCATCATCACATTTATTTTCTTAATTATTAGTTTATTACTCATTTATCAAAAATAGATAAACTAAATGCGTTTGTACCAAAACAAAACGTTACAAAAGTGGTACAACACTTATGTCATATGGATAAATAAGGAATAGTCCACGGGTTACGATTTTTTTAAACAATTTTTCAAACCTAGTTATGAACATTAGCCTGAAATTTTAAATAATAAGTTTAACCCTTTAATCATAAAACTATAATTTAATTTATTAATATTAATTTCATGGTAATACAACGCCGCCCAACTAATAAGAAGCATTTTTTTTCAACAAATTTAATTTTAAAAATAATAAGTTTAGCCCTGCTTTAATCATAAAACTATAATTTAATTTATAAATATAATTAATTTCATGGTAAGACAATGCCCAACTAAAAGATATTTTTATTCGCCCGATAAACTTAATTTCAAAAAAACATTATTGATGATCAAACGCACTTTTACACGGAATTTTTTGATCCCACACGCACCGTTTTTCTCCTCTGGGTCCATCACCACATGAATAGTAAATACCATCATCCTTTGCTAACCAATAAACTGCTTTAGAATCTTGACACACATTAGTCTCTATACCATCAACAAATGCAGCAAAACTTCTCTTTTTAACATTTCCCCATTTGAGCTCACATGTAATAGTAGCAAGGTTTCTAAATATAGGAAATCCAAATTTCCAATGTATTTGTTGCCCATATTTAAGATGTTGGACACCAAAATCTCTGGTTTTAGATTTGCAATGAACGAATAAATTATTTGATTGGTTTGGTATCCCGTTTGTCACATGTAACGTAAATTTATCCCACGGCATAGGTAAACTATTGATGTCACTTTTGCAATTGATTGTTGAGATTAAGGCTATGAATAGATAAAGTATAATTAAAGGAATCATATTGTTTGATCTAATCATGGTGGAAGGATTAATTATTTGTTTGGAAGAATAATTATGGGTATTTTCTTTTTAAAATAATTGTATAATTGATGATTATTCATGCAAAATCAAGATTCTATTTATATATGTAGTTTTAGTAAATAACACAAATATTAAGAAAAAATATATTAAATGTGATTATAACATTAATTATTTATGTAGAAAATAAAGTTTTGGAATTATCAAAATGCCTACTTTCTCACAATACATGCTGAATTTTTTTATTGTCAACCAATGAAATAATGTTTGTACGGAATGATATTAACGACTTGTTACTATTTTTTAATTCCACTAAAAAAGAGAGTGCGTAGAAAATGCAAAATGATATATAAAAAGTAAGTAATTCTTGTGTGAGGCGGTCTCACACCGTAAGACGGTCTTATTATATAAAAAAAAAATTCATTTATTAGTATTGAATGAGCAAATTTACTATAAAATGTACCGTTTTACGGTATAAGACTGACTTATTTTAGAATTTGTGATAAAAAGTAAATTTATCAGTCATCTGAAACCATATATAAAGAATCCAATTCATTAGGTAAAATCCACTTAATTAATTTATTCAAGATGTAAGAAAAATATTTTGAAGTTTGGTCAAGTATTTAACTATGGTTTAATTAATGGCTACTTTAGGCTTTGTTTATTCTGGTTTAATATCAGCTTCTTTCAATTTTGTTTGGTTATTTCCGTTAAGTTTTATTTACGTTAAATCAATTATATTCAGTTAATCTCTTCACAATATTAACTTTTAATTCAACTAAATTCACCTCATCTCAGTTTCACTCATTTTAGTTCAATTAAACTCTCCTGCAATTAATTTAATTCAACTCGTTTCAACCGAAAAGAACAAAGCCTTACTCCACTATTTGATAAGTTACAAGAAGATTTTTTTTGACTTGGCCAATATCATTTTAATGTAACCAATATATCATCTTTAAGATTTTATAGTGAGTGAAAATAGTAGATTTTGTGAGAGATCGTTTTCCACTAAATTAGTACGAAAATTAACATGGAAAATAAAAATTAAATAACTTTTCTTCCCTCTAAATATTTTGTGGAGTAAATATTAGATATTAGATACATCTAGTATGATAAAACTAAATGTATTGTGAAAAGATTTGAATACATATTTATGTTTATATTAATTTTTTTTGAGATAAATGTTTATATTAATTTTGATGATAATAGGATAATGGGGCTCAAAAGTCATTATGAACCTTGCTCCTTATTTATATATGCATTAAATTTGATAATAATGAAAAAAATGTTCAAAAGTCATAAAATTCATCATCAATGGTTTGTATATTTTTTAATGGAAGGCAACAAATTTTAAGCTATTGTCAATAGAATTGTATGTATGTTTTGATAATATCATTCTATTCACATCAAATTAGGTGTATTAAGGTTTTAACTTATTAACTAATTTATTTACTTTATTTTTAGGGAGTGTTTGTTTTGTTCAGATTTAGAAGATATCAAATTTGTTGTGTTTTACTCTTCAAAAGTAAATATACTAACATTTGTACGAGTTGATTCTCATTCCCTTTTTTCACTATTTAAGGGAAAGTTTAAGTTAAAACAATAATATTGAATAAAACAAATTCCACTATTTTGTCGGTTACTCTCACTAATTACTTAGTAGATTTTATTTTATAGGGATGGTTTATTGATAAAGAAAATTATATGAGTAGGTTAAATACTAGAATTGCTTATAAAATAATATATTGCAGACTAACTACAAGATTAACAACAATAACGTGAATGACTGATATCTTGTAGGCCCGTAAAGAGGTTTACTATTTTAAATACTTTTAAATCTATGTTTTATTTTGATATTTGTGTTTTTTTTCCATTAGTTTGCCTTTGAAAAATAGTATTTTTCACCTACTTGGCTTATTTATGTTTTTCGAGTTTGGTTTTTACGTTAACATATCGACGCCCGTAGTTTTAGCACATGATCTATCCTGAATAATTCATGACGTGATATTTCTATTTGTTATGTTTTTTTATAAAATTCCAGTTCATTTGATTACATTTATGATTATGAATTGTAGATTACATTCTAATTCTAAGTTTGAAATTTAACCAATATCGTAACCAACAATCTAATTTTATTATTTAATAAGCATTTTATTGGTTATCATTTCATATACATTATTATTTTTGTTTGTTATATAGTTTTTTAAGATGTCAACATTTACATATAGGATGAGGATATATATCGGCAGCTATTATGCTAAACTAATGATTTAATTGTATAAAATATTTTTTATATTAAGTTGAAAATGTATGCATATGAAGGGTTTTAGTTTTGATGACTCATTGACCACCGTGCACTGAAAATAATATTTAATATGAATATATGATCAATATTTTTGCCTAATTTTACCTAAAAACAACTGAGTTTATGCGTTTTCCCCTAAATTTTCATTCGAAATGGAGTAATATCACCGAAATGAATATTAATTATTTGTCTGATGTTAATTTGATTTCTCGGCTAAACATCCAAAACAACTTACAAATGAAACATAACAGAAAATTAAGGCTTAATCATATAGTAGCTCATGTTCGGGTACAATATTCAAAATTTAAAGATTATAAAAGTTTAAATTAGTGGAAAAAATTAGATCCCAATCTTACATATTGAAATGCCAAAGTTTATTGTTTATTTTGCTATTACTAATTTAAATTTAATGTTTACAATTTTCTTAATTTATTAGAAACCGCATAAAATTAAAATGATGTAATTTTTATTTGTCCTTTTATCTTAGTCTAATAATAAACGTAAAAATTTAAAATTTAGTATGTATTTTTTTAATTATTGTTTAATTTATTTTAAAATTAAATAAACTAAACTTTAATGTTTATCATGCTATTGCATCTAATGATTACAATTTTATTTTATTTTCCAAATAACGGATGGTGATGTGGCTTGATAAATTACTCTTAAATAGTGGAATGGTGAAATCAAATGCATTTGATTGTCTTTTTTATTTTATTTATAGATCTATAGATAGATAGATAGATAGATGTGTTTCTTCCCTTCTAAAAAAACCTTCATTTTATATATTCTTTCGATTTTTCAAAATACGCAAGGAAACTATCAAAAAAATGGAGGAATATATGTTTTATTTGGGGTTGTTCACAACCAGAACAGACTGTTGATTTACACAAATTTTTGTCTGTGTTGGATAAAATCCGTCATATATTTGTGTCGTAATACAAAAAGTTAAATGAGAGATCTAGCTTGTGAGAGATTAAGAGTTTGTGATGTCACAAAGAAAACAAATTGTTTGATTGATGTCTTTATAATAAATATTTAGGGCTTTTTCAATGTGGAAATGGTTGTAAACTTATAATTCTATATTGTACCATGTTAAGTTTCATCAAATTGTTGACCATACATACGTAAAATAAGCATTTTCTTTAGTGATTATAATTACCGGAAATTATGTTAGTATTTTCTTGGTGATGTGTTATTATATTTCATCATTACTCATTTATCAAAAATAGATAAACTAAATCCGTTTGTACCAAACAAAACGTTACAAAAGCGGTAGAACACTTATGTCATATGGATAAATAAGTAATAGTCCACAGGTTACGATTTCTTTAAACAAGTTTTCAAAACCTAGTTATAAACATTAGGCTGAAATTTAAAATAATAAGTTTAACCCTTTAATCATAAAACTATAATTTAATTTATTAATATTAATTTCATGGTAATACAACGCCGCCAAACTAATAAGAAACATTTTTATTCAACAAATTTAATTTTGAAAAAAATAAGTTTAGCCATGCTTTAATCATAAAACTATAATTTAATTTATTAATATTAATTTCATGGTAAGACAACGCCCAACTAAGAAATATTTTTATTCACCCTGACAAACTTAATTCTGAAAATACATTACTGACGATCATACGCACTTTTACACGGAATTTTTTGATCCCACTCGCACCGTCTTAGTCCTCCGGGTCCATCAACACATGAAAAGTAAATTGCATCATTCGTTGCGTACCAATAAACTGCTTTAGAATCTTGACACCGATTAGTTTCTATACCATCAACAAATGCATCAAAACTTCTCTTTTTAACATTTCCCCATTTGAGCTCACATGTAATAGTAGCAAGGTTTCTAAATATAGGAAATCCAAATTTCCAATGTACTTGTTGCCCAGGTTTAAGATATTGGACACCAAAATCCTTGGTTCTAGATTTGCAATGAACGAATAAATTATTTGATTGGTTTGGTATCCCGTTTGTCACATGTAACGTAAATTTATCCCACGGCATAGGTAAACTATTGATGTCACTTTTGCAATTGACTGTTGAGATTAAGGTTATGAATAAATAAAGTATAATTAAAGGAATCATATTGTTTGATCTAATCATGGTGGAAGGATTAATTATTTGTTTGGAAGAATAGTTATGGGTATTTTATTTTTAAAATAATTGTATAATTGATGATTATTCATGCAAAATCATGAGTCTATTTATATATGTAGTTTTAGTAAATAACACAAACATTAAGAAAAAATATATTAAATTGATTATAACATTAATTATTTATGTAGAAAATAAAGTTTTGGAATTATCAAAATGCTTACTTTCTCACAATACCTGCTGAATTTTTTTTTATTGTCAACCAATGAAAAAATGTTTGTACGGAATGAAATTAACGACTTGTTACTATTTTGTAATTCCACTGAAAAAGAGAGTGCATAGAGAATGCAAAATGGTATATAAAAAGTCAGTTATTCTTGTATGAGGCGGTCTTATACCGTAAGACGGTTTTATCATGTAAAAGAAAATTCATTTATTAGTATTGAACGAGCAAATTTATTATGAAATGGATCGTTTCACGGTATGAGACCATCTTATTTTAGAATTTGTGACAAAAAGTAAATTTATCAGTTACTTTCAAAAAAAAAAGTAAATTTATCAGTCATCTAAAACGATATATAAAAAATCCAATTCATTATGTAAAATCCACTTAATTAATTAAATTCTAGATGTAAGAAAAATATTTTGAAGTTTGGTCGAGTATTTAACTATGGTTTAATTAATGGCTTATTTAGGCCTTTTTTTTCTGGTTTAATATAAGTTTTTTCAATTTTGCTTGGCTATATTCCGTTAAATTTTATTTACGTTCAATCAATTATGTTCAGTTTATCTCTTCACAAATGTAACTTTTAATTCAACTAAATTCACATCATCTCAGTTCCACTCAATTTAATTTAATTAAACTCTACTCCAATTAATTTAATTCAACTCATTTGAGTCGAAAAGAACATGGCCTTACTCCACTATTTATTGAGCTACAAGAAGATTTTATTAGACTTGCCCAATATCATTTTAATGTACCCAATATATCATCTTTAAGATTTTATAGTGAGTAAAAATAGTAGGTTTTGTAAGAGATCATTTTTCACTAAATTTGTACGAGACATAACATGAAAAATAAAAATTAAATAACTTCTTTCCCTCTAGATATTTTGTGGAGTTAATATTAGATATTAGATACATCTAGTATGATATTGTATTGTGAAAAGATTTGAATACATATTTATGTTTATATTAATTTTTTTTTTGAGATAAATGTTTATATTAATTTTGATGATAATGGGATAATGGTGATCAAAATCATGAACTTTGCTCATTAAATTTGATAATGATGAAAATAATGTTCAAAAGTCATAAAATTCATCATCAATGGTTTGTATATTTTTTAATGGAAGACAACAAATTTTAAGCTATTGTTAGTAGAATTGTATGTTTTGATAATCTTTTGTATATATCATTCGATTCACATCAAATTAGGTGTAATTACCTAATTTATTTACTTTTTAGGGAGTGTTTTTTTGGTTCACATTTAAAAGATATCAAATTTGTTGTGTTTTATTCTTCAAAAGTAAATATACTAACATTTGTACGGGTCGATTCTCATTCCCTTTTTTTCACTATTTAAGGGGAAGTTTAAGTTAAAACAATAATATTATACAAAACAAATTCCACTATTTTGTTGGTTACTCTCACTAATTACTTAGTAGATTTTATTTTATAGGGATGGTTTATTGATAAAAAAAATTATATGAGTAAGTTAAATACTAAAATTGCTTATACAATTATCTATTGCAGACTAACTACATTAACAACAATAACATGCATGACTAATATCTTGTAGGCTCGTAAAGAGGTTTACTATTTTAAATACTTTTAAATCTATGTTTTATTTTGATATTTGTGTTTTTTTCCATTAGTTTGCCTCTGAAAAATAGTACTTTTCACCTACTTGACTTATTTATGTTTTTCGAGTTTGGTTTTACGTCGCCCGTAGTTTTAGCACATGATCTGTCCTGAATAATTCATGACGTGATATTGTCTATTTGTTTTGTTTTTTTTATAAAATTCCAGTTCATTTGATTATATTATGATTATGAATTCTTGATTACATTCTAATTCTAAGTTTGAAATTAAACCAATATCGTAACCAACAATCTTATTTTTATGTATTTAATAAGCATTTTATTGCTTATCATTTCTTATACTTTATTATTTTTGTTTATTATATAGTTTTTTAAGATGTCAACATTTACATTTAGGATGAGGATATATATTATTGGCAGCTATTATGCTAAGCTAATGATTTAATTATATAAAATATTTTTTATATTAAGTTGAAAATGTATGCATATGAAGGGTTTTAGTTTTGATGACTCGTTGACCACTGTGCACCGAAAATAATATTTAATATGATCAATATTTTTGCCTAATTTTACCTAGAAACAACTGAGTTCATGTGTTTCCCCCTAAATTTTCATTCGAGATGGAGTAATATCACCATTTGAAAATGAAATGAATATTAATTATTTGTCTGATGTTAATTTGATTTCTCAACTAAACATCCAAAACAACTTCCAAATGAAACATAATAGAAAATTAAGGCTTAATCATATAGTAGCTCATGTTCGGGGTACAATATTCAAAATTTAAAGATTATAACAGTTTTAATTAGTGAAAAAAATTAGATCCAAATCTTACATATTAAAATGCCAAAGTTTATTGTTTATTTTGCTATTACTAATTTAAATTTAATGTTTACAATTTTCGTAATTTATTTGAAACCGCATAAAATTAAAATGATGTAATTTTTATTTGTCCTAATATCTTAGTCTAATAATAAACGTAAAAATTTAAAATTTAATACGTATTTTTTTAATTATTGTTTAATTTATTTTAAAATTAAATAAACTAAACTTTAATGTTTATCATGCTATTGCATTTAATGATTACGATTTTATTTTTCTTTTCTTTTTTTTCTTTTCCAAATAACGGATGGATGGTGATGTGACTAGATAAATTACTCTTAAATTGTGGAACGGTGAAATCAAATGCATTTGATTGTCTTTTTATTTTATTTATAGACGATAGATAGATAGATAGATGTGTTTCTTCCCACAAAAAGGATTATACAACCAGATGTATAATAGCATCGTACAATCAAGGTATATTTTATTGAGCTTATGTGTATATTTGTTGAGCTTTTAAACTATTTCGAGTTATATTTTAGTTTTTTTATATTAAAATTAAAATATAGTTTAACTTATATGTATTGTGTTTTAGTTGTATAATAATTTTCGATTCTCAATATTTTCTCAAGGAGTTCATAAATTTCACCATATAGCTCATATTATTTTTAATAAAGCTCAAATTTTCTATTAAAAAGCTCAAAATATGTACAAAAAATTGTATACCTATGGTGGTATAATCCGCTTATTGGTTTCTTCCCTTCTAAAAAAAACCTTCATTTTATATATTCTTTCGATCTTTCAAAATACTTAAGGAAAACTATCAAAAAAAATGGAGGAATATATGTTTTTATTTGGGGTTGTTCACAACCAGAATAAACTGTTGATTTACACAAATTTTTATCTGTGATGGATAAAATCCGTCATATATTTGTGTCGTAATACAAAAAGTTAAATGAGAGATCTAGCTTGTGAGAGATCACAAGTTTGTGATGTCACAAAGAAAACAAATTGTTTGATTGATGTCTTTATAATATATATTTAGGCTTATTTCAACGTGGAAATGGTTTTAAACTTATAATTCTATATTGTACCATGTTAAATTTCATCAAATTGTTGACCATAAATACGTAAAATAAACATTTTCTTTAGTGATTATAGTTACCAGAAATTTTGTTAGTATTTTCTTGGTGATGTGTTATTATACTTCATCATCACATTTATTTTCTTAATTATTAGTTTATTACTCATTTATCAAAAATAGATAAACTAAATGCGTTTGTACCAAAACAAAACGTTACAAAAGCGGTACAACACTTATGTCATATGGATAAATAAGGAAGAGTCCACGGGTTACGATTTTTTTAAACAATTTTTCAAACCTAGTTACAAACATTAGCCTGAAATTTTAAATAATAAGTTTAATCCTTTAATCATAAAACTATAATTTAATTTATTAATATTAATTTCATGGTAATACAACGCCGCCCAACTAATAAGAAGCATTTTCTTTTCAACAAATTTAATTTTAAAAATAATAAGTTTAGCCCTGCTTTAATCAGAAAACTATAATTTAATTTATAAATATAATTAATTTCATGGTAAGACAACGGCCAACTAAAAAATATTTTTATTCTTTCAACAAACTTAATTTCAAAAATACATTATTGATGATCAAACGCACTTTTACACGGAATTTTTTGATCCCACACGCACCGTTTTTCTCCTCTGGGTCCATCACCACATGAATAGTAAATACCATCATCCTTTGCTAACCAATAAACTGCTTTAGAATCTTGACACACATTAGTCTCTATACCATCAACAAATGCAGCAAAACTTCTCTTTTTAACATTTCCCCATTTGAGCTCACATGTAATAGTAGCGAGGTTTCTAAATATAGGAAATCCAAATTTCCAATGTATTTGTTGCCCATATTTAAGATGTTGGACACCAAAATCCTTGGTTTTAGATTTGCAATGAACGAATAAATTATTTGATTGGTTTGGTATCCCGTTTGTCACATGTAACGTAAATTTATCCCACGGCATAGGTAAACTATTGATGTCACTTTTGCAATTGACTGTTGAGATTAAGGTTATGAATAAATAAAGTATAATTAAAGGAATCATATTGTTTGATCTAATCATGGTGGAAGGATTAATTATTTGTTTGGAAGAATAGTTATGGGTATTTTATTTTTAAAATAATTGTATAATTGATGATTATTCATGCAAAATCAAGAGTCTATTTATATATGTAGTTTTAGTAAATAACACAAACATTAAGAAAAAATATATTAAATTGATTATAACATTAATTATTTATGTAGAAAATAAAGTTTTGGAATAATCAAAATGCTTACTTTCTCACAATACATGCTGAATTTTTTTTTTATTGTCAACCAATGAAAAAATGTTTGTACGGAATGAAATTAACGACTTGTTACTATTTTGTAATTCCACTGAAAAAGAGAGTGCATAGAGAATGCAAAATGGTATATAAAAAGTCAGTAATTCTTGTATGAGGTGGTCTTATACCGTAAGACGGTTTTATCATGTTAAAAGAAAACTCATTTATTTGTATTGATTATTGAATGAGCGAATTTACTATGAAATGGACCGTTTTACGGTATAAAACCGTATTATTTTAGAATTTGTGATAAAAAGTAAATTTATCAGTCATCTAAAACGATATATAAAGAATCCACTTCAATAGGTAAAATCCACTTAATCAATTAATTAAATTCTAGATGTAAGAAAAATATTTTCAAGTTTGGTTAATTATTTAACTATGGTTTAATTAATGACTCATTTAGGCCCTGCTATTTCTGGCTTAATTTCAACTTCTTTCAATTTTGCTTAGCTATATTCCGTTAAGTTTTATTTAAGTTCAATCAATTATGTTCAGTTAATCATTTCACAAAATTAAATTTTAATTCAACTAAATTGACTTCACCTTAGTACCACTCAATTTAGTTCAATTAAGCCCTAGTCTAATTAATTCAATTCAACTCATTTCAGGTTTCAGCCAAAAAAAATGACATTATTACTCGACTAATTGATGAGTTACAAGAAGATTTAATGTAACCAATTTATGATTTTATAGTGAGTAAAAATAGTAGGTTTTGTAGGATATCGTTTTTCACTAAATTAGTACGAGATATAATATGGAAAATAAAAATTAAATAACTTTTTCTCCTCTAAATATTTTGTGGTGTAAATATTAGATATTAGATACATCTAGTATGATAAAACTAATTGTATTGTGAAAAGATTTGAATATATATTACTTGTCTAAATAATTTGTGTATGTAAAATTATGTATATCTTATTCTTGTGTAAGTAATATTAGGAGAATAATATTATGGGATAAATATTGTTATACTTTTTTTTTACAGGTTATTTGTTTAGCTTTATATTTAGTACAAAAATAAAAGAAAGAGAAGATGATTAATTATCTGATGATAGTAACTAGTAAGTGACTAAATTAATAAGAAAGAGTCAAATTGTTCATTAAAAAAATTCGTAAAATAAAAAATAAATAATTTATTACGACACCTAGAAATAGAAAAATAAATACTACGCACTCGTATTATGTTTCCTCGTAAATAATAATTTGTGAACTTCATAATGTGAATTTGTGAACATCGCAATTGAGCATATCTCAACCTAATCAGAACAATCACTCAAGTGTATACCTTGGAGTTACCTTATGGACTTATAGAAACTGAGAATGTCTTCACTTTGAGATTTGAAATACTAAAATTAAGACTAATTAAGATAAGTGAGCATTTTTTGAGAACACAAATTCTTATTGAAGGGGACATATCTGTTATAAGCTGGAGACGGATAGTGTCTCTCTCACAATATATAAGTGAATAAAGTGATAATCAAGTGAAATTTAAATGGAGCACTCACTCGCCTTTCCACTTGTAATATTGTGAGAGGGTATTATCCGTCTTCCGCTTGTGACAAATATTACCGTCTTCAATGAAACTAGCTGTTTTGAGAATGTCTTTTAACATAAAACGAGCAAATATTAATTCCCATTATATTAAAATAAGAGAACTAAGAATTTTTCCTCTAAAAACTTTTAACTAAAAATTCAACCTAACTTTAGCAAGTTGAAGTTGAACTTAATTTTAAAGGTAATTTTGATTTAATTCAAGTTGAACTTAATTTTAAAGGTAATTTTGATTTAATTCAAGTTGAACTTAATTTTTATGTTAGTTCGATTTCGATCTGGTTAATATAGTTATAGGGCTGTTAATGAGACGAGACGACTCGCGAGCAACTAGAGATCGGCTCGGTCAAAGCTCGACTCGAGCTCGGGTTCGGCTCAAGAGCTTAACGAGTCAAGCCGAGCAAATGTTGGCTGGACTCGAAAAGCTCACGAGCAGCTCGAACATTTGAGATTACATAAGATATTAATCATATTTTATAAACATAATTTATCATTATTATATCTTTGTATCATATATATCGTCAAATATTCTGTTAATATGCTAAATATTTTGACATATAATCTTCGAACCTTGTTATTGAAAATATCGAAATAAAAAAAATAAAAAGATAAACAATTTTATATAGGCTCGATTTGGCTCGAGTTTGGCTCGAGCTCGTGTTAAAGCTCGCAAGCTTTGTAACGAGCACATTTTTTTCAAGCTCGGGTAAGATCGGCTTGAACTCGAGCTCGAGTTTTGGTAATCGAGCACAAGCCGGGCAAGGCCAAGCTCGGGCTCGACTCGGCTCGTTAACACCCCTAACAGTTAGCAACTCTAATCGGTGTATACTATTTCGAGTCCGGTACAATACGGGTCGGGTTTGTTTAAATTAAGTTGAGTTTTGGGTCATAGTTTTCTTAAATTGTGAGTAAAAATGACTTAAAGATGAATCTTATAATGTTTAATTTGAATGTAATAATTCATAACATTATTAATAGATAAATAAGCAATAAAAGACAACTAAATTTGAGAGTATTTATGAGAAAATATACATTATTTTTCATTCAGGGCCAGTTGGTTTAGTTTTTATCGGTTCGGATATATTCAACTTCGGGTTTTATTGGGTTATGACGGAGTTCAATTCAATTTTGGTTCGTCTTGGATGGAATCGGATTTTAGGTATTATTTAATTTATTCATATCGTGTCTTCAATCAATTATCAATTCAAATGCTTTAGGTCAGTTTTTCAGGTTCGATTTTATTTTGTCAGGTCTATTTATACCCGGCTTAGCTAAGTTTGGGGCCCTTAGGAAAGGTGATAAAACTGGTTAAATAATATCCCACTCGATAAATACGACAATTAGTATATTCAATTTTTGTTTTATGTGTGATAATATTTAACTCTTCTTACAATAAATACGAGAATTTGAATTTTTATCTACAGAATGTGAATTGGTACGTTAGTGTGATCACGTCGCAATTATGCATAATTTCTGGTTTATTTCGTATCTCAACCTAATCAGAACAATCATTGAAATCCACCTTGGACTTATATATACAGACAGAAGTAGCGATGTCTAATTATTTAGTGCATTCATCGGAGGCTGACACTACTTATGAGTTAATGAGCATCTGCCCACTATGAATTTGTTTATATTTAGGGATGGTTTCATTCAATGAATTTGTTTGCGACATAATCGTTCTAAAATTGCGACAAATTAAGTATTATTTATGTGTGATAAATAAAAGGACGAGTAAGGGAGCAGGACACGGTATTGTTTTATCTACCCACACAGGTTATAATTTACCCGTTACACTCATCGGCATCATCGCAATGGAAAATTATTGTTTTAAGAGATACCTCAAAAATTGACACAAAAATAACCCGACTTTAGGTAAAATAGTACATTAGTATTGAGATTTTAAAGGTAATAAAAGTATTAGTTACGTTTATTATAAAATGTTTTACCATTAAGAGCAATAACAATAAAAGAACTTTATATAGAGTTCTTTTTATGCTATGTCATTTTTCACTAGTTTCAATATGTAAGAACTTTTATCTACAATAGATATCTTTAAATAAAGTTTTAAATGGATCTCACAATTCACTATCCTACTTTTTCATTAAATAAGTATAATTAATGAATTATTATTTTTTAATTGAAAATAGGAATTATTTAAATTTAATTGGTTATTAACATTTTTCAAGAATATATTAAATACGCTCCAAATTTCAATACGTACAAACTGAGTTCTTATTTTAGAACTCGGTTCTTAGAATTAAGAACAAACTTTTACTTTCAGTAGAAGAACTTTTTTTTAAGAGTTCTTAGTGACAATCCCAAGACGAAAAACCACTATTGCTAATGTTCTAAAAATCACAATTTATAACAAAATGTGTATGTTTATTATGAAACACTTGCTAAATAGAAGTGTTACGAAGAACAAATAACAAAGTATTGAATAGGTGATCGATCTCTCATTCTCTCAATAATTTCATAAGACACCGTCTTTTTCACAAGACGGCGTTTAATTTTTGTCTTTAAGAAGATGAAACAAACGACTCCATCTGAAATAAGACCATCCCCAAGTAAGGTCGTCAAAGAGGTCGCGACCTTGTTAGGTCACGATAATTACGTAATTAAGACACTAATTTTGGTGACCTTGAAGTTTTTAAGGTCAATTTGTGACCCTGAAATCAGTTGTTGACCTTTGACGTGTCAAATTGTTATTGACTTATCACATTATTGGTGTAATGTCCCTAGGTCACGAACTTCTGCTTGTGATGGTGAAGGTGGGTCAAGATAATTTAGGTGAGATTAAGAAAAAATATTGGTGACCCGATTAGTGCTACCTTCTGCTTGAGGATGGTCTAATAAAATGGGGTGAAGCCGTCCTAATTACATCACATGTTGAAATGTCAAATAGAAGTAATAACCTAAGTACTCTGTACATGATTAACGACGCTTTGCTGAGTCTACTTAGCATGAATCAACGACGCTGCCGAGTCTACGTAGCATGAATCAGAAGTCTTATTGACTTAGTTTATGATCGAAACGTGTAGACTTGGTCCAAAAACTTTATCCATTGGTATTGTACTTTTTACTATATAAGATTGATTCTTTATTTTTAATTTGTTTTTATTTTAAGTCGAGAACGGACTATGGAGTAACAATTTTATTAAATTTTTGATTAACTTAGAATACATTTAAACATACTTTTTTAATTCAAATATATAAGCCGTATTATTATTTGTTTGAAAAATAAATGTCACAAGATTCATGCTTTAATTACTCAAATTATTTGTTCATTTCTTAATTAATTGTTCATCAAGTTAGCAATTTATATGAAAATCGGAACATACTGCAATGACTCAGAAAAAGTCATAAATCCACAAACAGAATTACATACATTCAGATGTATATGAGTATTGTACATCCAAAAATGCAAATCTAATTGAACTTATACAAAAAACAATTGAACTTTTAAAATTTTTAACTTACATTTTAATTTTTTTAGGTGTTTAAACTAAATTTTTATTGATTTTATATGTATTATTTTGGGTTCCAGTATAATATTTTGAGTTAAAATTTTTTTAAACGGATGCTCAAATTCTTTTTTAATAAAGCTCATATAATTTAAAAATATAAGCTCAAATTTTTTACTATAAAGCTCAAAATCTATACTACCAGATGTATAAAACTAATTGTATAATCCACTTATTATCATAAATCCCACCATGCATGTTTTATAAATTTGCCTATTTTCCACATATCTTAATATTATTAAGAATTTTGTTTGCAATAAATAAGCTTTATATAAAACTAGTTTTAATCCCGTGCAAATAATGCACGGGTGACTTTTAAATCTGTGCAAAAATATATTGGTAATTACGATTACCTTTCTATAAAAATATTATTGATTACAAATTTTCAAGTAATTATTGTTGTTTTTGAGTAATTTCTTTATTTGAGAAAAAAATGTTTAAAACGATTTCGGCATTTGAGATTTTTTTAAAAGATGATTTGAATGACATAAAATAACTTGATAATAATTGACTTAAAAATAACTCAAACCCAAAATAACCCGTTTCGATCAAATAATGTACTCCGTAATATTTTGTAATATCCAGGTTGTAATTTTTTTTTATATTATAGTGGTAATATCATAAAAAAAACGTTTTAACTTTTTCAGTGAAGATTTTTTTTATTATAGTCAATTGGTATTTGTAATTATTTAATTTGTAATTTTTGAAAGTTTATATTGTATTCATTTAGTAATAACAAATGTATAATGTATGATGTTGCATAGTTTGTGTTATTAAATTTGGAATCATCATAATTTAAGTAATTACAAAACATTTAAAAAAAATGGAGTGATCATGGAACATGGCGGGACCTACAAAAAAAAGGTTATTTATTCAACTTTAAAATCAAGAACCAATAGGAAGCACTTATTTTCTATTCCTTTTATAGTAAAGGGATTAGAGCCCCTAATATTTAAATGTTTTTTCACATTTTAAGTTATGTTTCTTAGCCCCTAAATTCCGGTGTGTACTTCAGTCTAACTCAATTCTTAAAATTAAGAACAAACTCTTATTACACTAAAGAAATTTTAAAAATTAGAGCCTCTTGATATGGTAAATTTTGAAAAATGATATAAAATTCGAGTCAGGTCAATTCGAATTTCGGGACATATTCAGAAGCTGTAGTTCAAATCAATTTCGAATCTCGCTTCAGCCTCTCTAAACCGGAATTAGTCAAGCAAATTTGTTTTACTTCCTCCTTTTACATCTTAATCAATGATCTTACGATAAGATTATTGTGCATCACATCAAATTAGGTGTACTATACTACTATGACTATTGACTAAATATCAACCTTAAATCTATGAGTTAACAACAAGACAATAATTACTCTCGCGATGTAACATATGAGTGTATAGTCTATGATAAATTTTAATAATAAGACGGATTAAATATTATTTTACTAGGATAAATTTTGTTATTCTTAATATATTTTAGTTTTATTTTATTTTTCTTATATGTATAGACTCTGTTTGGTAAAACTGAAAAGCTAACTGAAACCTGAGACATTGTATCAGTATCACTAAACGAGCCACCATCATGTTTTAAAAATTATTGTGTATTTATTTAAGTTATCTTTAATAATCGTCCTATAAAACAATAATTGTCGTACAATAATAGTCGATTAAATCTATAAATAATCGTCGTTATAGAGCCGCCAGCCCGTATTATACTCTTATATTATACTCTCTATATGATTAACTAATTGATTGATTGAGACTAAAATTATTGTTTTTAAGTGATAAACAAGAATAAACAACTTGTTACTAGTATTTTTTTTTTCTCACAAGATGAAGTCTAGTGGTTAAAATTTGGGTATAATTCTCATTTTTCAGGAGACGAGTCTGTCACTCTCGAATGTCTAACCTGGTATATGTGTTTTGCAGATTATCACATATAGAGGTGGGTTTACCCAGTTTACATCGAAAATAGCGGCGACGGTTCCCTCGTCATTCCAACAAAAAAGAAAATATAAAAAATAAACAACTTGAATTGAAGAGGAGCCCTCTTAGACTTTGACTTTTCTCGTTGACTTCATAAACATGCACTTTCCTTGAATTTACTATACGTACTTTCTCTCTATATATGTCCCAACTCCTAACTATTTAGCGTATTATCAATCTAATTAAACATTCATTTTGTTTTTCGATTTAATTATCGTTTATAAATTATACTCTCTCCGTCTCAACAAAATCGAATTAATATCATGAAGCAGCAGCCTGCGACCGGGATTCCGTTAGCCGCCCAATCGTATGCTCCACAAACTCCGCAACATGTCGGAGTTGGTGGAGTCGGAGAATTCTCCACTGGTCTTTGTGATTGTTTCTCTGATTGTTCATTATGTAAGTTTTAATTGTAGTTGTCACGATACTTGTATAAAACTATCTTATGTCGAGAGACGACCTTAAAATTATTCGAGGTTTTTTTAATAATAATGTATTGAGTTTTTTTTTTTTTTTGTAGGTTGCTTGACATGTTGGTGCCCTTGCATCACATTTGGACGCATTGCTGAGATTGTTGACAAAGGCTCTTCATGTAAGATTTTTCAATTACGATTTAAATTTATTCGAGTTAATTAAGCCGAGTTTTATACTTGCTTAATCACTTATATTATGGCGAATCTAGGATTAAATGTTTAGGTAACAAAAATAAAATTTGGGTCATTAGGTTGAAAATTAATGCATTTACCATTGAACGACAAAATTTTTACTGTTTATTAAATGGGATATTATTTATTTATCTAATATTCAACGATATTTGGGTAGCAAAAATCCGTCTTTTAAGTCAATTTCTTTTAAGTTTGGAATAGCAACGGCCACCCTTTACTATTATGCAGGTTTGCCCCTGCTTATATTACAAATAATTTATCGTTTTTGCTTCCGAATTCGAAATGATTTTATTTAATAAACGTTTTTTTTTTTAAGTTTGGGATAGTAGCAGCCACCCCATACTATTATGTGGGTTCGTCCCTGCTTATATTACAAATAATTTATTAATTACCTGTCGCTTTTGGTTCTAATATTAAAATTGATTTTATTTCATAAATGTTGTTTGGTTGGATGCAGCATGCGGAGTGAGCGGGGCATTGTACACCTTGATTTTAGCCTTCACAGGATGTCAATGGGTGTACTCATGCACATATAGATCAAAAATGAAGGCGCAATATGGAATGGAAGACAATACTTGTGGAGATTGTTGCACCCACTTTTGGTGTGAACAATGCGCCTTATGCCAAGAATACCGTGAGCTTCAACACCGTGGCTACGACGTTGCACTCGGTAATCATCACTCCTCCCTCCCTCGCTCGTCTTTCTGTTATATATAAGCTCGGAGAATTTATTTTTTTTTTTTTTTGACAGATAGATACACATGGACTACTGCTTAACAGCAGTTTTAGCCATATTATCACGATAATTTTCCTTTATACTTAAAAATCTAATACTAAAACAATGAAACGATGTTAGTTACTAATAAGATGTTTTTTTTGTGGGTCGTTTGCAGGATGGCATGGGAACATGGAAAGGCAAAATCCGGGCATGATGCCTCCACAAATGGGAGGCGGGATGATGCGATAAGTTCCCGTCTGTACACTGTTACGTGGTGGTTAGCCGGAATTGAGCAGCGGGCAGCGTTTCATGTTATATTTTACGGAGTATTTGTGTTGTGTTCGTGTTCGTGTTTCATAGATTTTTCTTTTCTCCATTATAAGTGTTTGATTGTTTATTCTTCGTATTATATATTCAATTTCATGCGTAACTTATTATACCTGAGAAATAAAATTATGCGAGTATTATTTGCTAGTACAATTTCACATATCCCGTCATCTCTGCTTTCGCTTCTCGTCAATGGAGCTCCGTAGGACATAGAAGCAAAAAAATACAGTGTAAGCAGAACCATGCGGCATAGCCGTATAGTAGTGATCACAATTAGCGGTGTAACCGAGCTGATTTGAGCTCGAGCTCAGGTGGTTTGGAATCGGCTCGGAAACTTGAGCTTGAGCTCAAAATCAGCTCGGAATTATCCGAGCTTAAGAAATCGAAGCTTGGAATCAGCTCAGATTAGGCTTGAACTCCATTCGAGTTCAATTAAATCTTTATTTTCTTTACTTTATTAAACTTTTAAATCAAATTAAAAATAAATATATTTTAAGAAAAATACAAATATAAGGAACATATGATTATAAATACTACAATGACATTTTATTAGGAACAAAAACAAGGATAAATTACAAATAACCACCACGTATTTACGTATTTTTACAAATTACCACCACGTATTTTCATTTTTACAAATAACCTCCAAACTTCAATGTATATTCCCCAATCACCACCGTATTGATATCTCGAACATAGTTCTTCTTATTTCTCGACTTGTTTAGTGACGAGTTATGCAAAATACCCAAGTTACCCTTAACAACTTAAGTTGACTAAATTATTAACCCCTAGTAACATTTTCCCCTTTCTGAATCTCAGTTTCCCTATTTCCCCCTTTCTGAATCTCAATTTCCCTGCTCCCCTAATTATTTTCAAACCCTAAATTCCCGAATCCGCATTTTTTTTTACAATAACATTAAACAGTATTCAACATATAAAATATTAAAGTCCCGAGATTCTAGATGTTTGGAATGTCTAGCCGCGATATAACTATTGAACAGATCAAAGAAGCTGTCGATGTAAAAGCCTCTTCCGGAGCATAAAAGAGAAAGGGAGGTGTGCTAGGTCCCAGTTCCTGGGTTTGAGTATTCCCTGTGATGAGCCTACCCAAATAAGAACTAAACTTAGTAAACTCTTGTCTTTTCTTTTTCCTATCACCCCAAGCATAAACCTGTCTTCAAGGCTCAAGCAACCTTCAATGGATTATTACATGTTGTGGAAGTAGACCAAATGGTAAATTCAGTTGCATGCACATGGTCAATTTTACTCTTTGTGATGATCCAACTAAGCAATTCTGATTCGATGTTTTCCATCCTTGAGAGCTGACTAACAATTTGCTCAAGAATTTTGGGTGGTCCTCTCAATTTTGTTAATCCTTTCAATTTGAAGACTTTTTTGAACGTGTAAACCACTAATTAATCATCATTTCCATCCGGATATCATTATATTAAAGTTGAGATCTGGAAATTTGAGATTGAGATTGAGAATGAGAGTGATTTGGGGATTTAGGGTTTGGAAATAGTAGTAGGAAATAGGGAAATTGAGATTTAAAAAGAAGGAAGTGTTATGGTTTAATTCAGTCGGTGTAAATTGGCAAGGATAGTTAGGGTATTTTACGTAACTCGTCAATATAGAAATCGGAAAATAAGAAAAACGATACTCGAGATATAAATACGGTGGTGATAGGGGAATATACATTGAAGTTTGGGGGTTATTTGTAAAAACGAAAATACGCGGTGGTAATTTGTAAAAATACACAAATACGTGGTGGTTATTTGTAATTTATCCTATTACAAAATGACAAAATAACTAAAAATAATAGATAAAACGAGCCTAAACGAACTTCCGATTCCGAGCTCTACTAAGCTCGGAATCGGCTCGGATTTGGACCACCCGGCTCAAAATCGACTCGGAATTAGTTTTGACCGATTTCGAATCGAGCTTTTACCGAGCTGATTCCAAGGGCTCTACGAACCGGCTCAGATCACTTACAAGCTACAGCCCTAATCACAATTCACAAATAACAAGGATAAGTTTCGGAACTTGGAACTTTCGATTAAGGTAACACACCAACAATGAACAATCAAGTTACATCAAACAAAGCTCGGGGAAGCAAGCAAGCAAACTTAAATCATAACCCACATCTCACATCCAAGAATACGCGGTTTACGAGAGAACTACTAAGCCTGATCTCTGGTTGTACTGGTACTGTACCAGCATTCTTGAGTCAAGACTAACAACATAAGATTAACTTAAATCCTAACTACGACAATCAACGAAGTGGCAACTCTACTCAAATCTTCTGCTAAAAATACAGAGCAGAACCCCTTTCATCATCACTCTTGTGGCTGGCCCTCGGCCGGTTCGACTTTTGTAGCTTCCTTGATCTCCTCGCTTCCCTCCTCCTGATAACACATTTGACAAGGTAAGGCGCAAGGATGTCATGTAGTATTTGTCAATGCATGAATAACATGTGGCCTCAGCTAGAATAATTCCGAGAATATATCATCAATCAAACCGAAATTGCAAGAGTTAATACTCGAGATACAAAAATAGACTTAGTCTCTGTTTCCAAAGAAGCCTAAGCCTCACTATTGATGTCATAAGGCAAAACGGCTCACTAAATTGGTTGGACTTCTTTCTATTAAGTAGAAGAGCGATAATTCGAAGCAATTGTGCAATTTTTATATATAAAAGCCTATGTGTTAACAACGCAAGGGTAAGGCTGCACATATAAAAACCTTCCTTTACCCCGCCATGGCGCTATTTGCGGAAGTCCTAGGGGCATTATGATAATGTCATTGGTGACGACAGTTTAACGAGCTCCTCTAACAACGGGGAGTAAAATTACTTGTTCGAGCATACATACTAATATACTATCAACCTAATATCATGGATGCTGTTCAGTGTGGTATCCCTACACGGCACACGCTATCATATTCAACTAAAATCTCGGTGTTGCGTTAATTGGGTTGACTATCAGTGTATCAAATCACCAAGGTGTATATAAATGAACACAACACTTCCACAAAGAGATTGAAGGCATGTTCAAACAATGCCTCAAGCCCAAAATAAAAGTCCCCTAGTGTCACAAGAACACTATAAGGTGTGTATGTTCGATAATATAAAATGCTCCGTATGATATATTTCTGTAAGTCAACATGAAATCAATAATAACTGAATCTGCTTTAACATAATATGTTCAATTAAACATGTAAAATGGTTCAAACTAAATATAACAGCCCAAAACAATGTTCCGGATTTTTATTCCCCCCCCCAATATATGAAGGTTCAGCCCACATTTAATTTGATAACCCTTGAGTCCCAGCCACCAAACAGAGTCGCAAACTAAGGGAACAGACACAATCATACATACATTCAAAAGTAAATCATCATGAAGCATGCAAATAATAGCTAGAAATACAATAACATCTGATTGAAAGGATTTAAGTACCGCATTATCGGAAGTCCACAAGGTCAAATTGTCTCGGAGAAGTTGCATGATCAAAGTGCTGTCCTTGTATGACTCCTCACCCAATGTGTCCAGCTCTGATATAGCCTCGTCAAAAGCCTAAATACATCATACATGTAAGAAAACAATTCTCAGGAAGCTCAATACATTGTTTCGTATATTAGAGGGAGGGGAAGGAGAGTGAGAAAGATAGAAGTGCGAGTTTGAATGGGAGAAGTGAAAAAACAAGATACCTGTTTTGCAAGGTTGCAAGCACGATCAGGTGAGTTCAGAATCTCATAATAGAAGACAGAGAAGTTCAAAGCAAGACCAAGCCTAATCGGGTGAGTAGGGGCCAAATCAGCCAAAGCAATGTCCTTGAAAAAACAAATAACAAGTTAGCACATATCACCAACCAGTTATATAAAATCTAACAATTGACATAACATTTAATAATCACAGATTGAGTTGTTAATGGAACAGTCTTGAATGTGAGGCCAACCTATACCCTTATGATCATTTAAATATGAGGGTTAATGGGTTGACCTCATATATAAGACCGTCTCAAATAAATTTTACTCCGTATATAATAATATTAATAATATGTGACCTCCCACCTGAGCGGACTTGTAAGCCAAAAGGGTATTCTCGGCAGCCTCTTTCCTCTCAGCACCGGTCTTGAATTCAGCAAGATACCTGTGGTAGTCACCCTTCATCTTAAGGTAAAACACCTTAGACTCAGCAGAGGATGCCTTAGGGACAAGGTGCGACTCGAGAAGGTTCAAGATTCCATCACAAATCTTGCTAAGTTCGGTCTCAATCTTAGCCCTATACTCCTTGATAGTGGCAACATGATCCTCATTTCCCCTGCTTTCCTCCTTCTGCTCGATAGAGGAAATGATCCTCCATGACGCCCTCCTAGCACCAATCACATTCTTGTAAGCTACAGAAAGGAGGTTCCTTTCCTCCACAGTAAGCTCCTCAGCATCTGCCATCTTTGCCACCTTCTCCATAAACTCTACCATTTCTTCATATCGCTCAGCTTGCTCGGCCAACTTGGCCATGTACACATTGTCTTCCCTGGACGCATCAGCCATTTTTTCAACTCACGAACCAAATCTCAAAAATCTGACCAGCACAAAAACATTACCAATCAGCCCAAATTTTCAATTAACCTCATCCTCCATACATCACCCTTTTTGACCTTTTTTTTGGAAGGGAGTGACCATCCACAACATATCACCAACATATTACTCCCTCCGTCCTGGTCAATAGTTATCTATTTTCATTTTTGGGTGTATCATTGAATTGTTATCTATTTCCATTTTTGGCAACCTTTTGTGGATCACATTTCATTGCACGTGGGCCCATGTGATATGTGTGATCCAAATTCATTCATACATTTTTTTTAATCTTTGTGTCAAAAACAATAGATAACAATTGATCGAGACGGAGGGAGTACTTTTCAATAGTTCATATCTCTTTGGAATATATACGTCCACAATACCACACAACATCCTAGGGTGTGTGTTAAATTAATTTCTTAGCCAAACAGACTATCAAAAATGAACATACCGTTAATATATTAATGTTCGAGAAATCACGATAAAATTACTTCCTATCTAATTCTAAGCAAGCAAATTACATAATGTAATGCTTAATTCAATCAAGAATCTAACTTTATGACCTAATATCATTTTCTTTTAAAGTTTGTACCCACTGAAACTCAACAATCACAACCAAATGTACTCTTATAAATCAACACTAACATCACACGATCGCGCAACTTAATTAACTCAACAACCAAAGTTTTCCTAATTCGACAACAAATCGAACGAAACGAACAATGGCCTTATAAAACAACCCATTGAAATGCTTAATTAACTCAATGGCAACAAAATCTCCTTCTAGAACAACCTATTCACCGGATATTATACCCCTCTTATTCAGCCTATTCTTCCCCTTTTTTTTATCCAAGAATTAAGAAAATGAATTTGGACCACACAAATCAATACACCCCACATGAAATTGAATTTGGGCCACGAAAAGCTTACCAAATAAGGAAAGAGGGAAGAAAACGTGATTATCACGAATAAGGAAAGAGGGAAGAATAGGCTGAATAGGAGGGAATATTATTTTTCCTAAGTTTGCATCTACTCTAATTCAACAATCACAACAAAAACTAATCCAATCAATCAACACTAACATCACACTATCGCGCAACTTAATTAGCTCAACAACCTCAAGAAATACTTCATTAAATCTTTACAAGAACCAGATAGCTTAAATAATCAACTAAACAACCTAAATTCTTCGCAATTCAACGATAATTCAAACAAATACGAAGATCTGATCATAGAACAACCTTATAAAACGGTTAATCAAGTCAACAAACTAATCAAACAATTAAACAACAATAATACATATAATTAACGCAACAATGAGAAATCAATCGAAACGAAGGATCTTGCAATTGAACAATAAATCTGATAAACTGAGCAAAGAATAAGAAGAAGAAGAACAAACCCTGGAAAAGAGGGAGGATGGAATTGGGGAAAATAGGAATAAAATAATGGGAAAAATTGAAGGGAAAGGGGATGATAATATAGAAGAGATGGGAAGAAGAAGAGAAGAAAGTGGAGAAGTTACCGGAGTTAAGAGGGAGGAATTGGAGGTGGAGAAATGGCGAGAGAAATGAGGAGTGTCAATCAATGTCTTGGTGTTGGGCTCGTATTGTTTACGGAAAATGCAAGCGATGTTTTTGAGGTTTGATATTTTGTTTTGAATATTTAATTTTTTTATTTGAAAAAGTTTTCGTAGGTAAGAGTTTGGAAAGTGATAATTTTTTTTAGAATTAATTATCTTTTCGAGAATTACGGTTTGAGTTGTTAAATACTTCGTACAGTCTAAGGACTTGTTCTTTTAATTGTTTTAAGTTGAACGAAAATTCAGTTGAGCCGGAGTGAGTTGAATCGAACTGAATAAGTTGAGCTGAATCAAACGGGGTTGAATGAGAAGCTGAAAAAAAACAGAGTTTAAGTTAAGACCTTTATTTTGTATTTTAACATTATTTAAATCTATTGTGGGTACGTTTTAACTTAAAATCGTCTGAAATATAAAATTATACTTCATGTCGATACTTTTTTAGTTTTTTTAATTAATTAAGGTCATAACTATCACATACTTTTTAAAACAATTCTTATGGCTTATTTTTTTACAAATCATTGCTTCATCATCGGAAAGAGAGGTGCTAAACTTAAAACCTAGTGTGAGCAAAAGAAGAAAATCCAGCGCCTCCATCTCCGAGCGTGGAACTGATCATTTTAAACAGTGCTTAATTTGAAAAAAGGAACATACATTGGAGATTTGGAGATAGTACCTCCAATATTTTTATTTTGTGAGCATATATTTATTTTTTTTGAGCTTATTGCTGTATTTTTTTTAGCATATTAAAGTTTAAGTTAAATTTTAATTTTTTTTTCATCATAACTCAAATTCATCTAAACCTATATGTAATATTTTTGTGTTTTATAGTGATTTTTTAGAGTTGAATGTTAAATAAATAAACTCATAAACTTTATAGAAACACTCATAATTTCTAAAACAAATCTCAAAAACTTTACTATACTGCTCAAAAACTATAAAATTGGAGGCAATACATCGGATATTCGGATGTATCATCCACTTACTGGCTTAATTTAGTTATACCACAGTTGAAGATGATCCCTTCCAAGACAGTCGACCAGTCGAGGCGTAATGCAATCAACTGAACTGGCTCTCGTATCTACTTGTTTTGGCATTCTTACCTCCTTAGCAGTCTCCTGCTATAAATGCTGCAAAAGACACTCGGCTCCATTTTCCGCCACCCTCTTCTTCACGCACTTGTTCTTCCTCTCCCTCGTATTACTGCCAACACCTCACATAATACTCATCCAACAACTACACTTTCTGGCATACCGAAATATGAATGATCAATCACGTATTCATCAGGCTTTATAGACAGCACATTATGACATACTCGCATGGTTTTAAATCTCGGTATCAGTCGCAATCGCGGTAGCGGTATAACCGGACCTTAATCGGCCATCGCGGGCGGATCACGGTGAATCTCGGTGATTTCTCGGGCGATATCTCGTATCGGTAGAGTGAAAATCCGATACAACTCGGCCGAGTCGTACCGTATCAGCCGAGATTTAAAACCATGCATATTCGTCAAGTACTTGATTCCGAGTTCTGACCAAATCAGAGAGAGATTCCATACATAGAAGCGACACCACAAGTCGTGATTGAAAAGCTCTTGGCAGCAAAAAAGCAGCGATACAATTTAATGGAACAAACGAGTCCATTCATGGTACCAGAATGCTCCAAATAATGTTCTAAACTAAAAATTAGTATTCTGTTTATACATATGGAGCAAATTCACCAAATAGCTAACAGAAAATCAAAACTTTTTTCCAAAACAAAACATTCGGAATAAAACTTAGGAAAGTACCTATCAAATCGGTTGATGGCTCAATCAAGCCTGCCAAGATGACAGCGTAGATCGGGTTAATATGCTTAATACTTTGATTTGAAGAAACTGCGTTGTCTCATTTTGATAAATACTTCCTTTTATAGCTTTTTTTTTAAAGCATTAAAAAAATGAGTACAGGACTCATTTCTTACAAGCCTAAAAAAGGAGGTGATTTGCAAACCTCGCAGCGAAGAATCAGCAGCTCCATCATCCATTTTAATTCAAAACAAATTTTGGTGGGAGAGAAGAGTTGTTGCAGGTCCCTGGATGCAATTTCCAAAAGCCACGTGGAGTCTCCCTCCTAGCGTACATCCTCTCGATTTTGTTCAATGGGCGGGTTGATCCATCAGGTAGGCTGGCGAATTTCCACCCCACACCGACTCCACGCTTTCCTCCAACTCGTTTCATTTCCACAATAAACTCCCATCCATTTGAAGGACGCATCCTGCTATATTTATGGACTTTAACCTGGTTCTTGAACTGTTCATAAAAGCAAATATCTCGTTAAGTAACAATTAATTTTCACCAACAGTCAAGTTAAATGGGAAGAAACGCACATAACACTAAAATTTCATCAGTTACTCTTGCTTAAGACCATCCTAACTAAAACCTCTCACAATCTCCTTTTATTTTCACCTCTATTTTTAGTCAAGCGTGAGAGCCGTCTTAACGGTCCTAACCAAGAAATGGTGACATTTCACAACCTAAGACCACCCCCAAGCAAGGTCACCAACTAGGTCACCAAGGAGGTGATCATGTATTAGGAGAAAAATTAAGAAGACCTTCTATGAAATAAGGTCACCCCATGACCTTGGTGGGCTGCCTTGTGACCTTCCATGTGTCATTGTTTTATTTGTTGGGCACAAATGTAGAGGACACAATTTTGTTGGAAAGTGGAAAATGATTGGGTTGGTGACCTAGGTCGCGACTTTCTGCTTGGAAGCGTAAAAGTGGGTCGACATAAATAAAGTGAAATTAAGAGATAAAACTGGGTCGCGACTTAGTTAGCGAGACCTTGCTTGGAGGTAGTCCAAGAATTCAAATTGCAGCTAAATGAAGGGAAATGGGGATTTTAACCAGCTTCATTAATAGCTAAACCCCTACAAACAATGAGCCAGGTTACACAAAACAGATATACCGTGACTAAAGATCCAATCCAGCGAGTGCAAAACTTACTTTCATCTTATTGAACTCAAATCTCAGTTTGAATTCTGTGTACAATACATGACCTTCCTTCTTTGATATATCATAGAGTACTTCATCTCGATCTTTAATTGTGCCGTCCCAACCTTCTGGCATTACTTTGAAATCAGGTTTGTGTCGAAGTGCTGCCACGTGGTATTCCCTATCATGAGAATTAAAGAAACTGCCACAAGCACAAAGGCCGCCGTCCAGTTACGGAAAACCAAAGTCAGTTTCATTTCAGAAAAAGATTATAATTTATAACACATTTGATATTGCCAATGACAGTGAAAGGCTATTAAATACCCCTTTTAAGTAATCCAACAAACAATACTCCTTCAAACAATTATTACCAGCGCGCTGACAGATGGATAGTGAGTGAGCTATAAGGTGGCAATTATTAACCATGGAAAATGCAACTAAGTTCATAACTGAATCTGCCTTGTTCTACTGTTTGTGCAAAAAGGTTTTATCTCAGGAGATTCTGATGCAGTTCGGTATACAACTGTCTGCTGGCCGAAGTTTACACTTCGAATGCTTCTGTCAGCATACCATTGATTGAACCATAGCACTATAGAACAACTATTTTGCAAGAAGAAGGTACTCAAACCATAAATAAGCTTTAACATAAAAAAGGAAGTATAAGTGATCCTACAAAAGAACTACCCAAGGACTAATTGTATTATTACAACACAGAAAAATATATATTCTACACACGAACTACCCCTAGGCCCCAACTTTTGTCCCCCAAGTGATCGGAAGATCACTAAATGGCAGCACAGGAAAGTATCCTACACACGAACTACCCCTAACTTTTGTTCCCCGATTGATCGGGAGATCACTAGATAGCAACGATACCCAAGGACTAATTGTATTATTGCAACACAGAAAAATATATTCTACACGCGAACTACCCACAGGCCCTAACTTTTGTGCCCCAAGTGATTGGCAGATCACTAAATGGCAGCACAGGAAAGTATCCTACACACGAATTACCCGTAACTTTAGGTCCCTGATTGATCAGAAGATCACTAGATCGCAACGATACTCAAGCTGCAACACACAGTACCAACTACCAACTACCAACTACCAAACAGCGAAAATACTATAGAATCACCTAATATAAAGATCCACTACAACGATACTCATCATTATCGACTTCCAACAATCGCACCTATTACAACAGTAGTTGTATCCAAAATATATACAGTTTTACATAATCTGTAAACTATTCTTGTCCCTTATTCTTTCACATTACAGAATTGTCCCCCTAAATTTCCAATCTACTACTACTACTCTCTCCGCTCCAATCATTTCGTTATCTTTGATTAAAATGGCTGTCTGAGACGGGCAGAGAAAATTGTATCAGAGGGCTCAACAAATTACACATACACAACAGTTCAACAATCAAAAAAAATTGATCAAATCAATGAATCACAGAACATACAACAATGCAACATATAACAAATCAAACAACCAGTCTACGACTCGAAAAAAACGTCTTACTAAGGAAAATTGTCAAGCAAGAGCTCAACAGAATCATCCAAAGGTTCGCCACGCCTTTTCTCCTCCTCCTCTTCATCCTCCTTAAGCCATAATATCGCCTCAACTCGCTCCCGCAAAATACGATATTCCTTGGCCAATTTCCCCACCGTATACTCCTCCGGATTTTCCTTATGCTTCTTGTATATTTCCGTCTTCTCCGAATCCTTCAAATACGATCCTCTAACTCCTGGCTCATACACTTGTTTCAGTAATTTGTGCGTCTCCACCTCTCTCGCCTCCCAACTTTTAATCAAATCGTTAAACCCTCGCGAATCGCGCGCCATTTCCGCTTGCTTTTGTTCCAGCCAACTCATCGACGACGTTTGCTCTCCGATTTTTCCTCCGACGGCTCTGGTTGACGGTGGTGGCGGCGGAGTGACTTTGTGTCCGACCGCCTCGCCGTCGATTTGGTCTTTTGTTAGACCGGTGGACCATGTGGAGGTAGAGGAATCGTCCCAGTCGAAATCATCGCCGCCATCTCCGCCGGTAGAGAAAAACCTAGGGATCGCAAGAAGATTACTGCGTAATAATGGTGATGATTGGAGATTACGAGTGATAATGCGACTCAACAATTGCATTTTTTTGGGGATGATTTCAATTTCGAAAGGGATAATTGAAGAAATTAATTAACAAGGAGATAGTGTGTCTGGGCTAAAACCCTAATACGTATATGAATAATTGAATACGTATATGTTGCGGGTTCCTGCCATGTTACTCACTTACTCGGATCTGTTAATTCGTTCCGTGTCGGTTATTTATTTAGTGACTTGCTAAATTTCGTGCACAATTTTTCTTAATTTTGCATTTTTTAACATTTAATTTCAATTTTACCATCTTATTTTTTGACATATAATTAGATAAAATAATAATTAAAATCAATAAAATCCTCCAAAAAATATGTATACTCAACCACCCCACCACCAAAGGCTCACAACCAGAAACCACCGCCATCGGCTGCCATAAATCAACCCATCAACAGTCGCGTTAAACTGACACACTTTCAATAAATACACCATACGATAGGGGTGTTCATAATAAACCGAACCGTAATAACCGAACCAACAAACCGAAAAACCGTACATTGTTAGGTTCGATTAACCGAACCGTTTTGAAAAGGCGATTCGGTGAACCGAACCGTTAAATTTATCATGGACACGGTTCGGTTGAGGTTCTCAATTTTAGAAAAGAGGTTAACCGCGAACCGAACCGTTCAAAAAAAAAAAGCAAAAAACTAAAATATTATATAAAAAATTGGTTTTTTGTTTAATTAAAAAATGTTTGCAGATTCAAAAATGGTTAAAATGATTAATATAAAAAAAGTTTCACTAATGAATTTTATTGTTGCGTATAGTTAAATATTAAAAATTTAATTAAATTACTAGATAAAACTCTCAAAACTAAAGAAAAAATATATTTAGCATGTTTATGGGTTAATGGTAACCAAACCGCAAATAACCCTTAAAAAAAGTACGTTTTAAGTTCGGTGTTTTGTCAAACCGAACCGTGTACGAACCAAATAAAATACGCGGTTCGGTAAACTGAACCGCGAATGAACAACCCTACTATACGGTCATACCCGTAGGATCGAATTCGTACTATCGTAAAATCGTAATCAACCACCCGACTCGTTTAACAGGTCTAGCTTGACAAAGCCCTTCCATAGTTACATTCAAGTCTCCATTTTGCTCATAAACTGCAGATTAATTAAATCAATTGAATTCAATTCAAAATTAAATCAAATTGAATGGGTTTGCTTGCAGAAGCCAAACAAAATCATGTCAAGAAGAAAGTTGAAGAAGGTCAATTTGTGTTTTTTTTTTACTATTATCATTTACTATTTTTTCCCTGATTTATCTCAAAACCCTAAACCCTAAACTTGTTTTTTAATCATTTGATATTGTTGTTTCTGTGATTTGTTTAATTTTTGTTTAATCATCAGTAGTATTTGTCCGAAGAACAGTTAGTACTGTACTGGGTTTTGATTGTGTTGTTTTTCGTGATGAATTTGTATTATCAACGCAAACAATTCCTCAATAGAGAGATTGTTTCGGATAGACGATGCGAAATGATACGTCTTTTAGGCCGTGTTCTTTCTGGCTTAATTTTAGCTCCGTTCAATTTTGCTTGTCCGTATTCCATTAGGTTTTATTTACGTTCAATCAATTATGTTCAGCTAATCAATTCACCTTAGTTTCATTCAATTTAGTTCAATTAAGCTCTACCCCAATTAATTCAATTCTGCTCGTTTCAGCCGAAAAGCCGAAAAGAACAGAACAGGGCCTTAGTTAGTTTAAGATGAACGTAAATGTAGGGTGAAAATGTGAAATTGTTGAATTGATGGGGTTGTTTGAGGTTGGATTTTTCGGTGTTTTGAGAGGTGTTGGTATGATAATTGAAGGGTTACTGATAGTATCGTGTCGTATCGTGTCGAATAAGTGGAATGGGTTTGCAGGTAGGCAGTTTAAGAGAATGTCGATAGGGCGAGGGAGTGATTTCAAAGGGAGACCCTTTGATCTTCTGGTGATCTTGAAGTCATGAATAAAACTAGCTCAAAGTATCGAACATCAAAGGGGACCCTTTGATCTTGTAGTTCGTAGTGATCTTGAATTCATCGGATAAAACTAGTTCAAAGTATCAAACATCAATAAAACACAGCGCGTACTGTACGCCAGCAAGTGATAACTATGTGTGTATCCTAGGAGTAGCGGTCTTAGTGTCTTTGAAGTAGGAATTTCTAGTGAGGAAAACATGTCGACAGAGGTAAGGTACCAAGATTCTTTACTTGATAATTAAGTGTTCTTTGAAGGTTTGAGTATAAGTGGCTCTCCTTTCTTTATTACTTCGCCAAAGTTGGGTGCTTTGTGAGATGTACATTGATATCTGTCATTGCTGCATACTTGCATTGACTGTGGTTTCCTGGTTGGTGTAGTTTTTTTTTTCTTTTCTCGAGGGGTGTGGTTGGTGTTAGTTTGTTGTCAGCCATGTTACTCAGACTCGTTTAGAAGTACCCGACACGGGTACGTGTCCAAGTGTCGGACTCAGCTATTTTATTGAAAAATATGCACATTTTGGTCTAAAATGAGGTGTCCATGTGTCATACGCATGTTCGAGTGTCGAGTGTCGGATGTTGGACACGGGTACACGAGGAAATTAGAAGAGTCGGA
The DNA here is from genome assembly GCA_029255685.2 of Silene conica. Classification (NCBI taxonomy): domain Eukaryota; kingdom Viridiplantae; phylum Streptophyta; class Magnoliopsida; order Caryophyllales; family Caryophyllaceae; genus Silene; species Silene conica. Next base: position 74,139,409 of record CM055319.2, read on the forward strand.
GTAACATAGCTCGTCAGTGATGTGCTTGTGTTGGTAATGGCTAATTGTATGTTAACGTAACTTTCAGCTTTACGCAGCAAAATGAAGGCGAAAGCATTGAAAGAATGTGATGATTTAACGGCTAAGTATGCGGAATGTGCTGATGGGAGGACACTATCTGTAGTGTGGAAGTGTAGAGGACAGGCTAAAGAACTGAATAAATGCCTTCATCAGTTGTAAGTTCACTTCTTACCAAAATCTCTGATACTGGTTTTGTTTAATTGATGTTGCAAGCAACTAAATACTACGGAGTATGTCTCAAGCTTATGCATCATTTATGATTTGCGATCAGTCGAAAGCATGTATGGAAATCACTTGTTCACTCTTTTCAAGATGACGGTGTGATCTCTTGGGTTTTCAATCTCTACATTATACAGTCGTCAAGTGGTGTTAGTCCAGTGGTAACTGAGTTAAACCTTAAAGCTTGCAGAAATGCAGGAGTTGAGAGGTTTCAGGTTCGATTACCAGCTGGGGCGATGACCACTTGGCCACTGCAGCTCCCGAAGGGGTGGCTTACATGGTCCATGTGGTGGTGCGGGAATGCATGGGCCCGGGGGATTAAACCCACTAATCACTCAGCACCACTGTAACTATCACCAAAAGCATTTTCTTAAAGCAACTGCACGAGGACCTCATTTAAATTGATTACTCGGTATTTATTTATAAATTCCAACAAGGCTCGAACTGCACCAGTGCTAGAAGTACCTGCCTGTGATTGTTAATCTGTCTCTCATTCAAATGGGTTCAAACACGCAATATTCTGCTGTCTTGGATCGTCTGGAAGCGTCTGTGTTTTAACGTTGGAGTGAGGATCCATTTATCCGACCCTCTTACATCATTAGTTCATTAACGATGAGAGGTACTGGGGTAGTATTGGTACCGCGTGTGGATAGCTTTCGCACTTCAGAATTTTTTTGATTAATTGTATATGGGGTGGATATATTGTGCTTTGAAGGTTGAAAAACTGAACTTGCTGCTTTTGAGTAACCTCAATGGTTTTAACTTTTAAGTGCAACGTTAAACTTATTTTTGCTAAATTTGCAGTACAAACGATAGCGTTTTGGAAAAAATGAAGAACGAGTACATGGTTCAGGAAGATGCCAAGAACTCTCCCGTTATGAGAGGTTGAAGTTTTACAGAGTCTATGAGAGGCCATTCGGGAGTCTGATATTCGGTTACAGGTGTATCATTTGTCATGCTGCAGAATTCTCATCGTTGGATTAGGGGTTTTCTGTTACGCCTTCATTGTCATGCACTCGTGCTGCATATTTGAGTAAATATGTAGCAAATAAAGCTCCTACTTTAGTACTTAGATGTTACTGTAGTTACGGGACTCTTGTGCTGCTGAGAATCTTCATTATTTTCTATGAAATTGTCCCAAATTTTAACTTTTAGGCTCCCCCTTAAAACGCTTTATTTATTCACTTCGAATGTAATGTACGAGAGGTTGAGATGCTGAGATACTGCGATACTGAGGCGAATATGCAGTAGCTACGTTGGTATTGGTGGCAGGAGCCTTAGTGTTTATTTGTCGCGGAAATTGTCTAATAATAACACCCTCACCCTAATCCCTAATCCAACGGGCGACGATATCTACATGATCAATGGGATGCCAACATTCTTGTAGTATGAATTTCAAGGTATTTGGTTTTCGGGTTGTAGTGATGAGAGTAGGCTCGTCATTTGGGAGATAATATTCTCACGCGCAACTAGCTGGTAAATGCTATTCATCGCCCTAGTTAGACGTGTGTCAAAAGTCGCGTACTAGTGTAGAAATAACTTCAAATAGTAGTCATGCAGTGCATGTCCTGGTTTTCATGCATCGAGTAAGCACACCAGCTATACGTCTACCATCCTCGACATTTTGCGATTACCAATGGTTCACGAGGACCGTATAAAAACTCCTTCCTTGATTCCCGGCCACTACATCTACTGAAAACTACACATTACCGGAAGAAAGGGGTCTATATCCATGATGATAACGATACATAATGAAAAAAAAATCCAAGTTCTGTTTGTGTATTCAACTCGGTGATTATTGAACTCATTCACAAAGCTTAACCAACTTGACAAAATATTATCGCGCAAAAGCACAATGGAAAACGAATGTAAACGTTGTTTGCAACAATAGAATTACATACAAATCCATCTGAGAAGCATCGCCTCTCAATATGGGTTTCTTTGCTGATAACCTGCAAAATGGCAACATCCGGTATCTAGAAAAGCATTCTTGTTAATGCCGAAGCAAATAATGTCGAAGCAAATGCAGGTCAATCCGCTTCACTCAATATTGGATTTATGAGAGGCTTCAACTGTGCTAGATATACAATGGCCCACCTACACAGGTAGATATTCCAATTAGCATGATTCCCGACTAAAAACCAGGGGGGAGAGTGCTATGTTGCTCAGACTCGATTAGAAGTATCCGACACGGGTACGTGTCCTCCAAGTGTCGGATTCCTCTATTTATGAAAAAAATTATGTTTTTGGTCTAAAATGAAGTGTCCGAGTGTCCTACCCGTGTCCAGTGTCCCACACGGGTACATGAGGTCATATTGGAGAGTCCGAGCAACATAGGGAGAGTGGAGGTAAGGGAGCAAACGATAGTTGCATCATGCCACAAGTCCAAGCACGACCAAAGCACCAACACGGCCAACCAGTTGAATATGAGGAAACACGGATTATAATATAAGCATTCAAGCAAGCAGTTTCCTTATCGAAAGAGGCGGGTTGACGTTTATAAAACAAGATTAACAATTGCCCTGTCAACCTTTGTTGCTTAACGGATAATCATAAACATTACTGGTGCCTAGAGGGTTCGACAAATGACAGGGTAGGATACTAGGATGTCCGCAACCATAACAACATTCTCTGAGAGGTCGTCTCAGTATTGACACTTAAGGAAAAATGCGTTGGGAATTACACTGATTGATTGCTCACAAATTTTACTTTACGATGGTTGCACATGCGGCCAGTCGAAAAGTGATCACATTTTGATAAGTAGTGACCACTTTTGATTAAATAGTGACCACTTTTTTTGTTTAAAAAATGACCTATTTTTTAAAAGTGGTCACTATTTATCAAAAAGTGGTCACTTATTACCCAAAATAGACACATTTTGCAAAAAAACACGGGATGAGACAGTCGTACAGGAGAACTATGTTGATTGCTAGCTCACAATTAAAACAAGTGCAACTAATTTAGCGAGTCATTCTGCTTGAGACCACCATGATGAACCATTAAACATAGGGAGTCTTTGATTAAAATAAAATGAAAATTTTCTCGAGGATTAATTAATCGTGTTAATTGCAACATTCTTGGCAATTTGAGTCGTCTCATCAATTTGAGGGCAATTGGACTAGTGCTGAAAGAAAGAACATGCCAATTGTTCAAGAAAAATTGCTCTAGAACCTTTTAACAAACAATAAGCATGACACTAGTATCATATTATCAACAACGTAAAACCTTCCCAATTTTCAAAATGAAGTGTCGATTCTGAAGTAACATAAGAGGAAATAATTGCTGACAGTAAGATGCTAAGACGAAAGTTTTCATGATTACGGTTAGTCCTTCCACAATACTACAACATCGGTTTCTTGCTCATTTTCTGTCACCCACTTCTCCCTCTACCTCAATCTCCCCTCCTGAATCACTCTATCTCGGCCATGGTTATGAATTATGATCCTCTAGAGTTTATTGCGGTATAGCTGGTAAAGTTTACTGTGATGGATCATAGAATATATTTGGGTGCATTTACAGGTATACGTAAAAAGGAGTAAATAATTTACTTGCTATATCTAGTAAACTCTATCGTATAGAGTTGTTCTTTGCCTTCAACGGATCCTACACCTCGGTCATTGTATTAAATCTGAAACTTATCTTGGAACTGATTCGTGCATTAGCGATACAGCCTCACAATGTGGCCACAGTAATCTTCAAAAACTTTATAACTCGTTTATGATGCGGTGTCCCTGCCTAGATCTGATGGTGTCCAAAACTTCATGACCAAATATAATAACATGATCTTAGTCAAATCCCCAAACCCCCCCTGTTCTCATATTTTTGACTAGATAGCATATACCTCGCAACATCGCTTCACTAACAAATTAGCTTCTAAAACAAGAACGTCAAACCTCTTCCATGTTAATGACACGTGACCTGTGTTTCTATGGGAGCAGGGCATACAAGGGCTTCTATTAGATGAACAAGGGAATGTTTCACGAATGGCCTGTGAACTATATCCTACCAACTACACTAACACATATGTCAGCAGTCTCAGCACTGAATTAAACCAATATGCACATTCATGTCGCGTAACATAGATCAACACGAAGAGAGTAAACTTACATCATCCAGCAGCATACTGTTGCTGTAATAACCAATGTCAGATGAAACCTGAAACAAAAAAAGAACATTAATTCACTTGAAAATGAGAGTCGACCAGATAGCAAGTGACATCATATAGTTAGCAAGTAAAAATAAGCATTCAAGGACCACTGTGCCAATGTGATTAGAAAGACTTCAGCAGCCATCACAGTCTATGAACACAATCCAATCAAAATAAACCGAGTAATTCCAAAATCACGATTCACAATGTCGTTTCATGGAAGCTGAACCCAAGTGATGTTGGTACTGAACTCTTGTCTTTGCTGTTTGGTATGGACTAAGTAACTAAGAATGCAGCAGCGATACTAAGCAATGTTGACTTAGATGTTAGCTTTTGTATGGCAAAATTATAGAGCTTGCTATATTCGCATATTTGACTTCCTCTCTCAGTTAAGAACTAAACTTTGAGTGATAGAAATCCAAAGGCTAGAAGAATGATACAAATTATTAGATAATAAAGGCACTTTTAAGCATTGATTCATTTGCATTTGCAGTCTTGCACAAGATTGACTATCATAATGTTCCAAGTTCTAAATTACTTATCAGCTTGCGCCGATCAGTGGCAATCCATTTCTTACTGTGTCGCAGATTTTTAAGCTTCGAGCATAGACCTCCACATACTACTGACCACATTTTTTGGGACAAAGTTCGATACATCTGACAATTCACCTTAACTATGATAAAGATACCAAATTCCCACCAAAATATCCAAAAATTTAATGTTTACACTCAGTCAGAACATACACCTCCACAGATTAATGACCCATCTTGCTGGACAAACTTCCGAACATGCGACAATTTCACCTTGATAACAATAAGATACCAAATTCCCACCAAAATATCCAAAAACCAGATCTTTACACTCAGTCAGAACATACACCTCCACAGATTAATGACCACATCCTGCTGGACAAACCTCCGAACATGCGACAATTTCACCTTGATAACAATAAGATACCAAATTCCCACCAAAATATCGAAAATCTTAATCTATACCCTTAGAACATCCAACTCCACAAACTAATGACAACACCTTGGACAATTTCACTTTGATCAAAACATACAGACATTCCAATTTCCTACCAAAAGAGCTAGAAACTCGGTATACCGAAAGGCGAAAGCTACTAATGCTTCAATTACTAAGATAACTGGACAAAAACCCTAAAAGCAATAAATCATTTGACAATGAGTATTGACAGATGAGTATTCATTGAGCTTAGTCAACAACAAAAATCATAGGGAGAAGTTCATTACATGGCAATGATCCATGGAAAATTCAACCCAACAAAATATCAACCATCAAATCAACAGACAATGCAAAAAACAACATATTCATGATCAACATAAATAACAAGCGTAAGGCGGTCTTACACAAGTTTATTCGAAATCGGGTTCTTTTAATAACTACTTTAATCGACTAATACGATTGTATCTGGATCCGGTTTATACTATCGTCGCGTAAAACCGTCTTACACAAGACTAACTACATGATCAAAGCCCCACCTTTCAATCAAAACTATCCACTAACTAATCTATCAAATTAAAGGGTACAAAATTAACATATAAAAGAGATGAAGATGATTACAGATTAGCAGAAGGGCCACGATTGTAGCAAATTCTGGTGCAAAGGGAAGCAATTACACCAATTACTAAGAAAATTAAGGATGTAACTAAAAAACCCATGTTTAATTTCACTAATTTCTGGGTTTTTTGTGTGTTTTTGTGTTTGATCTGCAAGAATATGATTTGGATTTGCAGATTTATTGATTGGGATTGAAGCAGAGACGAGAGGGAGGGAGGTCAAGGAAGAGGTCGCTGACGATAAATAAAAATTAGAGTGGGGCCCTGAGGTGTAGACGAGCCGGTTGAGCTGTGGTAGAACGGGAATCGGCTCGAAAACTTGGACGGGTCACGTGTGTTTCAAAGGCTCGATATTTTTAAATAGTTCGGATTAGGCTAGAGTCCAATTTGAGCTTGATTCAAGCTCGGTTAAACCATTACTTTCCTTATTTATTTTACTTTTAAATCAGATTAAAAATAAATAAATTTTAAGAAAAATGCAAATGCTAAAATAACAATATTACTAACAAAAAAAATTGTAAAGTGCCAAACCTAATCTATGAGTTGTGATTGCAGATCGTGAAATAATTATACTATTAAGTCTTTTTAAATAAGTTGGATCATACCTAAGATCGAGATCGGTCATCATATTTCAAATCGTAGAGTTATGATATTGCATGATCGAATCGTGGTCTAAAAACCATAGATACAGTATCAATTTATGTCAAAAAAGCTTAATTTATGTTATTTTAGCGAAATTACTTTTTTCCCCAAGATAACCGAAGATAATCGAAGCGTTACCATCTCGGTTCCCAAGGTAGTGAAGTCGGAGATAAAATTGAGAACACTTTTATTCTAAATAATGATTTAATGTTATACTACTCGATAAATAAAATAAAATACAACTCATATCTAACTACAACTCAGTTGCCAAATACGACACACCCAGTCGTACTCACAACATAAGGTGATTAGGACACACCACTACACTGGACCCGAGAGCTACTCGTAGTCCCCTACCAAGCATAATGTCTCACTACACGTGCCCTCCAAACTCGAGTCATTAATGTGCACATTCCTCTTTGAATGGAAAGCTCCAAGAGGCAACTCAAGCAAAAGACGTTTTTCCAACGCCTTCCGTCTCCCCAACGACAACAACCACAACAATCGTCACCAATGTCAATATGTTATCGACGTGTCGTCTTAACTCATAAATCATACTAATAGCTTTCCAACACAAACTTCTAAATTCAAATAATTAGTTAATAATATCAAGAAAAAAATAATCATTTACTGTATAAAATAACGAGGAATGTACACAGCTATAACTTATAAATCCGGAGAGGCAACCAATTCCCGGGTGAAAATCATACGTTTGCTTGACGATGGAGACTCCTCCGATGACGGAAACTGCGATATCTTGAACGGGAACGTCTCGAAATTTTTATCGGACATATTATAACGAACCACAATAAACTTGTCACCGACCCGACCGTAGAACCACAAATCTCCTTTAAATAACCTAACCGGAGTTATATCCAATTGCAAACATAAACCACAACCAAATTGACTATACAACTCACCCACATCAATAGAGCCCAATTCAGTCCAGTGACCAGATTTCACGTCTGTCAATTTCCAAACCTCCCATATGAACTGCTTACGAGTATAAATCAAGCCTAATCCCGTTCCGATCCCGATAACACACATCGGATGATCTCCTCGAACCGAGTAATTTGGCTTAGAAAACTGATAAATAGTCTCTGTATTAACATCCAAGGCTAAACCAAGGTAACTCTTCCTCGTCGTAAACCAGTATATAAATCCGCCAAAACAGTCTGCAGGACTGTATAATATTGAACTCTTCGCTGCCACGCTAATGGGTTTACCTTGGAGATCGACATACCTCCAAGCGTTATCAACGCCGATAGTAAATACCGTCATATATACTTGTAACCAGGAATCGGTTTTAGTAGAAACACACACCACTTTGTAATGACCAGAGGAATCAATTGCGAGACCGACATTTTTGGGATAATTGCCATTATTGCGCAAAGGCCGCCTTAGACCCGTCATGGGAGGTAGACTGATGGTTAATTTAGTCGCGAGATTCACGACTTGAAATATTCCCTTGTTTTTCGAATCTGAAAGCAATATTAAGTCATTGTGACAGCATAACATTCTGGTAGAGGCCGGTATTTTGACTTCTGTTACCTTCAATGTGGCCGCGTCTGCGTTAATGTAGTATTCGGGTAAGTAGTGATCAGGGGATAGAACGAGGAAACCGGTCGGAGATATTTGACGATGCAGTCTAATGAATTCCGCGTCCCTAACTATTTCGGACCACTGCTTGCAGACGTATCTCATGGTGTTGTGCAGGAATTCAGCAGGAACGCGGACAAGGATGCTGAATATGATGTCTCTTGGAAGATATGCGATGTGTTTTTCTTTTTTCCTTCGCTTACAGGGAAGGAGTGCTTACAGGGAAGGAGTGCTTGATCTTTAGCCTCGTCGTCTGCTCTCAACTCCTGAAAAATTTAGAAATAGTGCAGTGAGAATCGAACTTGGGTCTACAAACTATCCGTGCTCTTCATTTACCACCATACCAGTATTATTATATTGGAAACACGAGATACTAACTTATACAATATTAACTTATACATATAACTGAATATTTATAGATATCAATACGTAAGCCTTCCTAATTTCCTATAGTGAAATATACTCCCTATTTTTTCCGCTACTTCAGCTATAAATCGCAACGGAGCCAACGGTCACGAGAGCCAAAAGTCGATAATTAAAGTAACGAACCTACTTAATATCCAAACAAAGATTACTTATTACTTCAAATTCGTAAATACTCGTGTAAGGTTGTCTTATACTCTTAAAAACCAATCTTGTTGAAAAACGGTGTAAGAGTAATACACGATGATAATAATAATAATAATAGTAATAATAATAATAATACCTTCCGAGGAAAAGAAGATTGTCGAGAGGCGGAGCGACCGAGTTTCAAGCGAGTCGGATATGGATGACATGCTAATTGTATGAAGTGAGATTTTGTGTTCGTCAATTTCATTGCCTTAGCTTAGCTTAACACAAATTGCCTCTGCTCTCCGTTTGTTTGAACTTGCTGGTTTATAAATCAACAAATCCTAGTCCTAATAGATTTGTTAAACACAGATTTGTTAAACACCCACTTCACTTATGTATGTTCATAATAATACTCCCTCCTATTCTCTGTTTTCTTCCCTATTTCCTTAAACGGATTATTCAGGTTTTCTTCCCCTTTTCTATTTTGGTAACTTTTAATTATATTTTATTCATTTCTCTCTCCTATCACCCAACCCCATTCAACTTTTTTTTATCCCTATTTTATTCATTTTATCAATGTTTGGAGCCCACAATTCATTATTTAACTCTTAATTATTCATCATCTCTCCTATTCCAAATCCCACCCACCTCTTTCTTAATTAAATAAACAATTTTCCTTGAGTATCGTGCCCTCTTCAAATGGGAAAAAAACCCAGAATAAGAGGGAGTATATGGATAAATACGCCCTCTTTTTATAGTTCGAAAGTATTTATAGATGTCGATTTTTTATATCTTAGTATATTTATTTATGGATTAATTAACATTAATAATTTTAATTATAGGTGTTTTCCTATCCATACATATATTTTTTCTCCAATTCTAAGTAACTTTCCATATTTCTTTTTTCACAATTCTATTCTGCGACAGTCGCACATACGACCAATAGAAAAATGACTACTTTTAATAAATAATAACCAATAAAAAATGATTATTTTTTAAAGATGGTCACTATTTATCAAATAGTATTATTTACCAAAAAAAATGGTCATGTTTTGCAAAAATCCACGGATGATACCGTCGCAGAGGAGAATTACTATTTTTTTTTTTTCCTTTTATTCACGTTAAATATTAAGTTAAAAATTTCAATAAAATTCAAAAACATCACATATGGATAGTGTCGTTTGGTTACCCACTACAAAATTTAGGAACATATGAATTGCAAAATTGAACTTTTGTTTGGTTACCCCAATTTACATCAATTTGAATTTTCCATGAATTACAATTCTTCTATATTGGAAACTCACGCAATACCAATTTCTACGTGCAACCAAAGGAAAGCTCGATTAAAATTGAGTATTTAAAGAAAAATAAAATAGAAATGTAATTTATAAAGTTGGGAGGAACCACCAAAATTAAATATACCACCCGGCTTCACCGCTCGCAACATAAGTGCATCACCATAACTGATATTCACAAGTCCACCATTGTTTCTCGATCAAAAAAGCTTCGCCTTCAACAATGGCGAAGAAGAACTTCGAGCCACCTCTCTCTCGTTTCGGCGTTCTCGTAGCACAGCTTGAATCTATCGTCGCTTCCGCTTCTCAACAGCCTCCTGATCCTCTTCTCTGTTTCGATCTACTCTCTGATCTCATTTCAGCCATTGCTGACGAACCTAAGGTATTTTTTATTCTCTCTTTATCAATTTCATATAATCGAATTTCTGCAGTTTTAGCTTGAAATTCGATTTTTGATTGATCAATGCCTCACTTGAATAATTATGCGACTTAAAGAAGTTGAAATGTATGCTTATTTTAGTCTATTATCATGCAAATTATGCTTGAAACATCGATTAATTCTTGATACGGCAAAATGCGAGCGATTATATGCTTCACTATTAATTCTGCGACTTTAGAAAGTGCAAGTTTCTGCTTACTTGAGCATATTGTTATTCAATTAGTCGTGGCGATGTTTCCTTATCTGTTGCAACTAAGTGTTTCTTCACTATTGCTGGAGCTTTAATAAATGCCGAATTCAGTGCATTTTGGTTCTGTGATTGCTCGATTAAAGAACTTTGCAGCAATGTTTGATACTGTAGGACAACCTCGTTTTATGTACCAGATGAATTAATGGCAGAAATTTCAATTTGTAAACGAACTTTGCAACGATGTCATAATCCAGGATCATCATGTTATTAACGATGAGATTTCGAGTGGCGTGAGAGGTTGTCTAATTAGTTACATGTGCAGCGATTACATGCCTCACTCCAATAATCCGGGAACTATAGAAGTTGAAATTTTCTGATTATTTGACCATATTATTATTATTATTATTATTATTATTATTATTATTATTATCATTATTCAATTAGTCCTGCTAATGTCTCTTCATCTGTTGCAATGGAGTGCATACTTCAGTATTTTTGAGCTTTAAATGCGGAGTTCAGCGCCTTTTGTTTTTGTGATTATTTGATCAATGAACTTTTTGGGAGATGTTTGATACTCCATGATATTACCGTGCTATGTATCAGATGAATTAGAAGTGTAGCTTGGGACCTGGTAATGAAGTTGTAGCGCAATGTCTTGTTCAGAAGTATTGATTTTGAGCATGCTATACTCGTTACTCACAGTGATCTTTTGCGATAGACTGTTGAGCTGCAATATCATACCTTGTTTAAACTGCATGGAACTTCAACATTTAAAACTCACAGAAGATTTTTGCATAATCATGGAATATGAACATATTGTTCTATGTATATCGCTACTATAATTTTGGAACTTTGAATAGGAAATTGACGGTGGCATGTAGTGAATTAATAGCAACCGTCTTGTGTAGGATTGTATTTTGGTATGTCAAAGAAAATGTGAAGATGCTCTGTATTCGTTACTGGTTCTTGGAGCAAGGAGGCCAGTCCGTCACTTGGCTTCAATAGCTATGGCAAAGATTATTGCTAAAGGAGATCCGATTTCAATATACTCACGAGCCAGCTCACTTCAAGGCTTTCTTTCCGATGGGAAGAGAAGTGACGCTCAGCGAGTAACAGGTCTGTTAAAATTGTTCAATTTCCTGTTAATTGCTTACGCGTGCACTTATGCCGTCATTTCTGCATTCGTGTGTCACTTGGCATTTGAGCTGCATTACACTGCACTACTGTAGTAGTGTAGGACCTTCAAACATAAGATTTAATAAGATAGTGGATTAGTTGGGACCTTCGAAGTAGCCGTATGCCAATTTTAGCTGGTTAAGTTTTAAGTGTATTGCATGAACCTTTGTAATTTGTATTAATACGGAAACTAACATTAAATATCCCAAAGTAGACGGAAAACATTTTGAAAGTTTTTTTTCTTTTCCACTGACCTCATAAGAACAAGATTCTGGGCAGTCAATAGAAGTGAAAATGTGACATAAATTAGCTGCCTACAAAACAAGGTGATAAATAATGAAAAAACCGCCTCTTAATCTTTGCTCAGAAGTGCAGATTTTCACCACCTGGTTTTACCTTGATTATTTAGTGGCTGTAATATTCTTACTTGTGATTTATTTTTCATTTTCATGTGAATAAAGGTGCTGCTCAGTGTTTGGGAGAATTGTACCGCCTTTTTGGAAGAAAGATAACTTCTGGGTTCCCTGAAACAGCCAGCATTGCCTCAAAACTCATGAAGTATAATGAGGTAGCATTTTTGAATATTTGTCCATTAGCTGTATAAAACTATAATCAAACCAACCGTACATGTTGTCTTACCGAATTATTTTTCACTTAGTGTATTGTAGAAACACTATGTGCCGAGTGGAGATACAAAATTAGACGGTTTGAATTATGCTAGTGCTTGTGTAAGATTGTTTGACTAAGATTTTGGTTAGACCAGTGAGATTTCAGCATTAATTTGTTGTTTAGAATGCGACTCTTATGGCTATTATGTGTTTCTATGTTGAATTAAAAACCTTACACATTAATCTTGGCACGTCTGACCATAGTAATAGACTGTCAGATAGGAGTTTATTTCCAAGTGGAAGGTGAATAGAGGATTCTGAAAACTCCACTGAAATTAAACAAATGCTGATTGAGACATTAACCCCTCCTTGGTCAGAAGTGCAGAACTGTTTATTTATTCCTTATTTTTGGACATGTTCTAACACGTCTTCAACAGTTCTTCTGAAGGCTGCTTCTTATATACCTCTACTTTTTATCATATGGCTTTTCTCTTGTGTCTTTTGCAAAACCATGTCCCAGTTCACAATTTGGAGAATCTGGTCAGATGAAGGTAGTATGTGCAGCATCTCTTTTTGTTTCATGTTTTGGATAAGTATCAGAAGTACATTTTCCCAGGACAGATAGGCAACACAATCCTGAATGATATATCAAGGAACATCTGTGACTAGGACCGCAGAATATTTTTTGCAGTCAAGAACACTTTTCTTTCTTAATTTTTTTGCTGTTAACATCCGAATAATCAGCAAGCAATGTGATTCTTCTATAAGAAATTTTACTTTCTTTCGTCGTCCACCCAGACTATTAAGTCTCAATGGCCAGTTGTTTGTTTCTGCGAATTAGCTATGCCAGAAAACTTGATCAAGTATTAGACAATACAAGACGTGGTAATTGCTGGGTTTTTTCCACTACCATAAGCCTACTATGTCCAGAGATACATGCGCATCGGGATAGAAGGAGTTATGAGTCGTCGGTCTTGATAACTTTATGCTGATTCTGAAAGAACTAAGCTTGTAAAGACCTTGTGAAAAATTTAACTACTGTCTGCTTCTTCTCGATAAATATAAAGCAGACTTTCAAATTGTACTTATTGTGGTTGACATTAAGAGTTCAAAATTGCAGGAGTATGTCAGGAAGGAGGCTCTCTACATGCTGCAGCACGCAATGGAAGGTTGTGGTGGCACAGCTGTAACAACAGCATATACCGAGGCTTTTCGACTCATAATGCGATTTGGTGTTGTTGATAAGTCATCTATTGTCAGAATAGCTGCTGCTAGATGTTTAAAGGCACTTGCTAATATTGGAGGACCAGGTCTAGGACCTTCCGAGCTTGAAAATTCAGCTTCTACTTGTGTTAAGGTAGGTCCTTTCCCCGTTGCTTCTGCATTTCCTAATATACTAACGTATTCTGAATAATTAAAAGATTTGTTTTGTTCAAGGCTTTCAATGATTCATTATCATCTGTTCGTGATGCCTTTGCTGATGCACTAGGTTCAGTGCTTGCTCTCGTGATGACTCCTGAGGCACAGGTTTGTATTTTTGATTGTCTGATGAAAATGATTTTAACATGTTAGATAATTTTTGTTAGAGGACTCAGGTTTCCTTTTTGTGATACAGGTGCAGCCACGAGGAAAAGGTCAACCTGCTTCAGGGAAGAAAGCAGAAGGTTGCTTGCAGAGGCATTTGATGTCCCCCTTTGTGAAAGGTACGTTTTTTGCTCAAAGGCAGGGAAGTGGTTGCATTATTCTTCGGTTTCCTGTGCTTCTTTCAATAGGCAAATGGAGTTATATGTCGTACCTGTTTTAGATTATAGCTAGTAAAATAGCTGTTTCATCAGCACAAGGCAGCCTAGGCAGGTGTTCTATTGATAGGTTGTGGTGATATGACGCAGATTAGTATTGCATCTGTCTTTTACTTCTGTACGTAGCATCCATGAGATATAAAGCAAAAGTTGATACCATTTGCCTAATCAGATCATCAAACACGAGGAATGTATTCAGAATGTGACTCATCTAACTCTCTTTAGCATTTAAGTGCTTCATTGGGAAAATCTAACATAACGTTAAGTTAGTGTAGATTTATCGTTAATGAATGACTCTAAACTTTGGAAGTAACTGTGCAAAAGCTCATGAATCAATTACTCTCTCTACTTACCAATGCCCATCATAAATGTAGGAGTTCTTGCCACATGCTTCTTTTATCTTATTGAACTTCTGTAATATATATGATGGTCTTAAAGTTTCTGGTCGAAAATGGGGCATGTTGTTCCCTTTATGTTAAAAACGTGCAGTACTCCTTGAGTCCTTGTCGTCATCGGAACTTTAATATACTTGTTTGTGACGACTATGGATTCTCGTCATTTCCTTAAATAAGTGGAGGCCCATTTCCTCATCGAAGGGCCTTATTTGTCCAGATGCGTCATCCAAGGGCGTACATTTAAATCAACAAAATGATGAAAGTACGAAGTGAGAGTGTGGAAAACAATTTTTTATTTTCCTTTTCCATCATTTTGTTAGTACAATGTGTATCCTTGGATAATACCTATGAATAAATTTGGTCCTTTGATGAGGACATGGATCTCCATCAATTTTTAAGAAATGAAGGGGATCCATTCTCATTTGTGTCTGCTGAGAAATTTAGAAACCTACAAACATTGTATGAACTAATTTGGAGATATACCCTTTTATATTTTTCTATTATAGCTATTACCATTTCTTGACAAACTTGCAGCAAGTGGTGTTCGCCCAAGGGACGTGCGAATCAGCGTAACTTTAGCATGGGTTTCCTTCCTGCAGGTGGATTGTGTTTTCTTTTGTCTTTTTAATGTATGTGTGTATTTGTGATCGGATGTTATATTTGGATCCTGGACATCAATTTTCAAAATACTCACCAGAAAGCCGTACTTTATATCAACCTGATGTCCTGAACGACTGAAGTTGATAGCAATTTTGGAGCTTGTAAACTGTTCCATTTGCTTTCTCTGATAGACCATAACTTGGATCATGCTTTTGCTTGATGTTGGCGTAAATGCGCTGCATTGTGTTCATCAGCTCTGCGTATTTAGTCGCTGAAATGCTTATTGCTTCTGAAGCTGTCCGTAGTCCGTGTGCAATAGAGCTGATAAAGGCCCAATTAGTCTACTTAATAATAAAAAGCTTTGTTAGTCTACTTTACTGGTTGGCTGTTGCTTCTTTATCTGGCTTGCTACACCTCAATGCTTTTGTCTTTACAGAAGATATTTATTTGAAATAAGTAGGTTTATAATCTTCTTACGCTCAAGTTAGGATGTTTTGGCAGCTCGTTTATCTTATGAATGACTGAGAGATGTCCAATTTATTTTCTACCCCCTTCACCCATTAAAGCTCCTACTTTCTTTTATTTAGGATGTCCACAATTTAAGTTCCTATTTGGAATTTCTCCTCTTTTGTCCGTCACTTGTAGTCCTATTATTTATGACTTCACATCTTTCCTCAACTTTCATTCTCTTCCTTGTGTTTACTTGGTTTCTTAATATTTGTTCTCACACAAATTGGAACTCTATTAGTGGACAGAGGGAGTGAGTACTAAGTGTATACAAATCATAATTGCAGGCCATCCTTCTCAAGTATCAGCGTCCAGACAGTGAACTTCAGGACTTTGCTACCCAAGTGATGGACATGCTCCAAGTTGATACATCTGTTGATGCACATGCTCTGGTATTCTTAATCAAACTCATGAGCTCAACCCTTTCTCTGTGTTTGCTTTTTGATATGTTGTTAGAATCTTGCTGATTATGCCCCCTAATGTGACTTCTATGTTTGAATCTATAAGGAAATATATGCGGCCACCTAAGAAAAGCTGGCTGCGCTTACTGATTCTTGTTGCCAACAAATGACTTTTTCTAATTTTCTTTCTGGAGTTAGTGTTGCCTTTTTGGGGGGAGATCACAAACACCTTTCTTATGTTGTTTGTTCTTCTTTACTTTGACTAATTCGAATTTGGGTTTGGGTTACTGGATCAGCTCAACCCCTAGCAAATTAGTTATGTCGTTGGCTCTTGCTTAAAATATTTATACCAGGATACGCTATTAATAGTCACATATTGGATGTGGTGTAAGGGAACCTTGATTTGGGTCTTACAATCTTGCATGGGCAGCTTAGATTTTGATGACTATCAGTTTGCATTTGAATGTATATAAGCTCGATACTTTCATATGATGTAATGAAGATAATGTTAACATGAGCTTTATTATGTCATGAAGCTCTAAACAGTTCCATGTTATAAATTGCATTCAGGATGAATTGCTTACTTGATAAAATTTGTGGAAGTATGCAATGAAGTCCTTTTAGTTACTACTCGTTTTTATGTGTGTGCATACATCGTTATCTGCTTTATGCCGTGGTATAGTATAAAGAACGGTCGGTAATATAGTTCCCAAGCTGGGTGGCTCTGATATACTTTTGGTTTTTGAAGGCATGTGTACTGTATATACTTAGGGTTGGTGTGGTAGATCAGTTGACAGAACCTACTCAAAGGAGCTTTTTAGTTGTCCTGGGACAACAGGTATGCTGGGTTACTTTCGGGATTGTGAAATGATGTTGTTGATATTGACTTTATACTTAAATATTTTCTTGGAAGTTGCAGCTTCAGTCTCCGGATAGTAGCTCTTTGATGAAGGTTGCTGCACTACGTACCTTGTCATATACATTAAAAACACTAGGAGAGGTGGGGCTTTATTACTGTTTTTTATGTATTTTCTTTATGGTTTACATGACTCAGTGTCCTCTGCCTATCACTTAAAAAAGCCAAATATATTTTTCTTTACCCTTTTGATATAATGGACTGAATAAAAATATAAGAGTATGTTGGTGCTTGTGTTGGTTCTTCTTCATGCTCTGGTTTCATATTTGAACTTTGATATCCGTAGGTTCCAGTGGAGTTCAAAGAAGTTCTGGATAACACTGTTGTTGCTGCACTATCACATCCTTCTCAAATGGTAAGCTTTTGATACTTAAAGCTACTTTTAGATTCGACACTCATTATTTTATGGCTTTGGTCTTGGTTATATGTACTGTGCAGTATCATCTACATGTCTGTCTTACTTTAGTGGGGGGGGGGGGGGGGGGGGGGGGGGGGTTTGAATGTACGCAACCGTACCCTTGTGCTAGCTATACGAAGAGACTTTTTTCGATTGACCCAAGATTATGCTACTTCACAATAAAAAGAAGCGCAACCAGTTTAGTGAGCTGTTTTGATTTATTCCAACATAATCCAGAACCAAAGAGTGAAGTGTGTTTGAGCTATCTTCATCCTTTAACTAGATGGTTTAATAAGCTATCTTCATTCTTATGGAAGCAGCTCTTTGGTTATAGAGGAGCACAATGAGTTTGTCTGTCAAGCATCATGTCACGTTGACGAAGGGGTTATTTAGGTTAAGGGAGGAGTTGAACACGTAGAATTCGTGACAGTGTACTGTTCTGACAGTATGTTTTTTGGTGTTCTTTGTTGTCAAAAAACTCGTGCGTTTTTTATTTGCCCGTTCTATGAACCTCTTTGGTCAGGGTCACTTGTCATCTTTATAGGCCAAGTAAGATGGGTTTTCAAGGTAATAATAGGCCAATAGTGAATATAAGTCTTACGTTAGTATGCAAGTCTGGTGCATTTGATTGGAGCAAAGACCTGGCTCACTGGCTGTTGTCAAGTCATGTCTCTTGTTATCTATATTTTGGAGAGGTCCATTTATTTAGGTTCTTTGAGAGGGCTGCTAGTGCTTTAAGTAAATCTGAATCTCCTACCCTGAGTGGATTTGGACTTGGAATGTTTTTATATTAATTCTGGAACACTCCTGGATCCTGATCCTCTACTAGTCTACAGTGTCTTTTCTTTCTTTCTTTTTTTTTTTTTTCCAAAAATATTCATCTAATGTGTCTTTAGTACATAATAATGTTCATTTCCTTTATAGTAAGGTCCAACATCTCCAGTTAAGACAAAAGTAACCCCTTCTTCATAAGAAAATGACCATCATTCACTTGTCTAGAAACTCGGGAAGGTCACCTTTGCACTCTTGCCGTTGCTAACTTTTGCATTTCTCTTTTTGGGGAACGTCAATGCATTTGTCTAGAATTGGGGTTGGCTAAGAACGACATTACAATCTTAGATGTGACATATAATTGGAGTTACTTGTCTCACCTCTTTGTGATGATGTCATATACTTAGCGACTGTACGTTCTTCTAGCATCTATAAATCTATAATAGCTCACTCTTGTGCCTTATCTAAGAAAAGTACAAGAACTTTCACATCTTTTGCATCCTTTGTTCAGGTACGTGTAGAGGCTGCTCTGATGCTGCGGGCATTGGCTGAAGTTGATCCTACCTGTGTCAGTGGTTTGGTTTCTTATGGCGTGACCACTTTGAATGCCTTGCGAGAAAGTGTTTCGTTTGACAAGGTTAGGAAATTGAGTCATGTTCAAGTGTGTGTAATTGTCAAGTACTGCCTACATCTTTTGTAGTACTGACTACTGAGTCTCATGACTTGAATCCCTCAGGCGCATAATGCTTAAAGTGATTTGCAGCATCCACTCGTGAAACCCTATAAGAATTAGCATCAGTCATATACATTCACTTAAAAATTATTAAAGATTATTCATTTGAAGTTTACACATATGCAACACGATATGGGTGCAAATAAGTACAAGTGCATAGCAGGGACCTTGGTTCCTTTCTAAAAACATCTTAGGGTGGAGAGCATTAGGGTTTAGATCACAATTCTACTATTTCTGTTTTGTTAGAGGGAAGGGGTAGTTAGTGTAGTTGTCTGATGACTTCCAGTTCAAGAAACATCCATGTGTAGTTGTGTCTGAACTCTGAAGGCAGTGAATGCACAAATTTGTCATATCCCGGAGTCTATTTTTTGGCATATTCAAGTTCCAGTGTAATTTTCACCTCTTCGATGATTGTCCTTGACTTGGATTTGTGAATAAGTTCCAACTGCTTCTTTCAATTGTATGTGATGCTAGCAAGTTCAGCTCTTTCTCCCCAATTATTATGTTCATCACAATGAAATTATTAGCTGGTATTATAGCTGTAGTTCTCTGTGGCTATTGGTTAATTTGCATAACCAACCTTGTTGAGGATAATGCTGCATTTTTTGCCAGTTGCAATCGCGTTTGTTAACTTTGTCGCAACTAAGGGCTTGCTAGGACAACTAAGAGCTTGTTTGGATTGAGAAATTTGGATGGGAAGGAAAGGGAGGTAGAGGACTCGAGGAGCGATATAAAATCCTTTGCCGGTAAGGAGGGAAATGGAGGGATCCATTTTTCCTCCTCAAAGCTTAATCAAAATTCCTCCAACATAGGAAATATCTGGACGGGAAACTCTCCTGTTCCCTTTCCTTCTTATTTTTGTATACACACGTACCCTAAAAGTTTTGCAATTCCTGGCCATATATTGAATTTTTCTTTTCTAAATTTGCTATATTTCAGAGCATTCTTTTAATTAAAACTTTCTCTGTTCCCTTTCTTTTATCGTAAACAACGTAAATGATAGTTTGTATTTAATGCAGGGTCACATTTCTAAACTGGACCTTGATTCAATGCATGGCCAAGCTACCCTACTTGCGGCTTTAGTTTCTGTCTCACCAAAGCTACCTCTTGGTTATCCGGCTCGGTAATGCTTGAACTGATAGTTGTATTACATGACATGTGCATAATTTTTAAGGCTTGATGTTGTTTTGGTCTATTCTGTCTGTTTATATTTTATAATATCTTCTGGTTCATTAGTTGCAAGCCCATGTCATCTAAAATGCATACTGAATTCCGGTGGTCATTAGCATGAATAGCATCAGATAATTAATTGAAATTATCTGGTGGTGGACTGTAGTATAGATATGAGTGTCTCCTGCTTATTCCTGACGCTGTAAAAATTTCAAGTTTGTCTCTACGGTTACATGCATCTTTTCTCTCTATCCCCCCAGCATTGCATTTTTTGGCAGAGAAGTAAGTTGGCTTTTATTGGGGCATTATCACTTTGTTCTGCGACTTTGTTGTATTGGGTGCTGGCTATGCAAAATAATATCATGATACTGCCTAGTTCTCTTTTCAGAAGAGCATTAAAATATACAGTAAATGATTTTTTTTCTTTATTGCTTCTCAAGGTTTTGTACAAGCAATAGAAGGGTACCAAACTACCTCCATTTTACTTGTCTTCCCACTTTTCCAAATGTGTTAGGAGAATTTTGAAAAATGGGAAGAACTCGAAGACGCAAAGGGAGTAAAATTTAGAATGAAACACAATAAAGTAAATGTTACTGACTAAATTTAGTAGTTGCCTAGGGTAACCCAGCTCTTTGGGTGTTCATATGAAGAAGATTTAATTGTATGTATGGCTGAACCGCCTAGGCATAGCCTCTGTATCGTCTTTTTGAACAGTGTTGTTTTTGCTGCTGTCATCAGTGATATGCTTATAAAGTGAGTGGCATTGTACCTACATTAAGCTTGAATCCATTTTAGATCAAGCTTTCGAGTGTGACATGTGTACATGTTCTCCAGATTGCCACATTCTGTGCTCGAAGTTTGCAAGAAAATGTTAACAAAACCCAGTAGAAATCTTGAAGCTGCAACGGTTGAGAAAGAAGCTGGGTGGGTACTTCTAGCATCACTCCTGGCGTCTGTTCCAAAGGAGGTAATCACATATTTTGTCATCTTGTATCATCTCCAGTGTTACTCAGACACGCCGATACGTGTCGGTGTCCGACACGTGTCGGCGTGTCGGACACGGCTATTTTGGGTGAATTTTCCTATTTTGTGGTCTAAATCGAAGTGTCGAAGTGTCGTGTCGTGTCGGACACAGACACGTGTCTGACACGCGACACGGCAGTTAAGCGACGTGTCGGAGTAACATTGATCATCTCATTATCCCATTAACCTTGTTGCTATATAAGCCTATATTTATGCATTTACCTATGTGTAAAGGAATTTGAAGATCAGGTCTTTGACGTTCTGGCTTTATGGGCTCCCTTATTTAGTGGAAATCCAGAACTAGAGGTTCCTAAAAGTGGAGACTGGACACCCCAAATAAGGTGAGTCTTGTAGGATACAATTTTCTTGTCTCATCATTTTGGATATTGGGTGCTGGAAAATATATTGTATTCTAGGTCTCCCCTGCCCATCACAAGTATCACTTCCCTCATTTTGCGAACTTTCTGATACGCTTGTTCCCAATATATTATTGCATTAAGCTATTCGATAATTCTTCTATGCCACTCGCAAATAGCTGCTACTCACTCGGTCACTCCTATTCACTTATTTTACTTCGTTCTCAAAATCACTTTAAACTTTATTCTTGATTTATTTTTTTATTTTTTTCGGGTTTTTATACATGTGATAAGTTCGATTTAAAATCTATAAAACCCCTTTGCCTTTTTTTGTTTCACTCCACTTCCGTTTTTTTCTTTTCTTTCTTTTTTCTCTTGTTGAAATGAGAATTCACTCATGACGGTTCCAAAGGATGATTCATGTCAGCTAACCCCAAAACTTTTTGGGACTAAGGCTCTGATGTTGTTGTTGTTGTATTCATATATTCCAATTTCTTAGGAATGAAAATATGTGTGAGAAGAATGGGGACACCACTCACATGAGAGTATTGTTGTGTGTTATTTCTTACCATAACTGGAAATGTAGAGAACTGGTTCTAATGTTGGAAAAAGGAGATATCCAAATGAGGGAGTAGTAATTATATGTCCTTTAGAAGCTAATTCCCACGTGAAATTCAAGTGACTCATCTTTCCTCCAAGTTTTTTGGGGGTTATTAATTTTATTTCTTTCTGTATTTTATTTTTGTTGCAGAAAAGGATCTTAAACGTTCACTCTCTCTATGCTGTAATTAAATCTAGTTTTTTTCCCTGAGGACTTAATAAGTAAGAATTTGGTGTAATGTAATTTTGATAAAGTTTGCTGAAATTGTGTCTTCTGCAGTGTATGGTCTGCTGCTGTTGATGCACTTACAGCATTTGTGAGATGTTTTGTTTCCTCTCAATTTGTGAACAGTGGGATTTTACTTCAACCAGTGCTCGTATACCTGAGCAGGTACCTATTTTACTGGTCATATTCTTCTTTAATATATTGAAAACTTACTGTCATGCTTTTTGGCCCGTAATTAATATCAAATTGTGAACTGTGGCCAGTGCCTTATCTCGCATTTCATTTGTGTCTGCCAAGAACCTTCCTAGCGCAAAAAATGCCCTGGACATATTCGTCATAAGGACGTTAATTGCCTTTCAGTCACTATCTGATCCACTGGCATATAAAAGTGATCATTCGAAGCTTCTTCAAATATGCAGCGCTCCATATAGGTAACAACCAGAAACACCTTTATGATTTGGTCATCTTGGATTTGACTATCCTTATCATCTGTTTTTATAGTTCTGAAATCATCTATGCATGTTGATATGATTTCTAGTGGTTGGATTGGATTAGCCTTGTGTTTCACTTGTTTTTTGTCCTTATATATATATATATTTGTTTCTGTCTGGGTAAATTTCTAAGGGGTTGCCACCTTGTCCATATATGCCCCAGGGAACCTTCTGCTTATGAGGAGAGTTCATGCTTGAGACTGCTTTTAGACAAAAGAGATGCTTGGCTGGGGCCCTGGACACCTGGAAGGTATTCAGATGTGCATTATTTATTCTGCTTTCATGTTTCCATGACTCCATCTTAAGTGTAGTTGGCGGTTTCTAACTCTTTGGAGTATGGCTGGTGAAGTATGGTTACAGTTAGGCCTTGTTTGGATAGGTGGATTTGAAGGGAAAGGCATGGGAGGGATTTGGAAGAGCCGATATCCTTTGTTTGGATAGCAAAGTAGAGGTGGAAGGATTTGGAGAGGAAAATTTTGGAGGGAAATTTTTTCTCTCCATTCTCACTCTGCTCCTCTCCCCTCCCTTTCCATCCAATTTATATATCTAAACAAGGCCTTAAGGTTACCTCTGCCATCCATCTGAGCGTTCCTAATTCTCCTTGGTACAATCCATATTTGATCTTTTTTTGGGCGCATACTAACTCCTGTCTCCTACCAATGAGATTCACGAGCTCTAATTGGGGACAAATATAGTCACATTTCTTGGGGCGGGGCTCCCACAAACCAGAGATTTGTATAAATTGTCAAAATCTTAAGAAAAAACAGACATGCTACTGTTCAACTCCAAGACTCTACTTTTAGTTTATTAATTGTGGTGGCTATTGCTCTAATGCCTCAATCTGTAATCTCTTTTAAGACTTTTGAGTCTGTTTGACAAATTGATATCCATGGGACAATTTTATCTGTTATGATCTAATTCATGTTTTACTGTGTGGAGTGATTATTACTAGTCAACAATTTTCATTCTACAGTAATAATCTGGTAGGTCGTCATTGTTAAATTACTTGGGCACACTTGTAATTACTAGAGTTGCTCACAAGCCATTGAATGCGACACTTGTCACCACAACTGATGTGTGAGATTGTCATATAAGACCTTGAAGACAAATGGACCCTTCGGAAGAATACTTACCAATCAAGAATACTCGTTATCATCTTGGGACAATCCAAAATTGTTTTTGTCTTGAAACGTGCTGTATTGGTGTCATAGTCATCTTTGTGCCTAATCAGGGACTGGTTTGAAGATGAGCTTCGTGCTTTTCAAGGTGGAAAAGATGGTTTGATGCCTTGTATTTGGGATTCTAAACTTCATAGTTTTCCACAGGTAACCTCTAGTCCAGGCAATAATGCTTCGATCAGAACTTTATCATTTCTTGCTCAAATATTTGCTAGGGCTGCAGTATACCCTTTTACAGTTACAGTTTTCCTCTAAGAAGATTTGGCCGCATGGTCATTTATTTATTTTGATGTTTTTGTCTGTCCAAACTTTTATCTTTTCGGTTTGATGAATGTGGCTTGTTTCTTGCAGCCAGAGACTGTAAATAAGATGCTGATCAACCAGAAGTTGCTGTGCTTTGGAATTGTGTTCGCATTTCAGGTATGGCCATGTGGATAGTCTTGTTTTATATTCTTCTTGCTTTCACTTGGTTTATTAGAAGTGATTTCATCTCTATTTATTTTGGAATTTCTTCTTCAGGATAATGGCACAATGCTATCACTACTTGGAGTCATTGAGCAGTCTCTTAAGGCTGGGAAAAAACAATCATGGCACGCAAACAATATCAATAACATTTGTGTGGGGTTGCTTGCTGGGTTGAAGGTACAATAATAATTGCTCATTAGAAGATACTGTGGGCTATTCTACCTTTGCTGCGTTTGTTTAATTTGGTCCTGATGTGGACTTTCTTTGCAGGCTATGCTTATTTTCCGGCCTCAACAGTTGGGATCTGAGATACTAAATCTGATGCAGAATATTTTTCAGGTAATGCTGGTCTTGTTAGATAGGCTTCTGTTCAGCAAACTTGAAGGATCTAATTGTTTTATGTTTACCTATATTATTTTGAATATATGCCAGAATATTCTGGCAGAGGGTGACATTTCTGCATCACTACGTAGAGCTTCTTGTGAAGGTCTCGGACTCCTAACTCGCCTTGGAAGTGACAACTTTACTGCAAGGATGGTTAGTGTTACATTTCTCTATGCTCTTCAAGGGATTTAAATCATCTTGTTTCTCGCAGTGTTGCTAACGTTTCTTTTTATTGCTGCCTCTTTTCTTTTCTTATTGGGTTGTAGACCAAAACGCTTCTTACTGATCTGGCTGGCACTACGGATGCTAACTTGGCCGGCTCTGTATCGGTGGCACTGGGTTGTATTCATCACAGGTGGAATATTTATTACTTTAGAAAATTCTGCTTCCGTGCTTCTCTATACAGATAAAATGTTTTTGTATAGTGCGAGTCATTAAGCTCTTACCCATATGTCCTATATTCAGCACGCTGATTAGGAAATTTGAATTGTTCACTGTTGCACTATTCGTTTCAATTTCATGCACATCTATGTCAAGGAAAAAAATCAAGTTTTGTATGTTATCCACAGTGCTGGTGGCATGGCATTATCAAGTCTGGTACCCGCTACTGTTAGTGCAATCTCTGCATTAGCAAAAAGTACAGTAGCTGGATTGCAGATCTGGGCCTTGCATGGACTACTTTTGACCATTGAAGCTGCTGGCTTGTCTTATGTATCTCATGTCCAGGTACACTCTTTACAACTATTGTCTGATTTAATTTGTCGCCAACTATTTGCACATCCTTCTCATGTTCTTATAAGCATAACAAGTTGGATCTAAATCGGCATTTGTGGTTTTTAATCTAGGTATGTGTTGGATGTAGTAATCTCAGCATTGGCGCCTTGCTGGAGCGCAATTTTTTTTAAAGAAATTGTTATTGTGAATGGAAAGAAAATTTACAGAGTTGTAGTGCATGTGTATGCGTCATGCGGTTATTCCCCCGTAAATATATTTTTATGTCAAGGCATTAGTCTATTCACTTTGGTTTGGCCATTGCTAATGATACTTCCTTATTGTGCTGCGTGAAGTCAATCACTTGCTTTCATTAATGATCTCTTTTGCCTTGGACCTTCATTCTAATTAGCACCATTTACTTATGTCCTTTGTCATGCTGTCATTTTAGTGATCCCAGATGTTCATGTAGTATGGATTCTTAGAATATTAGGTCACTTTGAAAGGGTGAATTCAGGTATTCGAAGAAATGGTTGACAAATCATCTCCAAAAGAGTAAAAAGAAACATTTAGTTCATCAGGGGTTAGGTTGCTACACATGCTCTTTTCAGAGAGTGAAATATATCTATGGAAAGTCAGAGACCTTAAAACTCTAGGCCTGCATAAAGAGAATTGCATCCTCATGTTATTTTTTGTGTGGAGGACATCTTGCATGGTTAATAGGTTTGTGAAGGGGTCTTTGATGGCATTGCTTCATAAACAATATGACCGATTAGCTTCTATTGCTTGCTATTATGTGATGTTTAGAGTGAATGCCTTGCTATGCATCATTGTGTATACTCCTAGATTGTCTATGCAGTTGATTAACTTTCACCATTTAATATCTAGGCGACGCTTAACCTTGGGCTGGAAATCTTATTGTCAGAGGAGAACGGATGGGTGGATCTTCAGCAAGGAGTTGGTCGGCTTATAAATGCTATTGTTGCTGTGCTTGGTCCTGAGCTTGCACCAGGCAGTAATTTTTTCTCACGCTGCAAGGTATTACTAGTTGGGACATGTCATGCTAATTTTCCTGAGAATTCAGAGACGTATTGAAGTAGATAGTAGATACCTATCTTGTGAAAATGTATTCCAATTACATGCTATCTTTGTTACTGATCGATTTATGTTCGTGATGTATGTGTAATCAGTCTGTGATTGCTGAGATAAGCTCTTGCGAGGAAACTGCAACACTTTTGGAGTATGTCATCTCTTTTATAATTTTTTCGGGTTCTGGTTGTTGAGTTATGATTTCCTGGGTTGATATATATGGCGTCCATGCTTTTATTTTATTTTATTTTATTTTTCTTGGCCCTTTTATTGCACAAAAAGGAACAAATCATTCTTGGTCGAGAATTTTGATTCTTTAGTCTGGCACAAATGAGCTGATGCATGTATACATCGTTGATACACTGGCAGGAATATACGGTTTACTCAACAACTTGTTTTGTTTGCACCACAAGCTCTTTCTGTACATGTTCACGTGAAAACTCTTCTTCCAACTCTCTCTTCAAGACAGGTGCTCTTTTTGGTTTGTCAAGTATTGAATATTCTCATCCCTGACCCTTTTTGACGTTTGAATTTATATTCCCTTTGTGACAGCCTACTCTCAGGCATTTGGCTATAACGACCCTCCGACATTTGATAGAAAAGGATTCAGTAAGTTACAAGATTTACTTTGCCAATTACTCTTGTAGTTTTGCTAGTACCTGTAATAGTAATTGCACATGTGAAAGGATTTAATTTCTATATCAATTTTCTGGAGACATGCCTCTAACTCAGTAGTTTTGGTGCATGTTTTCAGAAACTTAGCAATATGTGCTGAGAAATAGGATGTAAGACCTTCTTTCTGTTCAGTGCTGTAAACTTGTACTGGTTAGTAAAGGGAGATGCTATAGCATTCTAAAAGAGTCCTCTTGCTCTCCTGTGAGAGCACAGTTTTGAAGATACACTCTCAGTCTAGGAGTGCTAGAAGCCTCTTTCAGAGTGCTGATAGTCCTCTTAGTGATGTGGGCGGGAGCTATGTATTACTTTCTTTTTAGTGCACCAATTGTCAAACAAACAGTCTACAGGAACCCTTTCTTTATTTGCCATTCCAACCACATGTCTAGTGGGCTAACTCTCCTTTTAATCGCTTAGTAAGTAAGCCTGGTATCTTCTCAATTTCAACCTTCTTGACAAAGTACCCTGAATTCGCAGTTATTCTGGTTGAAACTCTTGCTAACTCTGTGAATATAATGTCATGAGACTTTTGGTCCCCTCTATCTTGATAAGTTTATTGTCTGAGTGAGAAAAGAGTGTGAAAACTGGGAGTAAAGCTGAGCAAATGGACGGCATACCTTGTTGTTGCTTTGCTACCATTGATGCCTCTGGGACCTTGCTAGAGTATTGGCAGAATTTGTGACTATGATTTCTCTTATCAGTGGGAGTACAGTTTGCAGCTTATGGTTCCTTCTTTATCTGTACATCCTGTTTCCCTACCCCTTCTATCATCGCCCACCCTGTTATTTGTTGGTCACTTAATCCATGTATTAGTAGTACTGGAAGCTGCTTCTCCTTTGTCCACAGTTTTCACCTGTACTAAATGGTATGACTTACATCCTATCTTTCGTCAGGTTTCTATCATTCATGAGCAGATTGAGGAAACTTTATTTTACATGTTGGATGAAGAAACTGATGCAGAGTAAGAAAGCACTTCACTATTTTTTGTGATAAAGTTTGTCTGAGCTATTTTTGCTGCTCAAAAAGATACGTTGAAGGAGTTCTTGTTTGTTATGTCTCTCTTGCTTCTCATATTGTGTGGTATTGTGTTACCCTCCTTTAGCATGTTGAGTTTTTATTATATATCGCTTGCACCTTGTGGCTGTGGTGGCCCTACCTAAGAAATAAATCATAAATTTAAAACAGATAGTTGTGATGTGGGTTTGGCGGGGAGCTTCAAGTAAAATTGCCTTAAAAGCTTATGGTGGCGGCCATTTATTCGATTTAGATAGAACATAGGTTTCGATATTCCAAGAATTTGTCATCTTCATAAGTATCCTGTTTATTTTTTCTGGGAAAGGGGGACAGTTGCTCTCCTCATGAAAAAAGAATAAATAATATCCTCTTGGCAAGGCCTTGATTGCTTTTAAAGGTTTAAAGGGTTCCAGTTAAACTTCTTCAAAAGTATAAGGGGGACTTGTTATTTAGCTTTGTTTAATGTACCTCTTTCCTTCCTTTTCTTTCCTCACTACAGTTTTGTATTCAGTTACCATTTACCAGACCTTACATTTCTCTCTCCTTCCTAAGAGCATGTACAATGCGAGCTCTTTAAGTGTTCTTCAATGTGCACAAATATGTGTTTTTCCCTACATTAGGAGCTCTTTAAGTGACTCACATGTCCTCTTCAAGAAAAGGAATGGAAAGGAGCTCTCTTGGGGAAGAGCAAAGGAGATCTAGCTCTCTATCTTAAGTGGACCTTCCAAGTAAAAAAATTGTTTTGCAATTTTTATTTAACATAAACATAAAAATGAGTAGTTGAAAGGATGGAGTGGAAAGCAACCTGGAATTATGGAAACTAACTTTAGAATCTCGTGGTTTTACACTGAGCAGAAAGAAGGCATAATATTTGGAGTGTAGATTTAGTGGAAATGGGGGTAGAGAGGCAAGATCGATTAGTCTTGACGCAGAGATAGTTCATGGTTCCGACCTTTTAAGGTATTTAGGATCAATTATTCAAAGTAATGGAGATTTGGCCCATAGAATCAAAACAGGGTGGTTGAAGTGGAAAAGTGTCCCGAGGTTTCTTTGTGATCCGGGTATACCCTGTAGGTTAACAATTAAATTGTATCACATGCCAATTAGGCTTGCACTCTTATTTGGTACTGAGTGTTGGGTGGTAAAATATGGGCATATACAAAAGATAAGTGTAGCTGAAATGTGTGTGCCCCGCTAGATGTGTGGCCACACAAGAAATAATAGGCTGAGAAATGAGGTGATCTAGGAGAAAGTAGGTGTTGCATCAATTGAAGATAACATTACGGAAAAACGTTTAAGGTGGTTTGGTCATGTGCGACGGAGAGCACCCGATGTATCGGTTAAGAGATTGACAAATGGGGAATGGATGATATTGTTAGGGGAAGGGGAAGACGGAAACTAACATGGATGGGGTGATTGAAAGTGATATGCTTTTCTTAGCTTTTACCTTTTTACCATTTTAGAACAATTTTTCGTTTCCATTCATCTTTATGCTATTTTGTTTTGACTGTTTTTCTGGATTCAAGCCTAACGAATTCGAATGATGTTTCATGTTTGACGACCCCATATCATGTTGGGACTAAGGTTCTGTTGTTGTAATAAACATAATGTGGGGTAAATTTGAGGTGAAGAGCATGTAAGAGAGCTAAGTAGAGAATTCACTATTGTGTGAAGGCAGAATTGAGTTTTGCTCTCCAAGGAGAGAGTATGTAAATGGAAGAGCAAAACGAGTGCTCTCCAAGCTGCTATAAATCTATTATACATTTATACCTGCTCTAATCCCCTTATCATCACCTGATACTCGCTCCATCAGCTCAATGATCTTCTTCTATAAACCCAGCCGACCAACCGTCTCAAGAACCATCAAAAACCTCATACTAAGGCGGGTTTTAGGGTGATTGTCATTGTCATGGTGAACAGGGGTTTAGCTACACTATAATTGAAGTAGGCTTGGTCCTTGTAGGAGTTCATAGAATTATATATCTATTCTCATAGCTTTTGGGTGTTAATTTTCATTTGTATTTTTTCACAAGTAAGATACAATAATACTGTAATAATTAAGGGACACCAAGGAGGTGACACCCACGTATAAAAATATATCATAGAGGTGACACCTATCTACAACATGAGGGTGCTAATTTTCATTCCCTTGTCACAGGATTGGAAGTTTAGTTCGGTCAACAATTATGCGGTTGCTGTATGCATCATGCCCCTCCCGTCCTTCACATTGGATATCAGTATGTCGGAAACTGGTATGCTAACTCTCTAAATTGAAAAGCAAAGGCAAAAAACTTTGTTCTCTTCCCATTTTTCTTGCAGTTCTGAGTTTGTTTTTCGAAAAGATTACTCTTCTGGTTTAAACAAAAGTTAATTTTGTTGTTATTATCGTTTTACTCTCAAGACAATCGTGAACCTATTTTTCACTCCTGAAATCCTGATTATCCAAACATTCCATTGTTGTGTATTCTTCTTTTGTCAGATTGTGGGTTCGTGTTTAGTTTCTAGATAATCTTTGCATGTTTGTTAATTGTTTGTTTAGATAACTGAAACTTCTGTTGAATGGATAGTGGTTTGGTCGTGAACTTTAAGGGCTAGAATCTCAAGATGCAACCTTGGTGATAAACAAAGTGATAGCGGGGTTTTGTCGCCCTCCCCCGATCAAACAAACATTTATATAACTCAACTACTAAACTAATGTAGTAGGGTAGTCGAGGTCGATCCACAGGGAGGTCAAGTTTGAGTACTAGTCTTGTCTTAGATTATAGGTTAGCTACGCGAATCAATAAAATGATTAACATTAAACTAATTAACTAAACTAAAAATAAATTAAACTAAGACTACTAAACTAAGAAAACGGACAAATAATAAAATAAAGATAAAAGCAATGAAGAAAAAGCCTAGGGTGCGATTTCGACTTCCAACACTTGTAAATTATCGCTTAACTCTTGTAACAAGTTGCCAAGGGGAAAAGTTAATGGTGAGACGCCTCTAATTCGCCCATAGACTCCCTCTCGGGCTCACTATAAGACACTAGCTATGTCGACACAACTACCTCCCGGGCTCATGCATCAAACTCCTTAAGTCAAGGGTCAAAGCTTACCAAAATACGCCTATTTTGACTCCCCTTTCCCCAAGATTAAGGTTCTAAGTCCACGTTATACCCCGGTCATCCCACTCCCTCTCTCGAGGGTCGATTTCAAACCGAAAACTAAGGGCACCCCTCTCAAGTCCTCCCTCCCGGGCTCGACTCAATGAGGCTACTACTCCCAACAAGATGTCCCGACTCAAGTCTAGCCAACTCTCGTTGACGGACAAGGACTCAAGGTCAAGGTACAAACAAGATAAAGTAATGACAATTAGAGCCCCTTAATTAACCCAATAAACTCCCCCTCGACAACAAGTTGGTGGAAATTAAGACGGTAGCTCACACATGTCGGAGTCTAATCGCACCCTAGTGAGAAAACTACTCACTAATCATTACTAATAAACCAAAGCAAATATAAAAGATGGAAACTTGAAAACTAAACATATTTAAAAGGTAGACTAATACTAATAAGCATATAAGTAAACAAACAATGAAAAGTAAACACGAATTAGTCTATAACTAATAATAACAAGGTATAAAGGTTGCATCTTTTAAGAAGAAAGGAATAAATTTTCACATAGACATTTCATCAAACACCCTACATTCATAAAGACAAGCAATGAAAATGGAGAAATAAAGAAGAAGTAAGAGTAAACAAGTGTAAAGAAATTATAAGCAAAGTAAAAGAGAAGAAATTTATACCAACTAAATGTAAACAAATGAATTTTGAATGAATTGTTGAGGATAAATGTCTCCTTCCTTCAATTTTCCACCCAAAATCATATGTAAATCTCCATACAAAGTTATAAATTAAGACGATAATCTACGTCTATACTAAAAACAAGGATGAAAAGGGAAATTTTTGTTTGATTTTACATACTGCACTACTCTACTTTGCTCTCTCGAAATCTCCCTGCCGCACAAAAACAGAAGAAAACGGAGAGCTGCTCCTGAGCCAACCAAAAATCAGCTGCCTAGCTGCCTGCTTCTTTTTTCCTCACGTGATTTCCAAAACTTGGCACGTGGCTACTTGCTAGATTGGCCCAAGTTTCCGTTTTATTTTATTTTCGTCTTTCTTTAATCCGTTTTGAGTCGGTTTCCATATTCGAACTTGGTACCTATAAAATAAAAAGACGAAAACAGTACCAAAACACTAACAAATAATATGACATAACACTATTCAAAATTAACCGACTAATATATTATTTGACACTAAAATGGGTGAATTAAGCTAACTCGGGTTATTATTTCGCTCAAATAAGAGATAAAATATGGGTTAAAAATCGGTAAAATATGGTGTTATCACAAAGTCGATGCGGCACCACTTACTACTTTTTTTTAAAATCTATGTCCACTACATCCCATCTGTTCAATGCTTCATAAGCTCTTGCTCGGGTCATTTTTTCTTCATTTGTTCACTTTACTTGATCTGGATTTATGTTCAGGTGCTTGCGACAACATCTAGAGAATCTGTAACCAATAGCAGCCGCGATAAAGATCTTTCTAATGATTCAGAAGGCAGTGCTAGCTTGGATCTCGGAGAAGATGATGAAAACATAGTCTCCAGCAGTGAATCCATGTCAAAACAAGGTTATTCATGGGATGCTTATGGAGCTGTTGCAAAAAGAGAGAGGAATCTCAGATATAAAACAAGAGTCTTTGCAGCTGAGTATGTTTCCTTGCTTTGAGTATTTATCTTTCCCAGTCTGGGATGACTCAGCTAACGTGTGCTTATGTCACCCACCTACTCACAGCATGTCCAATTTCTCACAACTAATTCTACTAACTATATTATAACTTTAAAATATCAAATGAAAAGGCAATTTGAGAAGCGAGAACTGATTCAGTGAAAGGTGAAAAAGTCATGTTGTAGATGATAATTTACCAACAAGAATTAAACAAATAATTCCCCTACATGTTGGCCGCAAACTAAAAGAGACGAATACATCTCCTTTTTTTCATAGTGGGTGATCTGACTTGACATAGGTCTTTAAGATATCCTTGTCCAATATACCAAATTATCAAGTGTATCCCATAATTGTCGAGAAGTGTATGTTAATCTGTTAGTGAGAGTTGCACGTATATGTAAATATTTCCCCAAAAGAACTCTTTGAGGTAATAGGAACCACCTATGTCGTTTAGAGTCTGCTTGTTAGCCTACACAGGATTGCCCTTCTGCTTCACAGGAGATACCAGCATCTCTTTTCAACACATGAAGGAGGTTCTGACATGTAAGAATAGTGGTAGCACTATGCACTGTCGTTCAACCGGAGATCATCACTGTGTATGCGCATTGTGCACCAGATATTCAAATTTACAAGTCACCTAGCGCAAAATTACCTTCTCTTCCAAGTTCACACCTGTCAATTAAGCAGAGCTTTGAAGTAGCTAGCTCACACCCACGTGACTTTTCCGTTTTCCTGATTCAGTTATTGATTTCAGGTGCTTAAGTAGTTTGCCGACTGCTGTCGGGATGAATCCTCTACATTTTGACCTGCTTTTAGCAAGGAAACAGGAAAGGCGACCATCGTCTGGTGATTGGCTTGTTCTTCAATTGCAAGAGTTAGTATCACTAGCTTATCAGGTGCTTGTGTCAAAAATTCTGGCTGTTGGAATTTTATAAAGTGCTTGCCTGGATTATTTATTGTGAAGTATCTCAAATTCTCTCATTTAATGTTCAGATCAGTATAATCCAATTTGAGACCATGCAACCTATTGGTGTGGAACTTCTTTCAACCCTCATGGATAAGGTATTTTCATCTACAGCTTATTTGTGCGGATAACTTTTATGCACATTCATTGAGTTTTCAGACATCAATACACAATATCACATATTACACTTTTGCTACCAACAAGGGTTGGCCCCAATGGTAAAGAGTCCACCTTCTGACCTTGAAGTCCGGGGTTCAGTTCCAATTGATTTAAAATTTAGCGTTGTTGGTAGGCGATCTGTAAACACCATTGAAAGTCCTCAAAGAGGCCAGTGATCTGCCCTGGCCTTAGACTGGTTATGCCCTAGCCTTGAACCTATACTTTTTATGTACAAAAAATAAATATTAAACTCTTGCTTCCTATACTAGTTTAAAGGCCAACTCGTACATTTGTGTGTGGTTGTCCGAGTGAAAGAGAGAGCGAGAGAGGGGGAGGGGGAGGGAGGCAGAAGCGGCTCTCTGAAGCTCATGATGTTCTAGAGCTAAAGATTGTTGTTATTATGTTCGATTTATTACTACTATGCAATGACCAACTTACAGTATTGTTTCACTATTCGTCTGCCTAGAAGGTAATATACACGCAACAGTTATTGTTAAGTCTTGTAAGGTAGTTCCATTTATTTTGTGCTTTTGAACTTCAGTTCGGAGAAGTACCTGACCCTGAGCTTCCAGGATGCCTTTTATTGGAACAATACCAGGTTTGATTGACAAATTCTGAAGCCAAGTCATGCTATCAATATTATCTGTGTGACTAATATTTTTGAAGTGAACAATTTTTTACTCGAAACTCCTATTTAATTTTACAGGCACAATTAGTGTCTGCCCTTCGTTCTGCTTTGGATATGTCCTCAGGACCTGTTCTCCTGGAGGCAGGCTTGCAGCTGGCGACCAAGGTTCAAAATAGAGCATATACAACTCTTTGTGCTCTTTTTATTTGCGTAATAACTAATGTACTAGGGTCTGATAAAATTTCTGACTTTCCAGATCTTGATTAGTGGGATAATTCGTGGAGATCAGGCTGCTGTTAAGCGGATATTTTCTTTGATCTCTGTTCCACTGAGTGACTTTGAGGGCCTTTACTATCCGTCATTTGCCGAGTGGGTCTCTTGCAAGGTATTATCTTATTGGTGAAGCGATACAATGAGTCTCTCTTTTTTCACCTAGTAAAAGTTGTGGAGCTCAATTTTTACATGGGAATTACTGATATATGTCGCAGATCAAAGTTAGGTTGTTAGCTGCACATGCCTCCCTTAAATGCTATACATATACTTTCTTAAGAGAACACCATTCAGAGGTGCCGGATGAGTATATGGCTCTGCTCCCCCTTTTTTCCAAGAACTCTGGTATGTTGGGCAAGCGTTGGATTGGAGTCTTAAAGGACTATTGTTTTATTTCCTTGAACGTCCACTTGAAGAAAAATGTAAGTTCAGATTCTGAGGCTCAAGTGCTGGAGCCTTTTATGTCTTGCAAAAAATCAATGCAGCTTACTTCCCTAAGGTGTAATTCTTTTGTGACTGTCTCTTATGTTGTTGTAGTGGACACCATTTCTTGAGGGAATCAAGTCACCGACAGTTTCATCGAAATTGAAAATATGTTTAGAAGAGGTTTGGCCAATTCTCCTGCAAGCTGTTGCTTTGGATGCTGCTCCTCTGGATGTTGATGTTGATTTGGACAAATCATGTTACTCCACTGAGGAAAATCTGCCAAATGATCTTTTGTCTGGGTTCAGCATGGTTGAACTGCACGTCAAAGAATTTCAGTTTCTTTGGGGTTTTTCTCTACTTATTCTTTTTCAAGGACAAAATATAACTCTTGAGCAGCAAATAATACCATTATCTGTTAAAGCTAAAGACGGGGGAGACTCGCCGATTGACGAAACACAACTCCAGAGCCTGAAATTGTATGAGGTTGTGCTTCCAGTTTTCCGGTCCTTATCTTCAGAGAAGTTTTTCAGTGCAGGCTTCCTCACAGTAGATATTTGCAGAGAGTTGCTTCAGGTTGGTTGTCACTGCTTTCAGCCTTTCACCTCTCATTTTTTTCTAAAATTTAAAACATTATTTATGTGAATTAGTGCTGCCCTAGAGAGCTAGGTATTCTTCGTGCTGTTTGTATAGTATTTTTTTTTATACAACTAAGATGTGACATTATGTGATAAGAAGTTTATTGATAAAGGATTGATATCTTTAAGTTCCTAATTATAAAAGTTAAGTCTCCCTTTTCTTTTTAAGAGACTTAGTTCTCTCTTTCAGAGACCTCTATGCTCCAATTAAGTGAATGAAAGCATAGGTAGCTCTTTACTTGTTTTGGAAATTCTTACTCCATACATGAAGTTGCTTATGATGGGCAGGAATAGGAATAAAATGCGTGTTTTTGTCACTTTCAGACCAGCCTTTACCCAATTCTCGTGGGAAAGAGCGAGGAAATTATAAGAGGAAGTGTAGTTTGGTAGACATTTAAGGCATCGGTAAAAGTGTGAACTTTAAAAATCAAGAAATGCACCAATGGTTAGGAGTGTAGGGATGGAAGGATGGATGTGGTTGTGCCCTTGCTTAACTCTAGATGTTCAATTGTCTGGGTATAGATATTTTATCTTGTAATGATTTAATATGTTTGACTTCAACTCCAATTTTGGCTGGACGCAGGTTTTCTCTTGTATTGGTTCTCAGGGAGACTCGTGGAATTCCCTAGCTGTTACAGTTTTAGCGCAGGTAATCAAATATGTCATATTTTATTCCCTATGTTATGCTAGGTAGATGGACACGACATCCATTGGCCAACTTGACGGGATGGTAAACATGAGCGACTGAAGAATACATTTGCAGTAATAAAATAGGCAATTCAGTTGTCCTAGTGATCTACGAGTATATCCTATGTCTTTGAGAATGACTATTGGATTTCTAAATCTGAAGACAAAGCAAGCAACATATATGAAGGACAAGGGTTGATCTTTATCAGCTCACATCCACCATGGTTCTAAAGGTAGTGTCATGCGAAGTTGAATTCATATGGTCAGAAAGGATTTAAAGATCATTAGTTACTAAAGTCGTTATTGGCTATGGTAGGGGTCGTAATTAAAGTTTTTGGGCAACACAGATGGTTTGAGTAATTTACATGTTCATTTGCATAATGTGTGACATTATTGTAGCTAATACCTGATTCAAACCATATTTGTTGACAGATTGTCCGGAATTGTCCAGACAGTTTTCTGAAGATCAGTAGTTTTGCCAGTCTTCTAATGGAATTGTGTTTGGGCTACTTCTACAAAAACTTTTCTAGGCAAGGAATCTATGTTAAGCTTTCATATGATATCATCTGTTTAAGTAAGATACATCTCTTACCGAGTTCCTTCTCAGAAATGATGTTATTCTACCTGATGACTCTGGCATGGAGATTCTGAGTTCTCAGTTATTTGCCACTGCAAAGACACTATTGAATCGTCTTGAGAGTGAGGTAATATTTGTTTACTAAATAGGTATCCTAATATCTTCTGTGCTCTTGCGTTTTTAGAAGTCTATTGCAACTTGTATGCGCCTTTCCCTTCCACACTTTCTAGTTTGGGATCTGATTTATTTTCCCCCTCTTCGTCATTTTGCACAGATGCAGCTGAAGTTAATTCTTGCATTCATGTTGGCTGGGTACCATTGTGCCAGAGGGGCTTCAACCGAAACAAGCTTCTCACTGATCATTGGATTTGTCATTCATACTTGTGGTTTGCTGAATAACCTTGTTGGAGGTAAGGGTGAAACACGCTTTGAGCTAAAAAAAAATTCCAACTATCAGATTCCTACTACCATAGATCACATAAAATTGTATACAACTGTCTAGCAGGTGAGTTTGCTGAGGCTCTAAATAGAGTGTGATGTAATTTTTTTTTTTTGAAAACTCGCCCTTCCACCTCAAAACCTTGCTCATGAATTGTACAGTAACTCCTACTAGGTCTGGTTATAACCTTATGATCTGACAGTTTGATATGAGAGTTTCTTAGTCATCAGAGCTGATATTGTCTTTAATTTTACTCTCTTATTTCCTGCCCAATTGGTAACAACAGAATAAAGCAATAGACTGGTGTGATGTAGAGTGGTTTGATAAAGTATTGAAGTAAGAAGCCGTAGATGCTCTTCTATTAATTTTTTCTGTCTTAGAGGTAGCATCACACTTGTTTTGTCCTTTATTTTTCTTTTACACTTCTACCCTAGTGGACAAAATATAATTAAGTAATAAAGTGGTGACTTGATAGTTGATACTGTTTTAGCAAGATATTCTTTTTTCTTAGCTTTATGGGTCTGTCTAATTTGCGGTACAATCTTTTTGATAAAAGAGAACCTTGTTTGTCAGGATGGATGAATGGTAACACAGAGCATTTTGCTGATATGCCTCTCATTTTACTTCCATAACCCCCATGCTAGAGAAATTATAAAAATAAAGGAACCAAGTGATCACTAGATGCTGATGCTTATATTACTATGTTTGATTTAGAGGCATTTCGCTTCAGTAGAATGGTATATGTTTGGGTGATGTATCATGTATGGCGTCTTACCTCTTGTTTGGATAGATGAACTTTGGGGGAAAGGGAACGGAACAATTTCTTTATTGGGTCAGCAAAATTGAGTTGTAATGAAAAGACCATCCAAAATAGGAAAGATTTGGATAAGAAATACCAATGCTTCCTTTCCCCTCGCCCCTATCTCTCCCTCCTACTTCTGTATCCAAACAAAGGGTTTGGAATAACCACCCTCTTCTCCCACCATCACCAACCTAATATATGATGATCCTTTGTTTTTAATCTTGTTTGTACGCATCCCGTAACAACCCTTCCATATTTTGTGACCAATCTTTTCATTGGTTGATATGCTGCTTCTGTTCACTGTGCAGAGAAATCCAATTGTGAAAATGTTACTGCCCATCATTTACAAATGATTATTGGAGCTGGTCAAAATGCCGTCTCTAATTTGGCCAATGATTGCATTGAGGCAATTTGTCTTTTAGAAAATAAAATGTCCAACTTGCGCAGACTTGTTTACGCAAAGCTTACCTTCTGCCTTGAGCAGATGTTATTCTTCGCTGACCTGCTATTTAAGATGGACCTTTCTCCAGAGGAAGGTTGCTTTACTGACGCAACATTTTCCTGCGGTTGCATCAGGTCTTTCTCATTTGTGCTTATGCATGCTAATACAAAGGTATATATTTCATTTAAAACCGTCTGAAATACATTGACGGTGGATCACTTTAAAAATGAAGCCTGAAGGGAACTTCTCAATGCGCAGGTTCAAGCAATTGGCTTGCAAGTGCTGAAAAACACAATTCAGAGAAAACTCAACTCTAGTGGCCACTCTTTCCTGTTGTTTTTATCTGGAGAACTTTTTGGAGATATTTTGATTGTCATCAAAAAAATTATGACGGTAATCAAGTGATTAAGATAATCTGAATTTGAATCTTGTTGAAATTTGGTATCAATCTGATGGATTTATATTTGTGGTCAGGAACCTGTAACCAAGGAAACAGCTGCGTTTGCTGGAGAGTGTTTGAAGACATTAGTGCTTATGCAAACCCTCTCGAAGGAAATTGAGTGTCAGAGAGGTCTAATAAGTTTGCTTCTGGAAGCAGTTATCATGGGTTTGTCAGGGACAGAAGGCAACATGTCTGAGGTATCTCAACGATTAAATCTTTGGAGTTGAAATACTCGATTACATTGTTATTCTGTAATACGCATCTGAGCATTTCTTTCCTCTTTAGTCTACATTCTGCAACTATTGTGGTGCCTCTAACTTATCTTCGATTGAATCATTGTAGGGACAGAATGATTTAAGAAGCATAGTCATTAGGTTGGTCTCTCAGGTTGTCCAGGTTCCCTCGGTCGCGATCCACCTGAAGGATGTACTACTGGAGATGTCTGATGAAGATAGGAAACAGATCCAGGTATTAATTGCTTTTCAACTATTCATTCATGATTTGCTTTTTTCTTCCCCTCGATTCTTTGCTTTTCATTCTAGACTGCCTGGTAACACAAATACTCATTTGTGACGGCGGTATCCGTCACTAGCTTGTGACGGATACCGTTTCCTCTTACAAAATACCCACTTTTTCTCTCTCTCTCCGCCACTATTCATGTGGTCCCCTTTCTCCACTAACTCATTTTGTATCCATTTTATCTCACAAAATATCCGTCACAAATGATGACCCGTCACAAGCAAGACTTACTAGGTAACACAAATGCATCATTCTCAAATATATGATTTTTCCGCCTTTATTGTTTGTGTGGTATACATAATTACGTGTTTATGCTTCCTATGTTTTTTTCTTCTTTATGACATTTTTGGTTTTGAGAAATAGGTCTGACTTTACTAACAAAAATACACTCAAAATGGAAATGGTGCAATTATAAATAATGCTAACGGAATAAATCGCATTTCATCAAAATGACCGAAGTAGTAACTTAAATAAACCAATACTTTGTAATATACACTTAAATAAACATAAAGACCAATTAGAGAGAGGAAAAAAGGACAACCATGCAAAGAAAACAAAGAGCTAGCAACTTCCGTTAAATTTGACGGATATAGGAGTATGGGTTCCTTAAAGCTCCGAATTAATATTTAGGTCCTTTTACTTTACTCATAAATGGCTAATAGTGTACTGCTTCTGCTTGATGTAATATCTTCTCTACAGAATATCATCCGTGCATCTGTAACACAAGAACACCAGTCAACAATGGTCAAGCCCAGTGTGGGGTCATTACAAATCAAATTACCCAATCAATCATTACAAACCAAGGATTCAAATTCGGCCATCACTCTCCCAAATGAACCAAGTGAGGAACTCGAAGATGAAGATGAAAATGAAGATGAAGATGACTGGGACGCATTTCAGTCATTTCCTACAGCTACAACTGCCAACCCTACTGATACTCCATCCAATGCTGAAAAATCTTCCATGACTGAAAGCCATTCTGAAGAGGAGGATGATTTCCAGGAATTTTCAAGCTCTGTAACTTCAACTAATGCAAAAGAAAACTCTCAACCTTGTCAGAATACTGAAAAGGAGGAACCAATGCTGGAGTCATCTCTCAAAAATAAATATGAAAGTAGTGAGCGGCCTTCTGAGGCATCTCAAAGTCAGGATTCAATAGAATTTTCGGGTGATATTGATGGAGTTAATATCATGACAGAAAGGTCCACAAGCAACGATAACACTAGTGATTTCCGGGAATTTTCAAGCTCTCTACCTTCAAGTGATGCAAAAGAAAACTCTCAACCTTGTCAGAATACTGAAAAGGAGGAACTGACTCTTGGGTCATCCCCCAAAAAAGATGAGTATGAAAATACCGATCTGCCCTCTGAGGCATCTCAAAGTCGGGATTCAATGGAAATACCTGGAGATGTCGATGAAGTTAATATCATGACAGAAAAATCTACAAGGAATGATAACCCAAGTGATTTGACAGCCGTCCAAAGTTCTGAAGACCAGGAGGCATCCCTTTTAGAGGTAAACGATGTATTTGATGGAAATCAGCCTCTAGAATTTTCGGTTGATTCTGCACAAAATCTCTCATCCGAAAACAAGGATATTGCGTCTCCTGAAAATGTCAGCCAAGATAATCTTGTTACTCTTGAGAATTCTGTGGAGAATCTGAACATAGCCTTGGATCAAGGGTCTATAGACAGTTCTGAAAAACGAGAAGATGAAGACACAGCTATGAACCCGGAAACTTCTCAAAGTAGTCAAGAGTCAGAAAAGAGAGATTCTGCTGAATGTGAGAGTACTACCCAGAATCATGAGTTTTCGACTACGTCTGAACCATCTGAAACCCAACCCCAAGCTGATACTTACGATAGTGCTGTAAAACCAGAAGAAAAAGATAATGACTTCAAGACAAAACCTTCCGAATTCAATGGAGACGCAATTGCAAAAACAGATGTCGAACTATTTGATTCGCCAGAATATGCTGCAAAAACCCTGGAAAAGCCTAGTGATTCAACGGAGGACAACACAGTCAAAGCAGAATAATCAAAACAATGAAGAACGCTTTTCTGTTTTTTGAAAAGTGGGACTATGGCTTTAAAAGTAAGTAACTCTAATACTCCATATCTTGTTTGTTTTTCCGTCTTATTAAATACAGAAGCCGTCCATATCATGGTTTTAAATCTCGGTATCGGTCGAAGTCGCGGTAGCCGGTAGCGGTATAACCGGACCTTAATCAGCCACCGCGGGCGGATCACAGTGAATCTCGGTGATTTCTCGGGCGATATCTCGTATCGATAGAGTGAAAATCCGATACAATTCGGCCGAGTCGTATCGTATCGGCCGAGATTTAAAACCATGGTCCATATGCATCTCTTGATGAGGAGAATTGAAGTAGCACTGCAAGATTACTTACACCTTTACTATTTTCATTAGGCAAAGCTACATGCTTTTAGGGCTTGTTTGGATGAAGAGTATTGCAAAGGAAAGGGAGAGATGCAAATTCTCTTACGGTATCACTCCGTCTCTCCTCGCCTTCCTTCCTTTTCCCTTCTTACCTTCCTATCTGTTATCTAAATACACTCTTAGTTTTACTTAATTATTATGAAGCGTTTACAGAAGCTCCCATTTTTTCGGCGGGTTTTTGTGTATATTAGGTTGAGAGAGCTGTCAACTTAAAGTGCTTGTTAAAGATTTTTTAAATTTTGTTGATGTAGCAAAATTATGCGTCTGCAGAAGGGATATATCCCGGCTTTTTAAAAAAAAAGTTTTGGTTCAAATCATTTCCTGCTCTTTATTGGTTTACATTCTGGAGTGTCAATTGTATTAACTAATGTCCTAACTAAACTAATATTATTGAGTTTTGGTTCGGTACTCAGACTTGACATCCAGGGTAACTGAACACCATATTCCTGTAATGTTTCTCCTGAAATTATGTAAATATACTTGGACTACTTGCGAGAGCGCAATTTGGTCGTTATGAATGGTTCGCTGTGGATGATAGTTTACCGACCAAATTGCGCAATTTGGTCGGTTATCTCATATGTGAGACCAACTCCAATATTCCTCATGTGTATAGGTGGTTAATGAGTTGGTCTCGCTAAAAAGACCGACTTTGTCCACGCCCTGTCATTAAACTGGCGTGTGTTAAATGTGTTGCCTTTGTCGACGCCCTTATTATCTGACTAACTGATTTAAGCATTGTATCATTTGTACTTCAACGACAGAGATATTTGAGATATCGTACAGTCTTGTCATCGAGAATGCTCTCCTTTTTCTATGCCAACGACAGAAATATTTGAGGAGTTATCCATCTTGGTTTCACGCGCTATAATTGAATCAACTTCTCTCAAGACCGGGAATGGATGATCCTCCAAAAACTCAAGATATATCGAAGTAAAATATGTACAGCATGTGAATCATGAATTTTATATCTTGCGTCATTCAGTTTACCCAAGTTTTGCAAGAAATCCAACACAAGTGTTTCAGACGACTTCGATTCTCCAGATGACATCAACTAAAAACTGACACTGCCGAGAAGGGTGAAGGACACTGAACAATGTTTAGTTTCACAAGAGACCACCTTCATCATCCTCATTTGCAAATTCTTCTATGTGATCTAAGAGGTAGTT
This sequence comes from Silene conica, assembly GCA_029255685.2. Lineage (NCBI taxonomy): Eukaryota > Viridiplantae > Streptophyta > Magnoliopsida > Caryophyllales > Caryophyllaceae > Silene > Silene conica. Next base: position 74,183,200 of record CM055319.2, read on the forward strand.
TGCAGCAATTGTCTCGTCCTTGTCGCATGCAAAATACACTTGCAACACAGTGGCCCGCCGAAAGCCCATACCCTCAAGCTGCAAGATAAAGACCATAAGTAAAGTGTCCTTCAGTAGAGATGATTCGCAATTTTTTATGCTATAAAAACTTAAATTGATGCACAGTTGCACATCTCATCCGACAAAACATGCACTAGAAACAATGTTAAAAAAATGACCTCGTTTAAAGCACTCATATGGCATGATTTTTCAGTTCTTTTTGTAGGAGACGATCAAACACTAGGTAGCATGGACACTTCTCTTAATTAGCCGTCCCGTGTCCGACACCGTGTCCGACACTCGGACACCCGACACTCGTTGAACACATATTAGTTATAGTCAGGGTCTAAACATATTATAGTTTAGACGAGTAATAAAATTTTAAAAAAGATCGATTAGAAGATGAGTTTGAATTAGTTATAGTCAGGGTCAAATTGTACCTTGGTTAAATTTAGTTTCAAATACATGATAAAAATAAAATTATACGTTATTTATAACCATAAAATATATATTTTATTATTATTAAATGCCGTGTCCCGTGTCCTAAATTTCATGGGATGCCGTGTCCCGTGTCTATGTCGTGTCCGTTTTGGTGCTACCTACCTAGATCACACGTTGCGACAATGAGACACCAGCCATAATATTACTTTATTAAATATTACTCCTTTAATTGTCAGGGTGATGGGTTGCAGGTCATTTGGATTACACAAATACTTGTTTCAGACGGCCACTTTTGGTCTGAAGCTTCAGACCGGCCATATGTTACCATTTTACAGTTAAATCACTTAAATGTAACCACAATAGTGTGGTCAATGTTACAGCTTATGATAACTTGTTTGTCAATAATGGTCACATTTTGCTGTAAAATGGTAACATATGGCACGTCTGAAGCTTCAGACCAAAAGTGGTCGTCTGAAGCAAGACCAACTGTTTGGATTAGGTTTTGATCAAGTCATTTACCTTATAATAGGAGTCATTTCAGCTCGAGTGGTTAAGAGGCTAATCCTTGCGTCCATTTGGATCATGATTATTAATATTTCACATTTCTAAGTAGTTAGTTTGGGTATTTTCAAGTCGTTTTGGGTGATTTCGGAGTCAGTATGGATCGTCATTTTGGTTTTGGGTTATTTTCTGATTGGCTCAATTGTTCCGCTCTGCTGTTTTATATGAATTTCGTCCCCGTGTCGAGTTGGTTTGGTCGGTTTTGCTAGGTCTAATCTCACATGCCACCAAAATCTCATGCAAATTTTGGGTCTTACGAATCAAAATCTTGGGTGGCACTAGATAGCGGTAAAAAAACACATGCATGCGAATGAAGATGTTATTTTGCTAAACAAATCAGGTACATACACGCTCAATGGCATCACGCTGCTCCGGAGTTACGCTCAAAGTTGGTGGAATTGCAGAAGCTAATTGTGCAGCTGCATTACTGTTCCACAAGAGAAGAGGATGTGAGGGATAGTAATTAGCAACTGTGAGAGTGTTCTTTCCAAGGAAAAAAGAGAGTTAGAGGGATAACAAAACAGTATGGGGTGTCACCGTGTCACGGAGTGGTATGCGTTCCACTACCACCGTACTCACATGGAAATATTATATTGATATTTAGAGGGGGATATTGTATTAATATAATATTTCTGCGAGTATGGTGGAACTCGTCTTCCATAACAAAAACTGTGACAGTATTGTGTGAACGAAGATGAGCCTCATTACCCTTCACCTCCTTGAACAGGTTCGTTCATCAAGCGCAGAAAATCGCTTTGGTGCTCTTGAATAAGCCTCATCACATGTGGGTTCTGCTTTCCTAGTTCTTGAAGCATAGGCTGACAAACATTTGAAAATATTAAACCTCTTTTTCCAAAAAAAATCCTCCAACACTTGCTAAGTTGCTATCACCTATGTTACATCGACTCTTCTAATTTCCTCGCGTACCCGTGTCCGACACTCGACACTCGCACATGGGTATGACACATGGACACCTCATTTTAGACCAAAATGTGCATATTTTTCAATAAAATAGCCGAGTCCGACACTTGGACACGTACCCGTGTTGGGTACTTCTAAACGAGTCTGAGTAACATAGGCTATCACCACAAACACAATGAAACAAAAAGAAGAGTATACCTGCAAGATCTGGGGATTGGCTTGAACCATGGCTCGTAAGGCTTGGAACTAGACACAAAAAAATATATATATAATGAAGAAGATGACCAAGAACTTAACTTAATAAGCATAGTAAGTAGATATTCGCCTACCTGTTGACTGTTGCGAAGGAAATCTAACGAGCCAGCGCCAGCATTTGATCCAACATTGGGAAGGCCCTGGTTCCAAAAGTAGTACAAATTCCGATTACAAGGAGGCTATAAATCTAATATTACTTCCTCTATCCGACTATTATCCTCTTCCCATTTTTGAGTTGTCCTACTACAATTTCCTTTCTTTTTTTGAGTATTAATACATTTTCTATTTTTCTATTTTTCTATCTCTTCTATAAACTTCTCCCTTTCTCTCTACTATTCACGATTCTATTATATACACTGATTTCAGAGGAAACAGAAGGAAAATCATTCTTATCCCATGCAAGCTAAAGCTAAAAGGCCTACAAGACAGAAATAACACACCTGTGGGAATAGGTCCAAAGGACTGGCATTGGGACCACCTGATGGTAGAGCTCCTTGAGGAACCTGAGCTGGAAGATTCGCAGCCTGTCCACCAGCAGGAGAGGCAGCAGGCGCTCGAGCAACTGGAGGAACTTCAGCTTGTTCGGGTATTCCCTGATTGTTAAGAATACCAACACTAGCTAATCATACATTGAAATTTCGAATTATACGGTTTTGGTTAAATAATATTGGGAGAGTATATTTCAAACTAGAAGGGCAGAGCACATCTAAAGCCTCATGAATACTGGTGTTTCAGAAATCAATTAAAAGTGTGCAATAGACTCAAAACCCAAATATGAAGAGAAAGTATAGTGTTGTCAAATTCTTCCCAATGGCTTACTGCTTGAAGACGGTCACCAGAAAAGTAAGAACAGATTTTAGTCGGTGCAAGTAAAATTACAAACCCCGTAAAAAATGAGCAATAAAAATGACTCCAGGCATTTACAGAGGACGAACATACAGAGTATAGATATTCAATCGCCCTATCAGGATTGTTAAAAGCAGCACGTAGCGCACGAACAACTGTATCCCTGTCCCAGCTTCCACCACCCATATCTAAAATCTGTTGAATTGTAGTATCCAAGCCAGTTCCTGCAACTAAATTTGATGCAGCTTGACCATAGACGTTGGCTTCACCACTATTTTTGACCCAATGGATATTAAAGCAGTCACGAATACAAGTGACGATTAGATTATTCGTATGTAAAAAATAAAAAAAATAGGACTTGCAAACAGGCAATGAAGGACATAAGCAGAAAACAAGCAGTCACTCACGAAGGAGGGACAGTTGCAGGCGCAGCAACAGATTCAGTAGCAGTCTGTGGCCTACAATAATGATGGCACGGTAAGAAAACACAGAGGACTGTAGCTAAGTTCGCCGACTATATGAAAAAATATTGACGTGAAAGCCAACTAGACAAGCGAACAGTTGCTAACTGAGCTAGTCGAGCAGTTGATGTTGGCACAGGAACTGGGGATGTAGAAGTCTGAGTCTGGGCCTGCAAACACCAACTGATTAGTAGGAGGCTGGCAGGAAGTAACTACCACCTACAACACTCACATTAAAAAAGCTATATCACATGTTGCAGATAACACCACAACTATATTCCTTAGTACTATATTTCTCTCTGACAGCCTACCTGGGGAGCAGGTGTTGCAGATGAACCTCCAACTGCAGCCTTTGCCTAAAACAATCACCAGAGTATAAAGAACCACAAAAATACCATTATATTTCAACAGTTTCATGAAAAATAAAGGGAAGATACACAGAGAAACGTTTGCTTTTATGAAGGGAGGAAAGTAAGTGAGACAAAAAAATTGAAGCCATGGCCCCTTTAGTTGCAGAGGGGTACTTTGGTAGTTGGTACGAGCAACTAACTACTCCAAGACAACTGATTATCATTTACCCTAAGATACAATAGTTTATTGAACAATTCTATACTACGATCAAAAGAAAGCTTACCTTACTCAACATAATAACTAGGAAACTGTTCTCGACAACATTATTCTCTTCCAGTGTTGTTGCATCCTTAAGAACCTTACCCTGATGGATGAGCACCTGTTTATCAACTGGATACGCCTCTGCACCCTGTGCATTCTCTATTTGTTTCTTCACATCTACAATCTGAAGAGACCATTTACAATAGTGAAGCATAAGAGCCACTCCTAGGCTTCCTAGCTACTAATTAAGTCACTTTTGTTTAAATGTTCTTAAAGGGGGATCAGGAACATGATTATATGTGTTAAAGAATTACTGTGGCATACTTAAGCATCCGCATCACAGCAAGGGGAGAAAAAGCTTAATCCAACATCATAAATTACTCGATTTCTTCCCATAAAACAGTTTCAATTAGGCAACCCAGTCCCACTAAGTGATTCTCACAGATTTGTTTGGTAATTCTGACACCTTTAGTCCAAACAACAATGATTATCATCAAGCTTGTTGCTTAAATACACTTAATACAGTCACGCCAAAAACACTATTATTTGATCTCCAACAACTCTACTAGTTTTCCAAGAGAAGAATTACAACCACAAATGCACTCACATACAAATTATACAGTACCATTACACTTAGTTTAAAACGTCGCAGCTTCTAAAGCACACTTAAGTCCAAGACTCAGCGAGACACTGCACAATACACCACGGCCTATCTTAAGTGCACCTAGTAGAAGACATGGAAGTAGCACAGCGCACAGCGCCACAGCGCCCTACTATACAATTCGAAAATCCTTTTCTTCTAGTTCATTCATTACAGCATTCAAATTTGTCATATTATCCATAACTTTTACTCCTTTACATGTTTACTCCCGTTTCCCCTCACGTCTTTTGAAACTACGCCTTAGCAATCATCGAGCATTCTCAAACTCAATTTAAAGCGTAGCACCTAAATCCCATTGACATTACCTCATTACCTACTCCAATTAGCAAAGACCACCACAAATTCGCACTCTCACCAAAAACTCTACTAACTATTCCCCAAATTTCTCGATGATCCAGTTAATACTCTACTCAGCAAGCCTGATGATCGACATCAACGTCGAATGTAATCTTCACACTCCTAAAACAAAACCACAAGAATATCCAACTGAAAACCGATATAACGCCACTGAATTCAACAAACAAATAATGATAATTCCGGTGCAAATTAATCTAACATAACCCTAAAATACCGAATTTCAAAGAATTCGAACTTCAAAATACAACGCAACCCTACAATAGCACAATCAGCGAATTTCAAGGAATTCGAACTTCAATTATCGAATTACACCATTTAATTCAACGAACATACATCACAGTACCGAATAATCTAGCACAAACCTAAAACGACGAATTAAACTTAAACAGTACAAAATTCAGAAAATAAAATAAAAATAAAAAAGAGAGCGAAAGATGAAACTCCATACAGTGTCGGAAGGATTAAGTTGAATGTCGAAATTGGTGCCTTTGAGAGTTTTAATGGAGATCTTCATCGTGTTTTACAGAACTATAAACCCTAACTATTCGGCGACGCCGTATGACGGCGGCGCGGGAAGAGACTGATCACCGGAAGACGGCGGCGCGTGGCGGAGTGAGAGTAGAGAGAGTTGAGTGTAGTGTAGTACTACTACTCCCAATGTGGTGTATTAAATGCTTAACTACTTGTGTATTCCTTTCAAAAAAAAAAAAACTACTTGTGTATTTGGAACGGTTATAGTAAGGGTATTTTGGTCATTTACCTTCAGATGTAGGAGTAACTCTTACCTAAGACGGGTATTATGACGGGTCAAATACCACCAAGTGAGGGTAATAAAAATTGAAAAAAATTGTCATTTTTTAGAAATAAATAGGGTTATTTGGTATATATTTGACCCGTCGCACGCTTAATTAGATAATAACGGTTTGAAATAAGAATTTGTATTTTTTTTTTTAAAGTAATGGTCAAAAATACAAATTTTATCATTTTAGTTTCCTTCTATAAGTGTCATCAACAAATTTCTACAAATTAGACTTTAGTCCATCAATTCTCACGTATGAAATTAAGTTGGGATTAATATAAGAAAACCGCATATATTTCGGATTATTGCTGTAAAATAATAAAAAATATTTGAATATATTTTTTAATAAACAATAATTTTAATTTTCAATAACAGTCAAATATTTAATTAGCAAATTTCATTCTTAAAACCAAAATATGTAGTTAATTGTATGTTACGAGAAATATATGAGTTTAATTTGTACAGTTACAATTTTTTTTTTTTTTTGGGTGACAATTTGTACAGTTACAAGTTAAAGACTGATTGGACATAATCAAACTTACGGAGTGATTATTCTATACCGTATTTCCTAAAGTTGGTATAGTGACATTTATTCCTTGGGAGTTTGATCTATTCTCATAGACATCCATTATTACAATAAGTATATTAAAAACAGGGTATAAAAAATTTCAAATGACTTGATTTTTTCTATCAAAATGAAAAATATTTGACCTCTATTGTTGTAAATTTACGACGAATATGTCTATCATAAATAAAAAATTTTGTCCTTATTAAAGGATAAGGTGGAGAAGGAGCACAAGAAAGCTATTTGGGTAGCTACATCATGTAGTAACATCATTAATAAACATATTAGTGAGTTGTCCATAGCTAATCCAATGAGTCAAATTATTGATTGAAGTAATCATACATTTGCTTATCAAAGGTTCTATTAGGAATATTAATAATAGTTGAGTCTCAACCATCACCTTAAGTAGGTTTTGTCTATCGTAGTATTAGAGCGAGGAGCCCGTGTAAACTAATCACTCTTCAAACTCAATAGACATTTAAGTGAAACAACGTATTAAAATATTAATAATAATAGTTAACCAAGTGGTGTTAGTCCAGTGGTAACTGAGTTAAACCTTAAAGCTTGCAGAAATGCAGGAGTTGAGAGGTCTCAGGTTCGATTACCAGCTGGGGCGATGACCACTTGGCCACTGCAGCTCCCGAAGGGGTGGCTTACATGGTCCATGTGGTGGTGCGGGAATGCATAAGCTCGGGGGATTAAACCCCTCGTCACCAAAAAAAAAAAAAATTAATAATAATAGTTGGGTCTTAGAAATGTTCGTACATAGAAATTTGTTAGTCCACAGAAATGAATGTTGATGCTGCTGCTGTTCCTGTTCCTCCTTAGATTAGTCTTCTTGTTTTGACTTTATAAGCAAACAGAAAAGCAACCCCAACTGAATAAGTGATACATACACTCTCTCACTCACTCTACTGTCTATGCTTCAGCCTGCCTGCTACACCTCTTAACTTTGTAAGTTATTTTCTGTTTCCATAATTTCTCATTCAAACTGTCTTGCTTGCAACGATACTATCCTTCACTTGCTGAATACGGAAATGAAACACTTATGGTAGTGCCACTTGCATATTGTGAGAGGGTCGGGCACTATCCGTCTTCACCTTCTTGTGACGGATTTCAATGAGAATTTGTGTTTCTCATTTTCACACCACCTCCTCTATCTCTAATTCATTTGTTATATTGACAATTGTTGTTGAACTGTGACTGTGACTGTGTGAAACCATAAAACTGCATTGCAAGTGGCAAGTAATAGGAATATTAATAATAGTATTGGGCATCAACCATCACGGTTTTGGTTGAGATGGTTCATTTATCCCGGTATTAGAGTCAGTGTGATCGAAGGTCACGGGTTCGAACCCTGGCAACTTCAAAACCCCTCAAAAACACGTAGTGGAAACCCAGCACACGGTATGGGGGCCTGTGCAAACTAACCACTCCTCATTTGAGTGAGGGGCGTAATAGGAATATTAATAATAGTGTTGAGCCTCCACCATCACCTTAGGGTTTTGGTTGAGATGGTTCATCTATCAGCAAATGGCAAGGAAGTCTGAATTCTTCAGTATTACTAACTTGAAAATCTGACAACACACAACAGATGATGGGAGTTTTTTCAAGCTTCAAGGTATTGTATGTCGTGGCGATTATATACACAAGTATTGGATTAAACTGTGAAGTTTCGAGAGCATTAAGATTAAGATTCAACAAAGATGGGGAGTTTAAGATTCTTCAAGTGGCTGATATGCATTATGCTAATGGCCAAAAAACCCCTTGCCAGGATGTGCTGCCCAGTCAGATTAAAGGATGTTCCGATCTTAATACGACTCTTTTCATAAACCGAATCATCAAAGCAGAGAACCCTGATTTCATTGTCTTTACAGGTACTCTTTAAATTCAGTTTCCCAGACCGTGTTTTTTTGTACAGAATTGTGTTATCTTCACCTTTCCCTCCGTTGTTAGCGCGTCTGTTTTTTCTTTTGGCCGAGGTTGGAAACATTGGATAATTGTGCAACAGATTCAAACATAGCCAAATGACTGCTATAAGGCCTTGTTCTTTTCGGCTGAAACGAGCTGAATTGAATTAATTGGGGTAGAGCTTAATTGAACTAAATAGAGTGGAACTGGATTAAAGTGAATTTAGTTGAATTAAAAGTTAATTTTGTGAAGAGATTAGATTAACTGAACATAATTGATTGAACGTAAATAAAACTTAACGGAATAAAACCAAACAAAATTGAAAGGAGTTGAAATTAAGCCAGAAAGAACAGGGCCTAAGGTAGCCAAGTGTTTTCATGTTCATTCGTGAGCCCAACTATTGGTCTATACTTTGTGTTTCCTTGCGTGTATAGAGTGTTTCTAACACGGTATCAACGAGGTGTTTCAAAGAATTAGAAACTTCGGAGAAAATCATGGGACTAACGCACGCCACATACTTATCCGTCTTGTGGACAAACTTGCTCTACATTCTGAAACAGAATTTTGTGTTAGTGTGCTTTACCGCGGTAAACCATTTTTGCGCTCTAACTGAAACCTCGCTACGCCTGTGTGTGTTTTTGGACATTCATTGCCGGTCCCAAGCCAGGAGAAAGGAGGAGGGTTGCGGTAGGTCTGTGGCAGCCAGCATAAAAATCAGTCACATTTTAAGGACATGAATCAGGATTTGAACATCGTTGGGGCGTCTCCTCAGATCGTTTGTTAAGATGGGAGTTCACCCATGGCGGTTCCAAAGGATGATTCATGTCAGCCGATCCCAAATCATTTTGGGACTAAGGCTCTGATGTTGTTGTTGTTGTTGTTGTTGTTGTTGTAACTGAAGCCTCGCTACAGGATTTTTTTGGGGATATGTATTGCAGATGTGTAACACATGCTATGTACCTGGACCGCGGACTGTAACTATCATGTATTTGTATGCTTTCTATTTCTATGAAAATATTCACCTACAGATCTCACTAACAAGTGTTTCTTCATTTCAACAGGTGACAATATATTTGGATATGATGCAACTGATGCAGCAAAATCAATGGACGCGGCTTTTGCTCCGGCTGTAGAGTCCCGCATCCCTTGGGCTGCTGTCCTTGGCAACCATGACCAGGAGTCGACACTTTCGAGGGAAGGAGTCATGAAATATATAGTCCATATGAACAATACCTTATCTATGTTAAATCCTGCTGGTGTACACAAAATTGCGGGATTTGGAAACTACAATCTGGAGGTGGCTGGGGTTCATGGTTCGCCGCTTCAGAACAACTCAATTCTCAATCTTTATTTTCTTGATAGTGGAGACTACTCAAAGGTCCCCAACATCTCTATATATGACTGGATTAAATCCTCGCAAAAATCATGGTTTCTACGTACCTCGAAAGCTTTGAAGGTATGATTTATCTTTTTCATGCTATGAATGTGCTAATAACTAGTCACTAATTAATGAGAGGTCTTGTATGAGAGACTATGTTACTCAGACTCGTTTAGAAGTATCCGACAAGGGTATGTGTTCAGGTGTTGAACTCAGCTATTTTTACAAAAAATAAGCATATTTTGGTTCACTCATGCCCATGTCCGAGTGTTGAGTGTCGGACACGGGTATGCGAGGGAATTAGAAGAGTCGGAGTAATACAGATTGGGAGACTAACCGAAATCCTTCAGTACTCCTCAATAGACAGAAAACCGTGTTCTTACAGTGCTCCCGGAGGTTTAAGACCTTATATTGGCTTTACAATAGATAGAAAACCGTGTTCAAATAGGAAATGATAATTCATATTAGCCGACCCAAATAATTTTGGGAACAATTCTTTCGCGCTTATTGGCTGTGGCAGTTTGCAACTACGGGATAATGTATTTGAACCTGAAAAAATGACATGATAGGAAAATCGTTTTTGTAAAATTTACTGACGTTATATATCTATAAAACCCCGTTGCCTTTCATTTTCTGTTTCACTTCACTTCCGTTTTTCCTTTTCTTTCTTTTTTTCTCTTGTTGAGATGAGAGTTCACCCATGGCGGTTCCAAAGGATGATTCATGTCAGCCGACTCCAAAGCATTTTGAAACTAAGGCTCTGATGTTGTTGTTGACTTGTTGTATATATCTGTATTGCAGAGTTCTTACGATGCTCCAGGTCTTGTCTATTTCCACATTCCGTTGCCTGAGTTTGCACGTTTCTCCAAATCCAAAATCGTAGGTGTCAAACAAGAGGGTATCTCTTCGCCTTCTATAAACTCCGGCTTTTTCAAAAGCCTAGTTAAAGCAGGGGATGTGAGGGCGGTGTTTGTCGGCCATGATCACGTAAATGACTTCTGTGGTCTAAGGAAGCATATACATCTTTGTTATGCCGGTGGTTTTGGATACCATGCCTACGGTAAGGCTGGATGGTCAAGGAGGGCGAGGGTTGTAAGCGTGAAGTTGGAAATGGTGGCTAAAGGAGTATGGGGACCCGTCAAGAGTATCCAAACGTGGAAGCGTCTTGATGATGCACACCTTACTACAATTGATGCTCAGGTCCTTTGGACCAAAACAACTGCTGGTAAGCTACTCTAAACTGCTTGACCTTCATATTTATGTAGATATCTTTCATATCATATTTTTTCACGCGGGGTTAGTGGGCAGGTGTAAAGGGAGCCATAAGGGTTTAGGGTTTAGGGTTTAGGGTTTTAGGGTTTAGGGTGAGGTTGACGGGCTTTAACGGTTCAGCCTAGGTTAAAAGTACCAATACGGCAATACCTAATAACTTTTGCAGCTACGCTAGCTCACATCTACACTGCATATAGAACTGTGATATCTTAGGCCGACTGTGGATGAAACCCTTAATTTAACTGTTGCTAATCAAATTTACGGGGTACTAATCCATAAGTCGGCCGTTTTTATTTACTATTGAGGATAATTTATAGTCTGTACAATTATGCGCAGGCCCTATCGAAAGTTTGACAAAGCCAGACAGCGCTGTATAGGGTAAGATTACTTGCTCGAAGATTACAACCGGGTACTAAAGTACTGATTGATCAAAGTATCAATATATAAAGGGCTCTTTTATGATGCAAAAACTGTACCAAGGACAAATATCTTTGTTTATAAAACAGACGCATGGTTATACAATGACAAAATTTGAACATGTCTTTTCTTTATGTAGGATGAGTAAAATCGTATATTCGATACGTTTTTGAAAACTGTATAGTCAAAAAAATTCATTGTACATATCTGATATAGGTTACTTGTACATATACAGTGAGTACTCGAAAAACAGTATATACAATTCGGCTTGTAGTTTTGTCCCACTGCCTACTGGCTAGTGAATAGGGCCAGGGCTAGGACCGGATTTTGTCAACCCAGTCCGATCAACGGCTATGTGCGAAATGCAGTCCGGCCCGGCCCAGCCTAGCCCACTAACAAATTAACACAACTAATCCAACTAACACAAATTGCCCACTATCCCAAATAATAACCCCACATTGCTGGGTTAGGGCTGACTTTTCTTGACCAAGCCCAGCCCAGCCCGGAGTTGTTTTAGGGCTGTACCAACCACCAGGGTCGACTTTTATTGGCTCAGCCTGCCTTCAGCCTGGCCCAGTGTACAACTCTAATTGAAGTACAATGGAGGGAAGAACCAAAGGAGAGGCAAGGGGGCTGACCAGCTTGGCATGCGACGCATGTGTGGTGCAGAAGTGATGACGTTTTAATCGGAATATTTATAATAGTTCGACCTTAACCATCACCTTAAGGTTTTCCGTCTCGGATACTAGTATTTTATGCTCCGCATCTAAACAAATGAAACAGATTGAAACTAGAGACGTAAATAAGTACTACGTATTTTTGTAACACTTCATTCACTAATGTTAATGATACTGATGATAGCTGGGCCTGCGGCTTTGCCTTATATAATTTGACCAGACCAATGCCATTACGGTGGTCCGGTGGTGAATCGATCAGGCTGGTGGAATGATGATGAAATTTATTTTTTTCAAAGAATTAATTTATGTTTGGACGGGCCAAATGCTTGGCCAATACCCCCAAAAATAAAAGTTGGCCCATGGAATTTTGGGGCCAATTAAAGGTTCGAGTCTGGGTCTGGACCATTTGATCTGCCTACTATAAACCTATGTATCTTTTTTCACTTGGGCAAATAACAATTTTTTTTAAATTTTTTACCAGTAGGTCGCTTTTTAAACGTTATATATATTTTTCGCAATTAACAAATAATTTTGCTAATCCTAAGAACTTTCATTTTATCTCATTCCTTCTACTTATTTAACCAGTCTTAAACAATAATTTATGTTTCAAAATAATTGTCATTCATCACATACGCTATTTGTCTCGAAATTTATAATAAATACGACAAACAAATTATCAAAAATAAAAGGTGAGATGTTGACTACTTAGCTGTGACTTATGCATAGTTGCGATGGAATTGATTGTGAAATTGTAAACCACAACGAAGAAGTGTAGAACGAGTGGAGGAGAAGGATCAAAGAACAATGTGCATTTAAACGAGCTTGACAATACGACGCATAAATTTAAGTTACACATTCGGTTACGAGTACAATAGTTGGTACCCAAACATTACTTGCATTAATAATGTCAATTTTACGCTACTTTTAGAGTACGTATAGGTGGCCAACGGTGCGGGCTGACCTAGTTTGCCCCGCTTGTCAAGTTGTCGGTAGATGTGGCTAGTTTGTAGGTGGGCTAGGTTGTAGGTTAGTGACCTCAGCTAAGTTGGATAACATAGTGAGCCAGTCCGCCCCGATCCATGCCTGTTACATGGGTCAATTTTTCTAGCCCATACAGGGTCAGGGTTGGGTCAAGCCAGCTCGGTAGCGGTTAGGGCCAGGGCAGGGCCAGATTTTGTAAACCCAGCCCGATCAGCAGTCCTGTGCGAAATTCAGCCCAGCCCGGTCCGGGCAGTCTCACTAACACAAGTAACACAAATTCAGCCCACTAACACAATTAACAATTCCACGGTGCTGGGCCAAGGCTGGTTTTTCTTGGCCCAGCCCAGCTCGACGTTGTTTTAGGGTCGTGTCAGAGCTGACTTTTCTTGTCACAGCCCGCCACCAACCCGGCCCAGCCCGGCCTAGTGTACAGCCCTAACCTCAGTAGTCAGCAGTCAGCACAATACTAAATAGAGGTTAGGCCGGACTGAATCCCTATTGTGTAGTCTGATCCGACCTGATCTATATAAGGCTTATTTATTTTTAATGTTTAGTCATGTCCCTAACTCGACTTGGGCGGGATAGGATGGATGGCACACGGATTGGAACAAAAATGGGTTAATGGTCTGCACTCTTGACCAGCTCAACAAGCACAACAAATAGAGCTGAGACACCATTCTCCCAATCCATTTGATTCAATCCTAACCCGAGGTCCGAGCTATGTTAATTTTAAACTCTTTCTACCTTGTTGTACATCGAATTCTAACCTTTAATCCGGTTTTAAGTTAATCTCGTCCCAAAGCTAGTTATTCATATTGTATCATAACTCATAAGTACTTTTTTTTAATATAAACAAAAGTATAATTTTTTTTCAACCACATAACAAAATGTACTTTTAGATTATCTTTATTAATCATAATTTCATAGTTCAAACTTTAAAGCAAAGATAATTAAACGCCTCAAACCCTAACTCGAACCCTTTACCTACTACTCCTTGTGTACTTACGTACGTAATGGTAAAGGAGGAATGAGGTGGAATGTATTAGCGTATTACGTACAGAGAGCATTCATATATAATTTGCATGTCCTACTTAAGGCTAAACGTACGTTTCATACTTAAATTTATACTTATCGCTTACTAGCCCCTTCGTCCCGGTTAATTGTTATTCTTTAGTTTTAGCATAAAGATCGGAAATAGCAGGAATCAATTATTAGATTACAAGTAGATCAAATTAAGTGTAAAAGATCAAATTACTAATCAAATAATTCGTAAAATAGAAAAGATAACAAATAATAAGTTGTTGATGTGAATTAACAGCGAAAGTAACGAACAAAGATATATTCGACAAACTAGACCAATAGCTTGACGAATTACAAACCAAGTCAAGACCTATTGACTCGAAACTCAAAGAAACAACGCAAGAAAGCACGTTCAAGCGATGCTACGAAATCGGAAATTATGCTCGACAATTTACAAATTAAATTTGAATTCTTTTTTTTTGTGAAAACTTGAGTCCCTTTTCTTATTCCAAGCAAATGGCTTAAATAACCTACAACTTATTTAAAGATATTTGTGATACTTTCTATATAGAATGATGATATCACATATTCATATTAATAAGTCAAAATAAATGTCAAATTATGACTTTTTATAGTAATAGTGTTAATGGAGATTTGAAGGAGGTCATTATGGGGATTAAGTAAGAAGGTTAAGGGTATACCATAGAAATTATAAAATGTAGGGGTACAACATAGAAAATCGAAAAACATAAGGGTACACCGTAGAATATCCCTTAACTTAATAAAATAAATGGGACTTGTGAACTAAAGCTGAGCATTGATGCAATGTATCAGCATTCATTCCATGCATGAAACAATGCAAACGAACCAAGTTTAATTCATCGTAACCAAGCATATGAACCGTCGTAACATCCAACGAAGCTTACTCGTTCAAAGAAAACTCGAATACGAGAATAATTAAACTTATTTCCGACTTTTAAATACCTCGTTCCTTCATTGACTTGTAGTCCAACTCGTATCAGTCATGAAATTCAAAAATAAAATAGTACTCCCTATGTTCCAGTGAGATGTTTACACTTACTTTATTTCCTCGTCACAAAATAAAGTAAGTGTAAACATCTCATTGAACGGAGAAAGTATAACCGAAACGGATGAGAGAGTATGTTCGATATCCTTCTAGAGTTCTAGCCCTTCCAAATTTTTGATGACAACCATAGTGTCACGATCAGTTTCATTCTATGTGCACATCTCACACAGTGAGTTGGTTATTCAAGTACATACGTGGTAAAATGTAAGTGGATAATTTATTGTCTCCTACTTATAACGATCGTTTTAGATATAATTAGCCTCTTTTGTGTATTGTCTTAAATCAAAATGAACAATCTAACCTTTCATTCCACACGTAAAACAAGCTTTTCACTAGTGTCTAATCATTATTCTGCTTTTATTTTATGTACTTGTATTATGTTAAGTCGTTTTAATTTTAAGACTAATACTTTAATCTTAAACGGTAATTTATGTTTAATAAATAATTGGGTTTCTTAGGTAAAATGCATACACGTTAATATAAACCAGCTAAACTAACTAACCTGTTGTAAGTGATTTGTAGATTACTCATATTATGTGTGATTAGTGGCGAGGCCGGGGAAACTAGATGGCGCATTTCGAAAATACAAAAGAAATAAAAAGGATTAGATATAAAGATTTAATCTGTACGTAAATACTCACACTCAACCGCCGAGTTAGTAAAAACCGAATAATAAAACACTCACTAAAATATAAAGTTAAACGATTTGGATAGTCACATAACTAAAATCCATTGATAATATAGGAAAGATAGAGATTCGATTTCCACGGTTTAAAAACATTGACAGATGAGACATGTACGTATTTAAAGTTACATTTAATAAACTTTTTAAAGGGAAAAATGTTTGATCAGAGTTATGTTTATATCAGGCTAGCTTTTATGTGACGGAGGAAAAGTGGACCAATTGGATCAGACGCCTTCCTGCTCACCCTGCATAGTATACGTTTCATTGAACAATAATGTCCGGCTAGGTAGCACGGACACTTCTCCTAATTAGCGGACTCGTGTTCGACTTCGTGTTCGACACTCGGATATCAGACACTCGTTGGACACATTGCTAAACATATTATAGTTTAGAGAGGAATAATTTTTTTTAAAAAAGATCGATTAAAAGATGAGTTTAGGTGGAAAAATGAGAATTAGTTATATTAAAGGTTGAATTGTAACTTTACTTGTTTAGATTTAGCTTCAAATACATCATAAAAATAAAATTATACGTTATTTATAACCATAACCATAATGTGATGTCGTGTCCCGTGTCCTAAATTTCATGAGATGTCGTGTCCCGTGTTTGTGTCCGTGTCCGTTTTGGTGCTACCTAGATGTCTGGTAAGACTATCCGTCATACTTTTTATATATTATCCGTTAGATTCATCTTAAAGTCCATCTTTTCAATTCATTTCCTTTTTATACAAAAAAAATACACATATAATCCACTCATTGAATAATTTGTCTCAAAACGTACCAAAACTTGTCCCAAACTACGAGTAAATTTATCCTAAATAAACAACATACATAAATTAACATACATAATGTCCCATATTGTGCTGTTTCTTATTAAATGAAATCATACACGTCGACATATATCATTATAAAAGTTATTTGATAAAGGTTTGGTATTATCAAGCAATTGAAAAATCAAATCAAACGTTTAGCTTAAATTAATTTAATCAATAATAATCAATTGAATGAGGTGGATGGAGTAGATAATACAGGGTCGGGTTTGGCATTCAACTAATTTCACGTTGTTATTTTATAAGGAACGTTAAAAGTTAATAAATATCAATTTCACGTTGTTAATTCAATTCGGATTTTATAAGGAACGTTGAAAGTTAATAAATATCAATTTAAGATTTATAAGTAGTGACTAAATGAAGTAAACTTGTACTGTATATACTATATATGCATTGCACATTTGCACGAAATTAGTACAAGTGTTTCGGAAAGTCGGAGCTAAGATAATGATAAGATTATAGAGTATATTATTGATTGCGGTGGTCATATATTGATATGTGACGATGTATTTATAATATATCGTCAAACCCTAGAATAAAACCTTGATCGAACACTTTTCAGAAAGAAAAAATTGGCCTATATATGGAGATAATACTATATATATATAATAGCTCTTACGTGTTTGATGTGACATGCTATATCTTTTATAAACCTTTTATAAACTTACGGCGGTTTAAGTAATGCCCACACCCTGACACATACGTGTTAGATAAGACTAAAAATATTGTTATTTCCTCAATATTATACTTTTGTGTTATCTACATACTGTGTATGGGTTGTATTGTACTTAACCTGTTATAAGTTTATAACGAATATGACCGTCATAATTAAGAATTTGTGTATAGTATATACTTATATCAAAACTCATTATCACCTTTACTCTTTTATGTAAATTTTTATTTAACGCGGCCATAATCATCTTAAATAATAGTGTAGGCCGAGTAAGAAAACGAGATTAAAAAATATAAAAAAGGTTAAATTCTTATACCATTCAACTACATATATAGTGATATTTAACCTGTTTTACGCTTAAAATACGAAAATAATCATGTTAAATAAGACAAGCAAACTTATTTGTGATTTTATTTAATGGTAATCTAGACTATTCCAACAGCACAAATTAATCTTTGAAGGTTATTAAACGAATTGAGTAATTAGTCGGCATCCATTTATTAGAAGTGTGGTCTCTTAGTCTAGTGAATATAACTATAGTGACTAACACATAATGTTTCCTCTACTACGACGTACATGTCTTTCTTTTTACATGCACGTATGCATTATTATTTCGGTTTTTTTTAACGTGTCTTCTTAAGGATTATTAATCTAAATATGGAAAGACTTTAACATATTCTCATCTGATTGTTAGGTAGAATATGATTTTTTACCATAACTAATGAAAATATGGAGTAATATTTCCGTATTTAGTATTAGCTGTACTTATTAGTTGTATTAAGTTGTCTTAGTTAATACTTGTCTTTGTATATTCCGTAACGTATGTCTTTGTATATTCCGTAACGGTCTTGTATCTTTGCTATATATATGTGAATAAGAGAACTCCACCCCTCAGGGGATTACATTCCAATATGGTATCAGAGCTAGGTTTTCATAAATTGACACACTAGCCGTCCTCCTCCTTCCCTGTTCTCACAGCCATCACTCTCTGTTTCAATGGTCGGCTCCGAATCCCCCCCACCATCGAAACTCCACCCTGTTTACACCGTCACTAATATCCAGAATAAAGTTCGAATATTAGATGGTGTGAAAGTTCCGTATTCCTCATGGGTCAAATTATTCTTACTCCATGCTCGAGGTTACAAAGTAATCCATCACATTGATGGGACTCCCGCGCCGGCTCAAACCGACGCCACGTTCGCTGAATGGCAAGAAATTGATGCCCATGTTCTTCAATGGATATACGGAACCCTCAGTGATGATCTCCTTGAACGCGTTCTCGAGGACGAATCAACGGCCCACGCTGCGTGGACCCGTGTCAAGAACGTTTTCACCAACAATAAAGGCGCGCGGGCTGCTGCTCTTGAACATGAATTCTCAACTTTAAAACTTGAATCCATGCCCTCATTAGAAGCGTACTGTCAACGCCTCAAGGCTCTTGCTAGTCAACTTAAGGATGTCGATGCCGCCGTTACCGATCAACGCCTTGTGCTCCAACTTATCCGTGGTCTTTCCCGCGAGTATGATACAGCGGCTGCCTACATCCAACAAACTCTCCCTACTTTTGCCACCGCTTGCAGTATGCTAGAACTCGAGCATCATCGGCAGAGCAGTCGCGATGAACCACCCACTGCCCTTGTTGCCCCTTCGTCGCCTCCTTCAGACTCCAGTAAGTGGAATGATGCCAAGTCACAGACCCCTTCCACGAATCCCAAGGGCGACTACAAACAGCGCAACAATAATAAATCCAACAACCGCTCCAACAATCGTGCGCCTTCTCAACAGCCCCCAGGAACTCCTGCCACTCCTCTCACACCCGTCGCATGGCCACAACCTCAGTGGTCTGCACCCCCCTGTCCATACCCCTGTTTTCCTGGTTGGAGCCCCCCCTGGCAGCCATGGTCTGTCCCACAGACCCCTCGCTACCCATCCTCCTCTCGCTCCTCATGGCGGCCTCAACCTTCGTCATCCGCTGCTCGTATTCCTGCCCAGGCCTTCATGACAGAGCACGACCAGCAGCCTCAATTCACGGACATTGGCCAGGCTTTCAATGCCATGACCCTGACACCGCAATATGATGGCCCGTGGTACATGGACACCGGTGCCTCTTCCCACCTTACCGCCGACGCAGGTACACTTTCTCCCTCTTCTAATGTTTCTAACATTCGGTCTATATTTGTTGGCAATGGCCACAGCATTCCAGTTCAAGGCACAGGTACCTCCCACATTCCCGCAACAGACCGTACTTTACACCTCACCAATGTTTTGTATACCCCTCACATTATTAAAAACCTTATCTCCGTTCGTCAGTTTACCAAGGACAATAATGTGTCCGTTGAGTTTGATCCTCTTGGTTTTTCTGTGAAGGATCTCCAGAGTGGGACAACGATTCTGAGGAGCAATAGTCGTGGCGAGTTATATCCTGTGTCTACCTCACCAGCGTCTCCCTCTGTCTGTAGTCCTCCCTTTGTCGGCCTCACCTCCTCAACCTGGCACAACCGTCTCGGTCATCCCGGCCCTACTATTCTGCAGCGTCTTCAGCAAACTTCCAGTGTCAATTGTAATAAGGAGCATGACTCCACTTTATGTCATTCGTGTCAAGTTAGTAAGCATACCCGTCTTCCTTTTGTCGAGTCCAATTCTGTAACCCTTGCACCTTTCGACATAATTCATGCCGACTTATGGACATCTCCTATTTCTAGTCATACAGGTTTTAAATATTATCTTGTTTTAATTGACAATTTCTCGCACTTTGTATGGGTCTATCCCATTAAATTTAAGTCTGATGTCTTTAATAAGTTTAATCATTTCCAAGCCTACGTCAAAACTCAATTTGCTCGACCCATTAAAGCCTTCCAATGTGACTTAGGACGCGAATTTGACAACTCCTCTTTTCGCTCCTTCGCAAATTCCAATGGTCTTGTTTTTCGGTTCAGTTGCCCTCAAACCTCCCCACAAAACGGTAAAGCCGAACGCATGATCCGTCGCTTAAACAACATTGTCCTTGCTCTCTTGTCCCACGCGTCCCTTCCCCCTCGTTTTTGCGTCGACGCCCTTCACACCGCAACCTACCTTCATAACATCCTTCCTACCAAATTACTCAATTACCGCTCACCCACTTCCGCCTTATTCTTAAAAGAACCGTCCTATACTCATCTTCGTGTCTTTGGATGTGCATGCTATCCGAACTTAACTGCCAAAATCCCTCACAAATTAGCTCCCCGGTCCACTAAATGTGTCTTCCTCGGCTACCCTTCCGAAAATCGTGGCTACCGTTGTCTTTCCCTATCCACTGGTAAAATCATTTTATCTCGCCACGTCACGTTCGATGAATCGGTGTTCCCATTCGCGTCGTCCTTCCCAGCCCCGCCTAACACCTATCAATTCCTCACCTCCCCTGATCAATACTTTCCCCCCCACCTTTATGACCATGTCGCCCCTTCCACATCTCCTCCACAGCCTCAAACCCCCCCTCCCTCCCCCCCCCCCCCCCCACCAACGGACCTCCCCTGCCCCATCACCGCCCCCTCCCCCTTCCCCAACCAGCCCCACCGTACCCACCGTACCCACCCCTATACAGCCCCCAACTCCACAAAATCAGACCCCCTCTCCCACTCCACCCCCTCCCCCTCCCCCTCCTTCGAAGCCTCTCGTCCCTACTCACTCTATGTCTACTCGTGCCATGAATGGCATTTTCAAACCTAAGGCCTTTCTTGCCTCTCTCCACCAGCCCCCTACTAAAATCAGCCCCTTGCCGAAATCGCCCCACCTTGCCCTTCGTGACTCGAACTGGAACGCGGCAATGCAGGCCGAATTTAGTGCATTAAAAGACAGCCATACCTGGGAGTTAGTGCCTCGTCCTCCGGATGCTTCTGTCATCCGCTGTATGTGGCTATTTCGTCACAAGTTTAAATCAGATGGGTCACTGGAACGGTACAAGGCTCGCCTTGTTGTCAATGGTAAGTCCCAGCAGGTTGGTGTGGATTGTGATGAAACCTTCAGTCCTGTTGTGAAACCCACTACTATCCGTACTGTTCTCAGTTTGGCTACTTCTCGTTCTTGGCCGATTCATCAACTTGATGTCAAGAACGCATTTCTTCATGGGGACCTTGTTGAAACTGTTTACATGCATCAACCCCCTGGTTTTGTTGATCCCTCCGCTCCTTCTCATGTTTGTCGTCTGCGTAAGTCCTTATATGGTCTTAAGCAGGCCCCTCGTGCTTGGTATCAACGTTTTGCTAATTTTGTGATGTCTCAGGGATTCCGTAGTAGCACGTGCGACACATCTCTGTTCATTTTTCACCACGGGGGTGAAACGGCGTACTTATTGCTTAATGTGGATGATATTGTGCTGACTGCCTCTAGCTCCACTCTTATTCGCCGTATTATTACTGATCTTTCTCGGGAATTTTCTATGACTGATTTAGGTCTTCTCCACCATTTTTTGGGCATCTCTGTTTCTCGTAATGCAGGTGGTTTATTCCTTTCCCAACAACAGTATGCCAAGGACATTCTTGCTCGCGCCAACATGATGAACTGTAACCCGACTTCCACCCCGGTTGAAACAGGCGCCAAACTCAGTGCTTCGGCAGTCCCTCTGATTGCTGATTCTACCTTGTACTGTAGTCTCGCTGGAGCCCTTCAATACTTAACCATTACGCGGCCCGACATTTCTTATGCCGTACAACAAGTGTGTCTCTTTATGCACGCTCCGCGCGCACCTCATCTACATTTTTTGAAGCGTATCCTGCGTTATATCAAAGGCACACTCACTCACGGTCTAACGTTTGTGCCCTCTCGCCCGTTGACTCTGACGGCCTACTCGGATGCGGATTGGGCCGGCTGTCCCGATTCCCGTCGCTCTACTTCCGGCTATTGTGTTTTTCTTGGGGATAATCTGGTGTCTTGGTCCTCAAAACGCCAACCCACGATATCTCGTTCTAGCGCCGAAGCTGAGTACCGTGCTGTTGCAAATGCCGTGGCAGAGACCAGCTGGCTTCGCAACCTCTTACTTGAGTTACATGTTCCTGTTCCGCAGGCCACACTCGTCTATTGTGATAATATCTCGACCGTTTATTTGTCTAATAATCCGGTTCAACATCAACGCACTAAACATATTGAATTGGATATCCATTTTGTCCGAGAAAAGGTTCAAGTCGGCAGTGTTCGTGTGCTCCATGTTCCATCTGAATTTCAATACGCCGACATTTTCACCAAAGGGCTGCCGCGCCATCTCTTTGATCGTTTTCGGTCCAGCCTGAGCGTTCGTCCTTCTTCCGCTCCGTCTGCGGGGGTGTATTAGCTGTACTTATTAGTTGTATTAAGTTGTCTTAGTTAATACTTGTCTTTGTATATTCCGTAACGTATGTCTTTGTATATTCCGTAACGGTCTTGTATCTTTGCTATATATATGTGAATAAGAGAACTCCACCCCTCAGGGGATTACATTCCAATATTTAGATTATTAATGTATACCCTAAAGGCACACGTTAGAAAAACCGTTTATTATTCTTAGCCAAACAATTAGCCTTGTTTATAACCGAGGTAAGTTATAATAAAGTGTATTGTCTCATTATTCTCAAAATTAGTTTTATTTTGAATGTTTTTATACTCTCATTATAAATTATTTTTGTTTATAACGGTTGTAAACAAGAATTTGTGTTAGCCAAGAAAGTCAGTCCATGGGTTGTCATGGTTGTCAAGGATTATTCATAATAATGGAATACATCTACATAAAGAGAAATTCTTACGTTTATCGTGTGTATCTTGTTAACTTACATCTCCGTCTGATAAGAAAAATGAAATTAAAACCGCATTGTTTTTGGTTGGAAAAAGTTAAACTGGACTGAACTAGACTAAAATATGCTTAATAAATTGATTTGAACTAAATTGAATTAATAAAGCTGTATTAAACCGGAGTAAAAGTTATGTTTTAAAGAAATGAGTTAAACTAAATTGAATAAAACTGAACTGAATTAAAATAACTTAAAACTAAATTTAACTGAGCAGGCTTAACAATATTGACCGTAAATTACTTGGCATTTATACCTTTTCATTTTCAACCACAAAACTAAATCAACTAATTTCACGTTGTTATTTAATTTAATCGTCAACATCTAATAATCCGTGGTATAAATCCGAGTTAATCCAAATTAAATTATTAGTCAGTAAAAGTTGAAAAAATGTTATCCTTTTAAGAAAAATAGTAAATTCGTACATATAATATGCTTGATGTTCTTGAAGTTGGTAGACAAACAAGTCATAATATAGAAGTAAAATCATCATCAAACAGTTGGAAGTTGGATGGACGACAGATGATTGATGATAAGTGATAGCTAACAATTCCAACACTATCAAAAATAACTCAAAATTAATTTCTCCGTTACGAATCCTATTAATCTATTATTCTCTGATTTTAGCACGAAAACTAAGAGCATGTTTAATCTTACTTATGAAAAAAAATTATTTGTGAAAAGAAGTTTTTATAAAACTATTTTTTGATAAAAGTGGTTTGTTTAGCCAAAATTTTAAAAAAATTATTTTTATCAGTTTTATCGTGTTTGGCCTAACTAGCTTTTATCAATTTTTTTTATTATTTTTTTTGCTAAAATATAATTATATATATAGATATATAAAAGAGATAAAAAAAATCTGCAAATTGGTATTTAGCGGTATTTTTTATGGGTTGAGG
Organism: Silene conica; assembly: GCA_029255685.2. Classification (NCBI taxonomy): domain Eukaryota; kingdom Viridiplantae; phylum Streptophyta; class Magnoliopsida; order Caryophyllales; family Caryophyllaceae; genus Silene; species Silene conica. The sequence goes on from CM055319.2 coordinate 74,207,339, forward strand.
TGCTCAAATAACACATGAGCAACGTGAAAATAGAAACAGAAGTAACAATTGCTAATTCTATTTCTGGGGCCATTTTTTATAATTTTTGTTTAATAAAATTAGTTTTCAGTTTTTTAAAAAGTAGTGTGTGACCGACTTTAACCCAACTTCTATTTGTTTAGTGAGAAAAATACTTGAAAACTCGAGCCAAACTCATACTAAACTGGGTGTGAATATTAAAATTGTTTATTAAGTTAATTTTTAAAATAATAAGGACAACAATTAACCTATACATCATCAAATACAATGAGACAATAAATGATTAGGGTAGACGGAGTAATGCAATTAAGTCACAAGGTTTGACGTGTTACGTGATTGGTCCATGAATTTAATGTACACCAATCATTTTTAAATTAGTTAACGTGATTTTGAGTGTGATTAAATTAAATATTATTCCCAACTTGGTCTAACCAATTGGTCGTCCATCAAGTTGGGTGCACCCGTATACATGATATAACATTAATTGGCATCAAATTTTTACATTATCTTCTTCTTTAAAAGTTTAGTTTAACATATCCCATGATCCGAATGAATGGGCCGAGTCTCCTATACGACATAATTTATCAACCGTAAAACATTATTGTAACGTAATAAGAGGTTTTCCGATTAAATTATGAGAATATAACCATTTTAAAATGAGAGGAATAGAGAGTACTTTATCATTTATTGATCTAATTCGTCTTAAATCTGGCTAAAATCAGGAAATTTATACAAAAAAAGTTAAAATATATCTTTCAATTCTATATTTTCAAATGGAATTACATACATATAATGGACTTTATGATGCTAATTTCTTTTATTTGGTACAAAGGGTTTTATAACTCATAAAGAGTAAATATGATGCTGGTGGGGGTTTGAACTCAGGTCACGAGTAATAAGTAACTAAGTATTCATTTTGAATGTTTACATATTGAGTTAGATGAATTCTGCATAATACTAATGTGATTAAACTCAACACGAAATGTATTTAGATTTGGTTGTGGTTGTGTTCTAGGACAAAAATTTAATATGAATAACCCATTAGATTTACTCATCTATCTTACGTATAAAATTAATGAGAGGTCAAATTATTTTACAAGCAACCTAATACAACCCATTTTAAATAAAATACCTAATAAGAGGTCAAATTATTTTGTAACCTCTTACAACCCATAAATAGGATAACTAGAGATAATTTCAAGTGTCAGTGTATCACTGCATAACATAAAGAGAGTAATTTATATAAATTGTTCTCGAAACCTAGGTGTTTTCAATTGTTTCAATTGTCTATTTGTAAATATTAATTGTCTATTTGTAAATAATAATTGTCTATTTGTAAATAAACAATTATCTATTTGTAAATAATAATTGTCTTCATTATCCTTGACAATTGTGTAATGTAAATTATGTAATTTACCAAGGTGTTTTCAATTGTTTCCAAATCTTAAAACAATTGTTGCAATTAGAGCTTATTATTATATTTATCTTAAAGTCCAAAAATAGTTTAATTTCGAAAGAGAAGTGCGTGAAGGAATAAAAGAAGTAATAATAATAATTGCAAATAACAACGTGGACATTTTATATGTATGATCATGGATGGTACAATTTGTGCACCAAATAAATGAGGAATAAATTCATAGAAAGACACGTGTAGCTATAGTATTACAACCATAGTTACTACACTATTACTACACTATACAAATATACAAGTACTACTCTAGTGTAAATTATATGCATCCATAGTAATCATTATGACACTCTTTCTATATGTCGTTCATTGTTTGTCTCAAAATTTAAGAAAAAAAATGTTTGGTTTTGGTCAAATTATTTTCTACATTTTTAGTATTGTGAGTGATACAATGATAGGCTTGACTTACTTTGTCGAATTGTCGCAAATTATTATATAAAATTGACCTTGTAAAAAAGAACGATGTTACATAAAAAAACCGTTTAAGTAGTGACTTCAACTCACAATATATAAACTTAAATTTGTATATATGTCGATATATGTTATTATGGTTAATTAGTTATCAATTTGTCTAAATAAATTGAATAGTACTTTTATTATAACTAAACTTGAAAAGGCTGACCTAACAAACATCTTCTAGTTATTAGTTAATAACTATTGTGAAAAGAAACGAGCGATGTTTAAGTTAAACTTGCGAAAAGGTTGAACTGAGAGTCGAAAAGTGTGACTCGAGCTTGACCCAACCGAGAGTGACCTGGACCGAAGTTACCTCAATTACTTAGCTAAAACATAATCATATCCCGAAATGACCCTAATCAATTAAAGCAATCCACAACGACTCAGTCTGAAGTGATACGACCCAAAAATGATCTAATTATTAACTTATTGTTAACCTGTAAATAACTCGGTCCAAGTAAGCCGACCTAGAACAAATAATCTATTTACCAGCTCTAACTATATAACGCGATCTTATAAAAGAGTCGATATAAAGGGTCACTTAGATAAGCCTAAAAAGGGAATATCGGGATCAATGTGTAATGCATCATAGTCAAGATTAATTGAATCGTGAACCGCAAGTAATAGCCCCATCACCATATACAAAAACACAATTTGATTGACGCATACGTACCTTGGCGCCAATGCAATGTGATATCTGTCATTTCTAACTAATTTTTGTTGACTAACATTATAATGAATTTAAAACTCTCTATGTATGTGATTACTCGTATGATTAAGCCATTATAATTAAGCTTGACTCTATGTGCAACCATTTAATTAAATACGGAGTATATAAGCAGGGGCGAACCCAGAATTATATGTATGGGATAACAAAAAAAATTAAAATGACAAAATGTGATTTGACTCTGGTCACCGGGTATGAAAGCAAAGCCAGCAAAGACTTTACCATTGAACCACAAAATATTTACCATACATTTAGTGAGATAACATTATTTATCTACTAATCAACAAGATTTGGGTAGCAAAAATACATCTTCTAAGTCAACTTTTTAAGTTTGGGCTTGCGAATGCCACACCTTAGGCCCTTACTACTATGTGGGTTCGCCCTTGTATATAAGACTTCGATCTTTTATTCTAAATATATGATGAATTAAGTTTAATAAAGTTGAACTGAATAAAAATCTGCTGAGCTAAAACGAATTACAGTGAGTTAGAATGAGCTAAAATTAAGCTAAAAAACAAAGTCAGAATATGAATATGGTAATATAACTTGATAGATGAAGATTTACACGAGTAAAATTCTTTTCCTCTTTAAACCATGAAAATCAGCCAACTAGGGTTCAATTTTCGTTATTTCTTGTGCTGAATTATCGAGATTTTTTTTGTTCTGAATAGTACATTTTTAGAGGAGAATTAATGTTTTTTTATATTTCATTTGTCATTTTATAGTTTCTATAAATTTTTCTCTCAAAATTTACTCCGTTTATGATAAAATAATACTTTTACTCGACACAAAAATAAATGTTTCTTTTTCGAGTTTCAAGTAAGCAAAAAATTTACAATTAAGAAAAATGGTTTGATTTTTATTTATTTTTCTTAATTATTGTTTACCTTCCTAAAATCATCAGTTATAAAACGAAATAAAGAAGGAATCAATTTTATTAATCTAGTTCAACACAACTAAATCACAATATAATTCTTTTTTTAAAAAAAAATTAGTGCACTACATTGCGGGTGGAAATTTTAATTCCAGCTTTAATTTATGGTTTACGTAAAAGAGCTCTTATCAACCAAGGACCTCGTCCAAAGACGAAATGCCAGCAAGACCAGCTACTCGGCTAGTATATAATAAACTACAAATTCTCATTGAAGACGGACACTATCCGTTATAAGCTGAAGACGGATATTATCCCTCTCACAAAATAATGCAAGTGGGACGACCCATGAAATACTTCATTTCCCCACTTGCCTTATTACGAGATGATACTATCCATCTTCAGCTTGTGACGGGTAGTATCCGTCTCCAGTAAGACTCTTCGTTAATAAACAAGAAATAATTAAGCAAGGAAAAAAGAATAGGATTAAAAATGATCCTAAAAGAGAGTACAAAAAAACATAAAGTTTGTATGACAGCAAGAGAGTATAACCTCATAATTAGGTGGATACTAAGTCTAGTGGTGTAAACATCTAACTAATTTTTCATGACTTAATAATTCTACGACTCTATCATTATGATACGTACTCTTTAATTACGACAACCTCACCAATGGCCGACTAAACTCAAAATAATAGAATATGTGAAAAGATAAATTAAATTTACTAAATTGTATTAAATGAAGCTAAACTGACCTGAGTAGAGTCGAACTCATATTAGTTGAAATTAAGTTAAACAAAACAAGATCTAAATCTTCTACCCAAAAAAGTGTTGCTCATAATATTATTAATTCGTTCATGTTAAGACTTTTGACCTATAATCTAGGTAGCACGGACACTTCTTGTAATGAACCATATTGTGTCCGACACCGACACTCCAAGGACACACGCTGAAATGTGTCGGACACCTATTAACCCGTGTCTAACTTTCTACATTTATTTGGGTACGTGACCGGCGCGTGTCCATGGTATTTGAGCTGTGTCTATCGCGTGTCCATGGTATTTTATCATCATTTGGGATGAATGATGTTCTTCAAACGAGAAATGCGTTATCGAACAAGATTAATTAGAATATTGGTTCAGATGAGAAATGAAAATGAGTTATTATCAACGCCAAGTTTTACTTTTACTTGTTTAAAATTAATATCAAATAGTTTTACAAAAATAAAATCAAACATTTATAACTATAAAATGTGTATTTTATTAAATTTAAATAACGTGTACCGTGTTCTAAATTTCATAACATGTCATGTTAAGTGTCCTAAATTTCAAATCCTGATTTCGATACTGAAACTTAGCTTGCAATACCATATTACCATGCACTTATATGAAATAACCAAAATAATGAATTAATTAAATTAATATAAAAATGAAAAATAATCAAGTATTCCAACTAAGAAAGTGTTGCTTGATAATGAGACCTACAATTTAATCTCCCCATCCACCCACATTCATTGCTTACACACCTTTTTTCCTCTTTATATCACCTCCTCTTCCTTACTCATTTTTGTAACCTTCTTCTTTACATACAACACTCACAAAAAAAAAAAAACAAAAAAAATTCCCACTTAAATAACAACAAAAAAACAACACCAAAATATTCAAAATTAACAATATTTTTGTTCCTTAACTTGAATAAAATTTATTATGGATACGACGACTCATACAAGTTCTGTAAAGTTAAAGTACGTTAAATTAGGTTACAGTTACCTCGTGAACCATTTCCTAGGTCTTATTCTTATACCAATTATGGCCGGGGTACTAATCCAAATCCTACGGGTCGGACCCGAATATATTGTAACCCTAGTGAAATCCTTACATTTGGATACAATCCAAGTGTTATGCTCATCATTTCTTATAATATTTGTACTTACGGTTTACTTCATGTCTAAGCCACGGTCCGTTTATTTAGTAGACTACTCTTTATTTAAACCCTTGTCGATATTCCGTGTCCCGTTTTCAACTTTTATGGAGCATTCCCGTCTCAACCTGAAAGATAACCCGAAAAGTGTAGAATTTCAAATGAGGATTTTAGAAAGGTCGGGTTTAGGTGAAGAGACATGTTTACCCCCGGCTATTCATTATATTCCTCCTAACCCTACAATGGAAGCTGCCCGGGCCGAGGCCGAAATGGTCATTTTTTCGTCGATCGATGATTTGTTAAAAAAGACGGGTGTTAAGGCTAAGGAAATTGATATTTTGATCGTTAATTGTAGTTTATTTTCTCCTACGCCTTCTTTGTCCGCCATGGTCGTGAATAAATACAAATTGAGGAGTAATATTAAGAGCTTTAATTTATCGGGTATGGGTTGTAGTTGTAGCCCGATATCCGTTGACCTGGCCCGCGACTTGTTACAGGTAACGCTTTTTTCATTGGTCGATATATTTTTATAAAGAGGGTCATAACGATAATTCTATTTAATCCATTTTATCGTGATCAGGGCATTACACGAGCATTAAATATGATTGAGAGTATTTGTCAAGTTATTTTGAAAATTTACAAATTCTACCTTACGACGGTCGCATATGTGACCAGTAGAAAAGTGATGACATTTTGATAAATAGTGACCACTTTTAAATAGTAACAACTTTTTTGTTTAAAAAATGACTTATTTTTTAAAAGTGGTCACTATTATATTTTTACTACAAAATGGTCACATTTTGCAAAAAAAAATACAAACCGTCGTACATGAGAATTACGGTTGAAAATTATATTATCACATGCTTTTTGTCAATTGGGTCGATATCTGTTTTCTCTTACAATATTGTCATACTCTATCACATATTTACCTTTAATTAAAATATTTTTCACATAATTTTCAAAAAGAACAATATATATTTTTCACATAAAATAAAAGAGTAAACGAATGAATGGAAGGAAGAGAGAGTACAAATTATAGTAAAATTAATGATTTCATGTCTAATAATAAATTAATAATACACGATTATTATAACATGGTTTTGAAATATATGTGAAATATTATGCTTAAATAGGTTGATTCTATAATAATTAAATATGAAACGGTTTTACACGACAACAACTGAATTTACTTTCATTAAATTCTTACTCTGAATTGGTTGTTGATTGGGAAATTTTGAAGTCTTATACTTTAGTAATGTGACAACCAAATCGTGAAAAATGTCAGTAGGAAGAAATTAATGTTTGGTGGCAAACAGATATTCAATGTTGAATTTATATCGCACACATGTTTTGGTAAGATATGTTGTTTAATTAATTATATTAGGGCAAAAAATATCGTAAAATTAATTAAGAAAAACGATAAATACAATTCTTGAACTGTATTTAAGAATTTTTTTTAAAAAAATTCTTAATATATGAATTTAATTTATTGGTTAATGTGTAAATTTAATTGTTATTTCCAAAAATAATACTCGATCTTAATAAATTTTGAAAACGTCTTATTATGTGTTATGACGGACAAAGAATAAAGTGCCTCTCTTTTTTATCGACACTTATTGCTTACACTATGGGCAAAGAAAAAAAAGATCGCAAAATTAATTAATACTCCGTACTCTTAATAAACTTATGAAAATTTGTCATTATGTTATTTCCTCTTTTTCATCGACATTTCTTGTTTATATTATAGGCAAAAAAGTGATCTGTAAAATTAATTAATACTCTTAATAAAGTCTTGAAAACGGCTCATTATGTAATTTCCTATTTATCGTCGACACTTATTGGTTAGTACATTATATGCAACTGTTTTGTAGGCTTTGTCACATGCTAATTAAATCATGTTAGAATAATTATATGGTTCATTTATTTTATTACAAATTTTGTTTAAAATGAGTATATTTGTCTTAAATATAAAATGGGTCAAATAAATACGAATATCACCTATATAGCACAAATAGGACATCCAGATGTATATGAGTATCGTACGTCTAATACAAATCTAATTGAGTTTATATGCAATGTTTTTGAGCTTTTAACAATTTTCTCTTTAATTAAAATCATTAGATTTTATATGTATTATTTTTGAGTTTCAACACGTATATTGTTTTGATTACATTTTTGTATAGAGCCGCTCAATTTTTTTTCAAAAAAGCCCGTAAAATATTTCTATAAACTCAAATTCTTTGTTATAAAACTCAAAATCTATTCTGTCATGTATACATCTGGTTGTATAATCATCTAATTGCTTATATAGGGTCAAACGGTCAATTGCCTAGGAAATGGTAGAAGTTTGTCACTGCTATCATTAATTCATTAAATGATAGTACTTGGATCGGTTTTAATTATAAGATAGATATATATGTCTGTCATCGTAAATTGTGTTAATACGGTTTTTGGTAAATAAACAGGTGCACCCGAATTCATATGCCCTAGTGATCAGTACTGAGATCATAACGCCAAACTATTATCAAGGGAACGAGCGAGCGATGCTGTTGCCAAACTGCCTATTCCGTGTCGGATGCGCGACGATTTTGTTATCGAACAAGCCAAAGGAGAAGCATCGGTCCAAATACCAGCTTCTCCATGTTGTCCGTACCCATAAGGGTGCGGACAACAAGGCATATAAGTGTGTATTTCAAGAGGAAGATAAAGAGGGTAAAGTCGGAATTTCACTTCAAAAGGATTTAATGGCTATAGCCGGGGAGACTTTAAAGTCCAATATCACTACAATGGGTCCATTAGTCCTACCGGCCTCGGAACAACTTTTATTTTTATTCTCGTTAATTGGTCGGAAATTATTTAACCCGAAATGGAAGCCTTATATACCCGATTTTAAGCAAGCGTTTGAACATTTTTGTATTCATGCCGGTGGTAGGGCGGTTATAGACGAGCTCCAGAAGAACCTTCAGTTGTCGTCTGAACATTGTGAAGCGTCTAGGATGACGCTTCATAGGTTTGGGAACACGTCCTCGTCTTCCCTTTGGTATGAGCTTAGCTACATCGAGTCTAAAGGGAGGATGAATAAGGGTGATCGGGTTTGGCAGATTGCATTTGGAAGCGGGTTTAAGTGTAATAGCGCGGTTTGGAGGTGTAACCGGACTATTAAGACACATGTTGATGGGCCTTGGGCCGACTGCATTGACCGATACCCGGTTCATATACCGGATGTGTTGAAGCTTTGAATAGCATACTTGATGTACCAAAAGATGATATTGTCTGCTTAATTAATTGTGTGAAACAAATGTGGTTTTTATTCATCTTATTAATTATGTGAAACAAATACTTTGTAACAAGTTATTAATGTTAGCTTTAGTTATCATAAATGTTCATCTCATCATCTCTCGTTTCTTGTAGTTAAAAATGTTTCAGTAATTATTGCGTGAGATGATCTCACAGCTTAGCATAATTCGATATAATATAAAATAAAAAGGCAGCAAGTGACGTCCAATAAGATGCTGCAACTCACTAGTCGTTAGACTCGTCACCAAGAAAGCGTACACAAAAGAAAGAAAACCGTCTTTACATTCTACGAACCAAGGACGCTACAAAATCCGATCCTCTCCATCTGCAATAGGTGGAAAGTTTCATGACATTACGATATTGTTTTAGCGGTAATGTTCATCTCGTCTCTCGTTTCTTGAGTTAAAAATGTTTTAGTAATTATTGCGTGAGATGATCTCACAGCTTAGCATAATTCGATATAATATAAAATAAAAAGGCAGCAAGTGACATCCGATAAGATGCTGCAACTCACTAGTTCGTTAGACTCGCCATCAAGAAAGCGTACACAAAAGAAAGAAAACCGTCTTTACATTCTACGAACCAAGGACGCTACAAAATCCGATCCTCTGCATCTGCAATAGGTGGAAAGTTTCATGACATTACGATATTGTTTTAGCGGTAATGTTCATCTCGTCTCTCGTTTCTTGAGTTAAAAATGTTTTAGTAATTATTGCGTAAGATGATCTCACAGCTTAGCATAATTCGATATAATATAAAGTAAAAAGGCAGCAAGTGACATCCGATAAGATGCTGCAACTCACTAGTTCGTTAGACTCGCCACCAAGAAAGCGTACACAAAAGAAAGAAAACCGTCTTTACATTCTACGAACCATGGACGCTACAAAAACCGATCCTCTCCATCTGCAATAGGTGGAAAGTTTCATGACATTACGATATTGTTTTAGCGGTAATGAAAGTCATGGGTACCGATTCTCAATGACTTAACTAGCGAAACTGACTTGCGCACATCGTGGTGACGACTGACACGGAAATTATCAAAATTTTTGCAGAGAACAGAAATGAGAGACATGCTGTAATTATATTTCAGAATAACAGATTCGGAATCAGTAGATGACATGAACTCAGGGTTAGCGTTCTAAATTTCTCCTACACTAGTATTTACAGCAGATGGTCTCAGATAAGAGGTTCTGCAAGTCTGCAACCTTAGTTTACCATGACAAATCAAACGACAAGGTTTCCCCGCCGACAGTTTCAAAAGAATCAAGTAATTTACGGGCTTCAGTTGCCCAGTTATCCAAGAAATCGTTCAGGCTGCTCAATGTACACAAGTCGAGGGGAGTTCCAGCCTGAAAGCCTCTCACGTTACCTAGCTTTATGCCCGTTAACAAGTGACGCCAACATTTAAGGTTCTCTGCTCGGCAGCAATTTGGTTCTGGTCCTACTGCCAAGCTCTTCAACAGCCCCTGAAAAACAGTCCAACATGTCAATTTGTAATATCTGGATTCAGGAATAATCAACCTAGGAAAATCAACTAGCCCATATTGTCCATTAACTTGTAGGCAGACCTGCCAAGACTGAACCAGTACATAACCTAACAGATTATTCCAAATGACCTAATTCGCATAACCTGATCCCCACCCGATCTGAATGACCAATTTGCCAAGTCTCATTGTAGGCTTATGAGTGGATATTAAATGATAAATTTCCGTATGACGAAGCAATCTTACGAGCCATAAGTGGTACAAAATTCAATGTAAGTCTTCTTTTAGCAGAAATATATTGATCCAAAAATGTTGTACATCTTTCCCAGAGAACAAAGTTTGAAAACAAAGGAACCATAAAAAACCAAGTGGTGTTAGTCCAGTGGTAACTGGGTTAAACCTTAAAGCTTGCAGAAATGCAGGAGTTGAGAGGTCTCAGGTTCGACTACCAGCTGGGGCGATGACCACTTGGCCACTGCAGCCTCCAAAGGGGTGGCTTACATGGTCCATGTGGTGGTGCGGGAATGCATGGACCCAGGGGATTCAACCCCCTCGTCATCAAAAAAAAAAAAAAAAAAAAAACCATAAAAAGTTATAGTAATTAGTTTAGCTTAGCATGTCTATGTTCATAATAGCAAAAATGTAATCTATTGGTAGTAAAAAAAACACCGATAATCACGCATATGAGAGATGGGAACTAGGAAGGGAGTAAAGCCCCTACAGCCCAATGTAAACAACGTGAATTCATTATTGTATGAGTATAGAATACAAACCTTGACATGCATAGGCGAATTATAATTTAGCTCTAATCTTAGAGTTTTCGGGTGTAGGTTCTCGAATAAGCAATCCAAAAGATCTGCATACTTCTCTGATGTAAATGCATAAATAACCAACTTCATACTTGACAGCTCAAAGGGCCGAGGAAGTAGTTTTCTATTAAGATTTTCTGTAGTGAAGGCGATCTCATCCCCCTGACAAAGAGATTAAATTATTAACTTCAATTCCAGAAAAGGCTAGCTGTTCCAAAAACTGTATAATGTACTTAATTTGTCTCAACCAATAGTTTACGTTTGCTTTTGAATCTTTTTATTTAAAATCTCTAAGCACATAAGCATCCAAGTGGGCTATGTTACCTATATAATCCAGCACACAAACATACTTAAAGGGAACGTAAACTATTGGCTGAGATAGAGCAAATTGATATAGGAACAGTAGAACAGTATTCCCTAGAACCGACGAAGTAACAAATAGCTCCACTAGGAACTTAGGCATACCCGTGCAGAAGTAACTGACAAAATCAACTCCTGGAATTTATTGTTTCTGAGAAAGTTGTTCAACTCCATGAACCAAGACCTATCCCAATCAGTTGAAGGCACGGGAAGTTCAGCTATTCGGTTACCAGAAACATTATTCAATGATAAATGAGACATGCTCTTGCTGTGATATTTAAATACTTGTAAACCAGGTGTATCAAACTCAGCTTTCTCGGTATTTGAGCAATTGCGAAGATATACTTCCTTAAGAATGGAACTCGAGAGCTTCACAGCTTCTTTCACGACACTTTCACCCAGAGACAAATGCTCAAGTCGAGGAAAGGACAGAAAAATGTCTCTCAGAGATTTTGCATCAATGAAAATGCCACATAAAGACAAGCTTTTCAGATTTGGGCTCACTACATCTGTGATTGCAAGTCTCTTCGTTGAACGATAAGAGAACACGAAATCACACTCTTCCAAATTCGGAAGGTTGATGCTCAATTTCTTGATGTTGAGGTTCGTATGTGGATGATACACAACCTTTTTAAGCTTTCTATGACCATTTATCTTAAGTTTTGTTAACCCCAAACACCCCTTCAACGAAAGCACTTCCAAGGACTGCATGGATAAAACAAGTTTCAAAATTGATTCCTCGTCTATGAAGGAACCATGAAGATGTAACTCAACTAGAGACGAGAGCTTAAGATCCCCCATGCCCGAACAATCAATCAAAATGCAACCTTTCATACTTAAAATGGTCAACGATTGCGATGCAAGAACCCGTATAGGCAAATTGTAGAATCTTTCTCTTCCCAATGTGAGGCGTAGCTCTAACTCCCGAACATTCAAACCACTAACCAAATCCATCCAAAAATCAACACGAGGGAACAAACCCACACTCACAAGTGTCATAACAAGGCGAAACTTCTTTACACAACGATCATTCTCCGAAATACGTCTCAATTTTTCATCTACATACCTCATAAAGTTCACCCTTTGATCAAAAATCTTGCGTCTCACATCTTTAGGTAGCCCTAGCTCCTTAGGATTTACTATGTCCAAATGCTTCCCGAAAAACAATTGACAGCAATCTAAAATGGGAAATGTTTCCCATATATGACGCCACCGTTTGGATATAACACAAGTTTGTGCGGCCACTTTTACCGGAAGCAATGACAAGATTTGATGAAGGATGAAATCAGGTAGTCCAGAAATCATATCAACACAACTTGCATTTTCACCCATAACTGTGTTCAACCGGAGCTAAGAAAAAAATACAAAGAACAGCCAATTACTAGGTTAAAAATTAATTCAAAACATTGTAAATTGAGATAAAACTGGAATTCGACATTATAACAGTGGCGGAACTAGGGTTAACACCCTACTATAGTACTAATTCACCCATCTAAATACAAAACCCGAAACCGCCACTGCATTAACAACAATTCAATCAACTAATGCTAAAAATTTATTCCCAAATTCCAAGCTTGTTTCAAATTTCACCCATATTATCATATAATTAATGACATAATTTCATCAACTGAAACGAATTATATCAAATTTATGCCCCCAGTTGCAAGCTTGTTTCCAATTTCACGCATATGATCATATCACTAATGACATAATTTCATGAATTGAAACGAATTAAATCAAATTTATGCGCAAATTGCAAGCTTGTTTCCAGTTTCACCCATATGATCATATAATTAATGACATAATTTCATAAATCGGAACGAATCGAATCGAATCAAATCTAATTTATGCCCAAATTGCAAGCTTGTCTTCAATTTTAAAATCTGATTAATCAATGTAACTTTGTGATCACAACAAAAATCTACATATGTATATAATCATCAAAGCATTAACAATTGCACTATAAAAGAATTAAAATCGAGGAGTATACCGCATTGAAGCGAAGAATCGACGGATCAATGAACGGAGTTAGGGTTTGCGCGGGAATTTCGCCGGCGATGGTGAAATGGGGGGAATGTAGGGCGGTAAAAGGATACGATATGACTAACTAACTAATTAAAGGAGCGGTTGCAATTTGCAAATTCCGCGCTTAATAACTTTACCGACTAAATTAGGTGATATTCCCAACTTTTTCTAAGGACGTTTTATGGTATAAAATGATAGATGGATATTCCCAACTTTTTGTGACGTTTTATGGTATAAAATGATACTTCGTAGATGATACTCTGTAATGTGTAACACGTTATTTGGCGAGTGGTAAAATAATTTGTATTTTAATAAAATAATCTATGCAAGATGGTAGAAAGAATATTTCAATAGATGAAAAACGGTTTGGATACAGATCGAGTTAATCGAACACTATTCAAGATGGTAGAAAAAATTGCCACCAAAATGTTTCTAAGATACAACATTACATGGAGAAAACAAACACACTATTTTTTTAAAGTTAGTAAAATTTCATTAAATAAATGTCAAATTTTCGAGTTGTAAAATTTGGGATTTGTGGTACTAGTTTACATTGAATGTCGTAAAATAAAGGTCAAATTATTGCATATTAACAAACATAACAATAATCGTGACAAAATACTAATAAATTGTTGCAAATGTTTACTAAAATGTGGTAATACTCGCAAATATGTTATGACGATATACTATGACAATATACGTATTGACTAATATTTTTTTTACGAGTCTATTTTTCCCTTAACGTCAAGTGTAATCGTAAATTCGGATTTGCATAACACCGTCGACAACATCGCTAGCCCCGTGAATTTCACGAGTAATAAAACTAGTGCTGATGAAACAAATGCTTTATTATTAGTTGACCCTAATTATTTTAAAAAAATAAGTTGATAACATGGAACATGATACCCGTTTTAAAATTGTTATGGATAATAACGAGCTAAAACAAATTAAATTGCTTTTGTTTAAATGTATTTCGTTGTACATTTTCATTTGATTTGCAATGAGAAAATAATATCATTCAAACTCTCTTAATGAGCAATAAAAAATGAAGAGAATGAAATTTAAATTTGAAAAACAAGAGATTAAATTCCCATTGTAATCAAGTCAATCAATTAGCATATAATATGGTCATTAATCTCATTAATTAGACTTAATAACCTGCTTTGTAATTCAAAAAAAAAATGTCAACTTTCCCTCATTTTCAAACTTTTATTCTTTTGAATAAATTCCACCCTTACTTCATCATTCAGTAAAAAAGGAAAAAAAATCATAACATACACTTGAAGTTTTCTCTAAAGATTCAATATCACAAATGTCGGGTGAAAATGGCAACGACAATACCAACAACAATAATAATAACAATAACGCTAATAATAACAATAACAATAATAATAACCGCAACAATGCAAAGGTGATAAAGATTGAGGAGGTGAAGCCGCACCCTATCATGGAGACTTTATCAGACATTCAATATTGTATCAATAGCAACCCTCCTATAGGTACACTCTTTTTATAATCTCTACTCTTTTATTGTATTCGTCGTAATTGTGTAGTATGTACATTTATGCACACTAGTACAATAATTCTATAAGTCCTATATATAATTATGCTTGTGTACTAGCGCTGCTATTTCGTGTCATGTGACAAGATATGTTAAAATCGTAAAAGTGATGGTTTTTCAAAATGAATTTGTAATACGGAGTAATGTTTTTATACGGTTTTCGTATTACATTGTCATGTTACAGGAAATGTGGTTTGAGAAAATTTATTTAATGTCAAATGGAAAACATTGAAAGATTGATAATGCTAATAGTTGTAACAATGATATACTATATGCAGTTGAGTCCATTATACTGGGATTACAACATTCATTCGTAGCAGTTGGGGTCATCAGTCTCATCGCCTCCATGATCGTGCCTAAAATGGGTGGCTCCAATGTACTCATCTAACCCAACTTTTAATAATATATGCAAATTTTCATTTATGACAGGTATATCTATCGCAATTTTACGACGGGTCAAATACTAACCTGTGGGTAGATAAGACAAAAGCGCAGCTTAACAATCTGTTTTGTCTCATCTATCCACATTGGTAATACTTGACCAGCTTGTGAGTTGTGACAGATATTCCCGTCATAAGGAAGACTTGTTAATAATATGTTATGATTACTAATTTATGATGATTAATTACCCTGATTAACTTAAAGTTATTGAATAATGAAGGTTGATAAGGCGAATGTGATACAAAACATGATGTTTGTTTCAGCCATCAGCACATTGCTTCAGACCTTAGTTGGCACTCGTTTACCGATACTCGTTGGTGCTTCTCATACCTTCGTTATCCCTACTATGACCATTGTACTTGCTCCTCGGTTCTCCATGATCGATCCATTCCAACACTCTCAACGGGTTTGATTCTTGTTAGCACATTTCGGCTATGTTAATTTCCATTCTTCACTCTTTATTTTTTGCTTGTCATTTTGAGACGTTGATCAACATATTATCTAGTTAGACTTAGCTATATAGGGGTTGATTCGGGTGTTAGGTCATTTTCTGTCTAACTCGGCACATTTTGAGTTGCGAATATTAAAATTTATAGGGCCCACGTTGCTTTAACAAATTAATTAAAATTAATTACCTACAATTTGATTTTTCATTCTTCAAAGTTGCAAAGTTCAATTACAAATTGTATCACGTCACCTATGACTTAAATATTAAATATACAAATTCAAATAATTATGATTATAACAATTATTTCAATTAATTAATTTGTCATAATTTAATTTCGCTGAGGTCTTCATCATTTACACTACTAACTACGAGTATTAAATATTAGATATGCAAAATTTCAATATTATTTGTACTTTGTATGTATTTGATATAATAAAACCAAAATAATTATAACCCAAAAACGATGAGACTTAATATGACCTAATATTTATATTTATATTAAATAACATACACATAAAATAATAGAAAATGAAAGTATTTATAAATCAAAAAAGAGTGAATAAAAAAAGGGAAAACAAAAACAAAGCATTGACATTATCAATAAATTATTCACTACATCTACAAATTTGATGATCTTAAGAAAAACATGCACATAATCTATAAAGAAGTGTAAAAAACATTTTAAAACGTATAAAGTTGCAAAAATTCAGAAAAAAAAGAGTGAAATCTTAGAAAATAGTGATACAAAACGACTCCAATCCCTATACTATAAGAGGAAAAAAATTCCTTGCAATTCTATTGGTCCATGACTTTTGGAGAGAGAAAATGCTTTTATTTTAGTAGGACCCACCATGTTTTTTATGGAATTAATTACTTGCTTCCTTCATTTCAATTTAATTAATCTCTCCTAAATTTAAATTCAGAAAAAAACAAGAGACATTTCTTTTCTAAGATTTATGCTAAGTTGTCAAGTACTATTAAATCAACCTTCATACAAAACAAGATGTATGTATTTAAAAAAATCGTAGATAAAACCATTATTAAACTAAGAAATCAAAATATAATAATATCATCAATTAACTAAAGAAATCTTTAAGAAAATTTATAAATTCACATCAACTAGATGCATACATTATAATACAACTGGAGAGTCGTCGTGTGAATGTGACCAAATTTCAAACTTAAGGGGTTAATTATCACTCGAACGGTAAATAAATTTACACCAACATGGGGTATCGTTTAAAATTTTTGTTATATAAGAAACGATAATTATCCAATAAAAACAACATGAAACATCGTTTAAATTTTTTACAAGCAAATAATTAATGAATAAACCCGTGCAATTATGCACGAGTATAAAACTAGTATTTGAAGAAAGTGGTTTAGGAGAAATATTAATACAATCTTAGGGGTTGTTTGGTTGACACCTTAAAAACACATGAATTGCAAAATCACATGATTTACAAAAATATGTTTCTGTTTGGTTGACATATTTTTTGAAAAATGGAGGAATTAGAAGTTCCCAAGAACTTCCAATGCCTACATGATGTAGGAATTGACTTACCTACCCCTCCCTTGGTCATTGGAAATTCCCATGGAATTTTATTCCTACATGGGCAACCAAACACCTTTGTCGAATTCACCTGAATTGGATGCTAGAACTTAATTCCTATGAAATTGAAGTTTCTAGGCAAATTAAGTTCCTTGATCAACCAAACGACTCCTTATTATGGTGATCAAAGAAGTAGACTATAAGAAATTGAGAGAAGGATGGAGAGTTTCTAGAGATTATATTTTACGGGCTCCAGCAGCATAAAAATTAAGTCAAATGGACGTCATTTTATGCCCCTCCATTTCCTAGAACGAACAAAGAAATTGGATTGAAAATGGTAAATAAGTACAAGTGAAATATATGATAATAATTCTCATGACAAGAAACAGACAAAAAGGAAATAAAAATGATCATTTTCCTTATATTATAGGTGAAATACAATTTAGAAATACTAATACATGCCTTGAGAAGTGGTAGTATATTAGTGCGGGGCTAAGAATTTTTATAAGCTTTGTTTGAAATAATTAATATTGATCCATGCATTTTGTTATATGGCTTTATTAGAAATGCGTCAATTTTGACGATTAATTGTATATTTTTTTACGTTGTGATACACAACTCGGAAAATAATATATCTTCCCATGTTGAATTGTTTAATACGATTTATAGGGTGCAGATTTTTGGATTATTAGAGTAATCATACCGATATGTTTCTTTATAAACAACGTTATTTATATTGCGTCTTATAGTTTGATATAATTTCTAACATATATAACATTATTCTTAATTTTTAATTATTATATAATTATGTGATAATATCGCGGGTTTGATTATTTAACAATTTGATTAAATCTTTTCCCATGTGCACGGGACACAGTTTCTACATTATCATGTTTCACCAACAACTGTACTAGGTAAAAGTTGGGAATAAAAATTGGTATCATCTGGAATAAGCCTCTAAAATTTAAATAAGAAAATATATAAATAAATTAGTTTCCTATATTCGGGTTTTTATGAAGTCGTAAGAATCATGACAATGCAAAAACTTAATATATTGTATATAAAGACGGTTGGTCAAACATAATCGTTCATGTTGTTAATCTACGAGAACGGTTCATACACATAACCGTTCTCTTTTGGAGTCATATATGAGCGCCAAAAATAAAGTGATAAAACAGACGGGTTCCGCACTTAACCGTTCTTAAAGGGGCGTTCTATTAGCCTTAAATTGTAGTAGTGGTTACAGTACAATATAGCACTACAACTATTCAAGCAATTGACTCTAATCATTACTGTTCAGAGTACACTAATTACAAATAAAATTTATATTTCAAATCCGAAACTTAACTATGATTTATAACTTAATTATTACAACATTTGTAGTTTTAAGATTGTTTAACAAAAATTAGAGATATTTTTTTGCTTTATTTTTAAAATTATTTCTAAAGAGAATGAATTTTAAAAAGTAAAGATATTTTATTGGTTTAAAATTATTTCTAAAGAGAATGAACTTCAAAAGGTAATTAAGGTATAAATTAATCTTAAAAAATTATATTATTTAAATAACAAAATTTCAAATAGTAAACTTGTGCAAATTCCCGTGCAATTTGCACGGGTTTAAAACTAGTATAATCCAACAAAGATACACGAATAATTTAGTAGAATTGAACTGAATAAAACCAAATTGAGATGTACTGAATAACGCTAAGCAGAAATGAAACGAACTGATTATTTTGTTGGTCCTGATGCAATGTTGTAGAGATTCGAAAGATCGATGGCAGCTATACAAGGTTCTTTACTGATTTCATCTATTCTAAAGTTATCTCTTGGGTTCTCTGGTATTTGGAGAAACTTTGTAAGGTCTGTAATTCTGTATTTAACTAAGTTAATTTATGTAAAATCATTAAACATATGATTAACTACTAATATTGTGATTTAACTGGTTGATAATGATAATGCTAGATTTCTAAGCCCTCTTTCTATGGTTCTACTCATAACCTTTACGGGTCTCGGCCTCTTCGATCATGGCTTTCCAACAGTAAGCCTTTTAATCACTTAGCACATTTACAGTCGGAATAACTTTATACTCCCTCCGAGTCTGAGTGATTGTTCCTTTTGCTTTATGCACAAGAAATAAGAAAATGATTCTAAACCACACAAAACATCCTACCCCACACCGAATTGATTTTAGACCACAAAATTTACTAAAAAAAAGGATATAGGAACAATCACAAAACTCGCATGTAAAAGAAAACAGGAACAATCATACAGACTCAGAGGGAGTATATCGGATGGACTGTGATTTTCCAAGTAAAAATCTCTTTTTACGGTTTCAGTTGGCTAGTTGTGGCGAGATTGGACTTCCGCAGTTAGTGTTAATGATTTTCTGCTCACAGGCAAGTTACACGAACACTAAGGCTCATCTTCTGTATACGTTCAATGTTGGAAATATAGGGTCACTATATCTTCTGTAGTCGAGGCGATTTCGTTTCTCATTCAGTAGCCTACATTTAATATGTCTTCGCCCCTGTAGT
This sequence comes from Silene conica, assembly GCA_029255685.2. NCBI lineage: Eukaryota > Viridiplantae > Streptophyta > Magnoliopsida > Caryophyllales > Caryophyllaceae > Silene > Silene conica. Next base: position 74,227,309 of record CM055319.2, read on the forward strand.
GATCCTGTATTTCCAACATTCAAATTCTAGGTTTTGATTGATGCGCATTCTCACAGGACGTCTATTTATTTCTTTGGCATTGCAGTATTTATCGTCTATTATGAAGATGAAGAAGAGAATATACGAACAATATGCAGTTATAATAGCAACCGGAATAGTTTGGGTATTTGCTCTAATATTGACGTCCATTGGTGCTTACAATCAACGGCCTCCGAGTACTCAGCTCAGTTGCCGCACAGATCATGCTGGACTCATTCAGAATGCTCCCTGGTTAGATTTTCTTTTCGTAAGTCTTGGACTGCATCCTTCACAAGTGTCAAGAAACCAACTCAACCAAAAGTTTAAGCCGATGGTTGAAGTTCCTTGATTCGTTTCTGGCCTGTTCTGATTATCCAGTTAGAATGGAGGGGGGTGGGATTCGAACCCGTGACCTTTGGTCACATGGCTCTGATACCATGTAAAGAAACCAACTCAACCAAAAGCTTAAGCCGATGGTTGGAGTTCCTTGATTCGTTTTATATTCTTTTTTTTTTTCTTTTTGGGCTTGAAGTGTGAGTGCAGGCGGGATTCCCTGGCCTGTTCTGATTATCCAGTTAGAATGGAGGGGGTGGGATTCGAACCCGTGACCTTTGGTCACATGGCTCTGATACCATGTCAAGAAACCAACTCAACCAAAAGCTTAAGCCGATGGTTGGAGTTCCTTGATTCGTTTTATATTCTAACAACAAGCAAGACGTTTTGTAAAGGTCGTTCTAATCATATTCATTTCTTAAATGTAGGGTGTATTTGCCAAGACCATTTCAATGGGGAAAACCCACTTTACACTTCAACGAAGCTTTTCTAATGATGCTTGCCGGATTTGTTGCATTAACTGAGGTTAGCTCTAAATCTTTCGTCATACATTTGCTCATGTATAATGTATTCCCCTTAAACCGTCTCTTACAAAATTCGCTTAAAATACGTTTAAAAAAAATGCGACACCTTAGTAAGAAACCGTCAAATTTCATCTCAAGTAGTTTTAGGCCCTGTTCTTTTCGGCTGAAACGAGCTGAATTGAATTAATTGCAGTGAAACTTAATTGAACTAAATTGAGTGAAACTGAGGTGAAGCGAATTCAGTTGAATTAAAAGTTAAATGTGTGAAGAGATTAACTGAACATAATTGATAGAACGTAAATAAAACCTAACGGAATTCAGCCAAACAAAATTTGGAGGAGCTGAAATTAAGTCAGAAAGTACAGGACCTTACTCAACATTCATGATTGTAGAGTACTGGCACATTTATAGCAGCAGCAAGGTATGCAAGTGCGACGCCTGTTCCTCCCTCAGTAATCAGTCGTGGTGTATTCTGGCTGGTGCGTTACGAATTTTAATCATTCTCCTATTTTAATTACGAGTAAGAAAGATATGTATGATTTAATCATAATAAGAGTTTTTTTTTTTATCAGGGATTCGGAACTTTGTTGAATGGAATTTTTGGTGCCGTTGCTGGCTCCACTGCTTCAGTGTAAGACAAACTTGTTTTTCCTTAGTTGTTGTCAGTACTTCTCTATACGACGGTCTCAACCCTTTTTTTTTCCGCAAAATGTGACCAATTATTATTTTTTGTATAAAACAGTGAAAGTGCTGGTCTACTGGGATTGACTAAAGTGGGAAGTAGAAGAGTAATTCAAATATCAGCTGGATTTATGTTAATTTTCTCAATATTTGGTATGATAATCTGATTAATTGATCAATATTCAAGTTAATTTAAAACTTTTATCAAGTTAAACATGATGTACACTCATATTACTATGGTGTTTTTACGCGTACAGGAAAAGTTGGAGCCTTTTTCGCTTCAGTGCCATCACCTATTATGGCTGCTTCCTACTGTATTTTCTACGCCTTCGTCTGTAAGAACTTTTTCCGATGAAGAACAATCACTAAATTAGCATTTTAAGCTATCTTTTCGGGACGATGCCCTTAAATCTGTATTACCATCTGAATTTATCTATTTTTGCAGCTTCTGCAGGTCTCAATCACCTTCAGTTTTGCAACTTAAACAGCTTCAGAACATTGTTTATACTGGGCTTCTCTTCGTTCTTGGCGATTTCCGTGCCACAATATTTCAGAGATTACAAATCAACATTGGGTTCAGCCCCTTTTCACATTCAATATGAATGGGTAACCCACTTTATACACCCTTTAACAAAAGTATATTTGGTTATTTTATAGGAATAATCCAACCTATGCCCCATCTTCTCATATTAATCCCTACTAACGATTAACTGAGAAAAATCCACCCTATAACCTCAATTATCTTTCATTGAACTTTGTCTATTTTTAAACTCTTATTATCGGCAAACAAGCACGTCACCTTGACTTACTTTTTGTTTTTCCTTCTTCCTGTACAAAAATTAAGTGCAGGTGACGTGCTAGCCTACCAATAATAAGAGTTTAAAAATAGTCAAAGTTCAATGAAAGATAAATGAAGTTATAGGTTGGATTTTTCTTAGTTCATTAGTATGAATTAATATGAGAAGATAGGACATATGTTGGATTATTCCCATGAAATAACCCATTATGCATCATTATTTACATTTCAGACTCACTGATTTAAAACTTGAAACTAATTTTCTTTATGTATGTCGTCTGTCGATTGCTTTGGTGAATTATAGTTGGGCGATGCAATGACGATCATGTTTATTTCGTCTCCAATGGTGGCCGTGATAGTCAGTATGCTGCTGGATAACACGGTCCATTGTGAAGAAACTGCAAGAAATGATAGCGGAAAGACTTGGTGGGATAGGTTCAGTCAGTTCGGCAAAGAGATCAGAAATGCTGAATTTTACTCTTTGCCTTGCAAGCTTGGCAATTGTTTCCCATCTTTATAATCCAATGCAACCCGGGTTCCGATTTTTCCATTTTAGTTTAGTTGTGAAATCGAGCGTATCTAGAAGCGTCAAGTTTCAGTCGCAGAGGTCTGATTTTTGGTATAAAAGTTCTTTTCGATTTACCCAGACCCGCTTACTTTCGATTCTGTCAGTTATTGTAGATGTCATACAGTAGCATTTTGTTAATGAAACAATGTTGCATTCTGGTGTACTAAATTAAACGGAATCACTTCGTTAACAAAGCATTTGAAGATCGCCAATAACACGACATCTAAAGATAAAGATTGATTGTAAAAGCTACTAAGGAAACCGAGCTATGAAGCACCACCTGAGGTACCAACTACAGGAAGCAAGTTCCCGTCTTCCCGAAAATATCTCAATAGATGAAAAACGGTTTGGATACAGATCGAGTTAAACGAACACTATTCAAGATGGTAGAAAGAATTGTCACCAAAATGTTTCTAATATACAACATTACATGGAGAAAACAAACACACTATTTTTTTAAAGTTAGTAAAATTTCATTAAACAAAGGTCAAATTTCCGAGTCGTAAAATTTGGGATTTGTGGTACTAGTTTACATTGAATGTCGTAAAATAAAGGTCAAATTATTGCAAAATATTAACATAACAATAATCGTCACAAAATACTACTATCCTCCGTTTTTATATAATGTTCTCATTTGTTGAATATATGAGTGTATTTTTTAATAAAATGGGTACATTATATAAAAATGGAGGAAGTAATAAATTTTATGGAATTGTGCTTTATAAGTTATCTTAATCTTAATGTTATGTCAACACATATATGGTGAGGTTTAGAGTTACGCATCAGTACGTGTTAAATGGAGCCAAGTAAAAAAAAATTATTGGACTTAATACACATCAAAAAATTAACTTGAATGTTGAACAGTCCAATTTTCAAAAATTAACATGGGAATAAAAACATTACCGATGTTAAGTAGAATATTGTTAAGATTATGCTCTCAACATTTTTTATTGACATCTTAGTATTACACGCAACATAGCATTACAAATAGGTCCGTGCATCGCACGAGCATTAAATCTAGTATGGTATAATTTCTGGCTTCTTGTCGGTAAAAAAATATATAGCATATAACAAAATATTTTTAATAAATTGGGATGGACAGTTCAATGTCGATAATTACTTAATTGAAATATACTTGTCATTACTACAAAATATCTTGTTACAAAATCGTTTTTTACTCGTACAACCACGAACAATATTTCAGTAAGAAGCTGAATATAATTAGGTTTTGTTCTTTTCGACTGATAAAAGCTAAATTGAATTGGGCTTAATTGACTTAAATGAAGCTAACATAAAAGTTAGAAGAGATTGACTGAAACAAAACTGAACTGAACAAAACTAAGCTGAACTGAACTGCACTGAAATTAAATCAAAATGAATACGGCTTTACTTATTTATCGACAAATTAGTAAAATGGATAATTTTATCCTTCTAACAATTTTAACTCAGCATCACACTAATCTCTCTCTTATCTCTTTTAAACTTCAAAATTAATCGATGGGCTATACACATACGGGTATACGGCCCAATAAATTGATGGGCTATGACATAATATGAACCGGATGTTCTACGACAGTGGCAGGCCCACGGTCCAGATTAGGTGACACTGGGCTTATCCTATGCTATGAGTTATGACCAACTGAACGGAAAATTAATAAATTGAAATGAACGGAATTGATTTAGCTAAGTTGAACTAAACGGATTTGATCTGAACTAAATTTAATGAAAATGAACTGAACTTAACTTATAAGAACTGAAACTAAGTCTAAACGAACACGGCGTAAAAAATGTATATTTGTCTTAAACTTAAGACGAGTTAAGTAGAATAGTGCGTTAGAAGCAAAATGTATAGAAAAAGCAACATATTTAAGTTATATGCGCAGATGAGATGCTACTTAATCCGTTGTCGTGTTAAAACGAATATATGTGTATTAACTTTTATGGGAGACTAACTAAGATTATTGATGAAATTAACTATTTTTGATAAAAAAACTCACTTACCAAAGTTCCATCTAAAATTTAAAATTAAAGAATTTTGTTTTATAAATTTAGTACGCTCATTTGAACCAAAAAAAATGTCTAAAATGAATTAGAATGGAGGAAATATAATCTAAGAGCCAACATATAATCGTTATCGATCACCATTTATAGATCGATCAGGATCAAGGACACTCATAGTCATTTAATAACATAAAACCTTTTATCTTATTTTTGATTCTTTTTTAGTAGTGTTCTTCGTAAATTAAAGGTGACTGTAATATCCAATATTAAATGAACAAACTTAACGTAACAATTGTGAATTATTACAGGGATTTATTTAAATGCGTGTTATTTAAGTAGACCGAAAATAATATCTAACAAAAAAATATTTTCTTTTTTGTAAGTTATTCATGTATAAACTTTTCAATTTAGCATACTCATTTGAAAAGAGTATTAACATGAATTGATCTTTTTTGAAAGTTTAAGACCTTTACTAATTTGTGAGCCGAATATATAGACTAGACTTACAATAATTCCACTCCTTAAATTTCACGAGGTTAATAAGTCTCTTTGCTTTTCTTCATTCACACATGAGCTTTGTAGACTCAAAATTCTTCTTTCAAATGATCATCTTGGTCCGAAATAATCATCTTGGTCCGAAATAAAAAGATAATATTTTAAAATTATTTCATACTCAAATGTAACTGCAATGATCCAGTCAGTGTTACAATTTATGCTAACTTGTTTTTTTTCTAGAAATAGTCATATTTAGGCTCTGTTTGGTAAACAGTATATTGGCCAAATTTCAGCATATTTGAAAGAATTAGCATGTTTAACTTATCAATATGCTTTTAGAGTGTTTGATTAATGACATATCGAAATAGTATATTAGGGTCCAATATGCTATTTTACAATATGTTGCTCCTACCAGCATATTGGATTAGCATATTAGAAAGAAAAAAATTGTCTTATTTACCCTCTTAATAAAATACTAACATTCCTTTTATATATTTAATAAATAATTTCTTCTTGTCCTTATATGTCATTTTACAAATATTCTAGACAATCTGCTAATCTAAACTGCTAATTACCAAACGCCTCTAAAATAATTCTGCAAAATAAATCTTCTAGTCAAATCCGCTAAATCATTCTGCTAGTCAAATCTGCTTCTTCCAATATTAATCCGTTGTTTACCAAACAGAGCCTTAACCATTTTATTATTTAGATAATGCACACGGTATTCACGAGCTTCGATATTTTGGCCGAAATACCCAATCTTTTGGCCCAGAAAACATTGAGAGACCATAGCTTCGATAATGATAACTTTTTTTCCAAATCGTTCATCTTTTCGAGAACTATAATTTGAAAAAATAAATTGTCGTATTTGGTTCTCGTGGCTACGAGTTTTTGTATGTCAAGTTTTTTTGACCGAACAAAATTTTGAATAACCATATCTCTTGGTCACGAATTCCAAATTCTTCAAAAGAAATTCAAGTCGTAATTCTCATAAAGATGATCAATTTGGAAAAAAATTGTCTTTTTTTGAACTCTTAAACGTGAGTTATGGCATATTAAAGTTTTCCGAAACAAAAATTATTTCAGATAAAATGTCAAACCTCAAAACTCAAAAATAACACGTACTTTATCTTTATTATTTTAGACCAAAATAGCGGGTACGAAGACAGATTAGTTGTCTCTTTGTAAAGGGCAGCCCAACAATTTTATTTGACAAAAAATATTGAATAGTCAAAAACTTTATTTAACTACCAAAGATCTTATAATGATTGATAGAATAATGAATCTCTTTAGTTTTTACTTTCTTATGTTCTTTCCGCAATTTTAACCATAAATAATGTCAAATTCATGCAAAGTATATACTTCTTTTTACCATGATCGATTATCATAATTTATTACTTCTTTCTCATTTTATATAGTATGTTGATAAGTTCTAAGCACCTTATTTTTGATTTAGAGTACTTTGGGTAGTGGATTGGGTAAAATTTTCTAACCAAACAAATCAAAGATGTTAAAGTAGATTGCCTTTGAATCTATATTAATGATTATTTACTTATTGAATTTCCACAAAAAGTAAAGTATTGGAAGAATATGAAGACTTTTCTTTACAATGACATGCCTATTGAAAAGTCTCCGGACTCCGATATATACGAGTTTTAATATATTTGTCAAAAATTTATTATTTTGAATGTTCGGTGAACAATGAAATTATTAAATTGTCATTTGCTTAAACAATTAGCTCAAATAATGGTCTTTGTTGGCTATAAACGTCGATTGTTGGGCTTTTGTTGCGTTGATATTCACAATTTATAATAATACGATATTGTTCACTTTGAAACTTACCCACACAGATTTAATCCGGTTGGTTCTTTACCAAAAAAATTTGTACTATTACATTTTGTGAAGACTTACAAATATGATATTTCATCTTTACACCATCGATATGAGAAACAGACACGCCAAGCTAACACCTACCTATGCCTGCACGGCTGCACCACATGTCACCGCTTGGTCTAGTGAGTACCCTCAAGTTAGACCTTGGGCTCTAATATCACTTATTGTACGGAAGTGTATATAACTATTTTGTTGACAACGATCCATAATAATACGATGTTGTTCGCTTTGGACTTCATTCTGACTAATTTACTCGAGAACTTTTTTCAAAAAAAAGCCTCATAGTCTTGTATTATGATATTTTGTGGACATTTATAAAGTTGATGTTTCTTGTTGTGTGCGTTGGACATGGATTTGCATCATAACGGATCACCGGATAATATCATCAACAAATTCGTCATATAATGTGGAGTTATGACTAAAAATATATATCGGATCAAATCTCATTTCTTAAATATTATTCATGACTACATTTGCATCCCGAAAGTCTAATAATTTTGTATACGGTTGTATATCTGTATTCGTATTATTAGGGTAGCAATTCAGGTTTCACATCGAAATAATTTTATAGGCAACGACTTTTCTAAGAGAAACAACGCTCCATTAGTATGATGCCTTTTACAAAGAATCTTTAAAACAAATCCTTACGAGTATGAAAGTTTGACGCCATTTCATTTTCCTAATCCCAAGTATAAATAACGTGAGAAAGGGCACAAAAGTTGGAAGTTGTACTTAGAGCTGGCAAAAGTTGACCCGACCCGAGTAACCCGACCTGAATTGCCCGAAAACCGACTCGATAACACCCGCTAAAACAATGAACCGAACCGACCTGGCCCGACCCGTGGGAACTGTCAACCGATATAACCCGAAAATGAATGAACCGAACCGACTTGTGACCCAACTGACCCAACCTGTAACCCGAATGAGTGTACAAACCGTTTTGACCCGACATGACCCAACCCGACCCGACCTGTGCATGATTTATAACCCGATAGGACCCGAACCGACTCAACCCGAATTGACTCGAATCTAGCCTGACCCAATTTGATTTAATTAATTAATATTCTGATTTTATTTTGCAACTTCAATTGCTTAGTTAATGTTATGCCAAACTAAATATTACATGATTTACTCAAACACGACTACTCTCGATAATAACCTCGATCCTATTGATTTACTATTATTTTCATTTTAGTTAGAGCTTTCGTAAAAATTTGTAACGTTATACTGTCATTAGACTGAAGACCCTTAGTCATATTGTCACCTTAAGTCATACTATTAAATGTTACTATCAAATGAATTAGATAAATATTTCATGATTCATCACTTAAACGCGAGTAGGCTCGATAATCTCCAATCTCAAGGTTATAATTTACAAGTACTCTAGAAAATTAAGGAAGTAATGAAGTTATATTTGGATCTGTTTTGTATTATAATAGAGTAAATCCACCTTACTGAAGATCGACTAAAGAATAACTAATAAAGTTTAGGGTTTAGGGTTTAGAGTTTGTGGAGTGGACATGTGAATTATGAACCGAACTCAACCCGATTAAATATTTTGACCTGTCACGACCCGACCCACAAAACCCCGAACCGAACCGATCTCGACCCAATTATATATTTTGACCCCATATGGCCCGACCCATATAATGACCCGACGTAACCGAACCCGACCCGACCTGAAACGAGCATGTTGTTGACCCGACTCGATAGCGACCCGACCCGACTCGAACCCGAACTGAAGAACAAATTGAACCGACACAACCCGAACCCGATATGACCCGACCTGCTTTGACCCGACCCGTAACCGACCCGAGTGACCCGATTGCCACCTCTAGTTGTACTAGAAGAAAAGTGGTGATGACAGAGCCATGCCTGAAATTGAGATAAGTAGAAGACAAGGCTTATTACCAATAAGTTTCTTTTTTTGTTTTTTTGATAGATGTAGACTTATCTAAATTAAAATAGAAAACAGCAAGCCACTAGACTAGTCCGTGGCAACGCTTACAGACCAGTGACGGTAAGAACGCAAAAAAGAACGAATCCCCATGAGGGAATTCCATACAACAATTGGTACTGACAACTCATTTAACTGAATATAGTTTTTGTGAATGAGTGACAAAAACGCAAAAGTTAGAACTACGTTGACGCAGAATACCACGGCTAATTTAAATAGATAAGATTAGTCCTTATAATGTCCATATATTTTATTTTTATCTTATTCATATAAATAATATGTTATTCGATTCGTTTTAAACTTAAGATAAATAGTATCATCTTAAGCTTAAAACGACACTAATATTTTTTTGGCCGATTTGGGAATTTTGGGCATGTTTTTGTACATTCCGTACTAATATGAACGCCCTTTCACACTACTCTATAGCCAAATTTGGATTTTTTTTAATGTTAATTGGCATTGGCATTGCTTTAAGTGTTGAGAATTCTGCCTTAAACTCGTCTTTTTCTCACTAAAATTCTTCACTGATCGATGAAGTTAGGGTAAGATAATAATCCGCGCGATTTTTCATTTCACTTTTATACTCATTTATTAAAGACCTCGTATCAGCAAAGCTTGAAGTTGAACACATGACCTCCTTAACTAAGGTTTAAGTGTTTACCACTAGACCACTTCAACAATTATACTACATAATACCACTATTTAATACTTGACCTTCAAACCCTTACCCGGGCAGTGGCTCTCACGCCCTGCCTTAGCTTCGTCTTTGATGATTTTCTCGAACAGCTCCATAATAAACCTCATATTATCCGTATAAAATCAAACATATGATTATATTTAATTACAATAAATAAAATAATAATAGAATTTCATCCTATTATTTCAGATCAAAAAAATTGTAGATTCCAACTTTTAACTTGTTTTAGCTTGATCAAATGGGACACACCATAGTTGATGGAGTATAGCTAGTACTAATTCAAAATATAATATCTATAATATCAAAGAACATGATTAAATCTGACATTTTGGCATTGTATTCATACAAATTGATGTATTCTTTTGGTGTATATTTCTCCACATATAACACTGTGCTATACAAAGTTTATTTTTATGAAATAATAATAATTAAAAAAAAAAAAGCAATTCAATAATATACCTATGATTGCTATGGAGGCTACAAAACGACAATTTTGTAGGATATAATGGAATTCTAGCTTTTAAATCTGAAATAGTGCCACCACTTCATTCTTATTATTATTATTATTATTATATTTTTTTTATTTAAAAGAATTTGTTAAATTTTGAAGTTGTAAGTATACCCTTTGTCCACTAGATGCAAAAGTCAAAGCCAATTTATGCAAAAACTTGTAGATGAATGCTTTGACATCTTTGAAAAGAGAGAGGGAAAATAAATGGAATATTCTATGTTTTTTTTATATTTTTGAAGAAAATCCGTAATTAAGGGTATAAAACTAATGAAAAAAATTAGATAAATGTTTGATTTTAGTGCAGCTAAATAAAAAATTATTACGAATACTGTCGAGATTTTAAACAACAGGGACGTGATTTATGTCACCCAGTTTTAAAAATATGTGTAATAGGTAGGGAAAACAAACCTTGATGATACAAATAAAGATAATAAAATTACGGTAATTTTTTAAAAAAAATGAGTCTCAACCCTCAAGGAATCATAAAATTTAGAAAAAGAAAAAAAGAAAATTAAACACATTCTGTGAGACAATCTTTCAAACTTATTGGGAGACAATTTGAAAATTGATTGAAAAATGGTAGGAAACGAAAAAAATGGTAAGGTATACTATACATTGGGGGTATTAATCAAAATGATTGCGATTGTTATGAAAACATATACAAGATGAAGTAGACATTTTGAGCCACAATTAATAATAAAAGAAGTACGAAAAAATATATAAAAAGGTCTTATAAAATGATCTCGCAATAACTCAATAAAATACCGTTTTTTCAAAGTTTATGTGATACGCCAATCACTTTAATTTAGATTAGGAGTTGTTAAGGAATTATGGTACCTAGTAATTACTATTCAATAAATTGTGCTAATTCATAGGTTATGAATTAATCATGTATAAATACTGTCTTTGATGAAATAAGAGGATTTAACCAAACATTTCCAATGCAATTACAATATAACGATTATATAAAATCCGACAAGGTATCAAAGCTTCTTTTTTTATGGTCTTTATAAACGCTTCTGTATTTTTATCGGTGGATAGTCGAAAATTTACACCCATGCGAGGGAGGAGCCGGCGGACCCAAGTAGACCCTTGGTGTGGCAACTGGCAAGTGCTACACCATAATCCAAGAAGATTAAGAGAAAATTAAAGTTCATTACACCATTAAATTTCATAATTTGTCATTATTATCTTTATCCTTCCGTAATACTTGTCCAAACTCCACATCTCCTTAATTACTCCATATTTTGCTCAAATTTACTCATTTATTAACGTCACAATTTCCATAATACATCGATCATTAATTCACAAAAAAATTATACAACCAGATGTATAATAACATCGTACAACTAAAATATAGTATATTTGTTGAGCTTTTAAACTATTTTGAGTTATATTTGTTGAGCTTTTAAACTATTTTGAGTTATATTTTAGTTTTTTTTTATTAAAATTAAAATATAGTTCAACTTATATGTATTGTGTTTTACTTGTATAATAATTTTCGATTCTCAATATTTTCTCAAAGAGTTCATAAATTTTACCATTTAGCTCATATTCTTTCTAATAAAGCTCAAATTTTCTATTAAAAAGCTCAAAATATGTACAGAAAATTGTATACCTCTGGTGGCATAATCCGCTTATTCTCATTAATTGCTTAATCACTTTACATTTTACAAATTCTCCGAGGAAGAAATTGATCAAAATTTCCGTGTAGAGACTATGTTGTTCTAATGTTATATATGTTCTGATAGTTTTTTTTCATCATTATTTTTGTGTTTGTGTTTAAAATTCAATTTATTGTCATTTTTTTTATTACAATTTATTGTTGTTTGTTGTTATTTTTTTAACAATTAATAAATATAAGTTAGACGATAGCAATAAATTTTTACCCAGAAAATAGCAAAGAAATGAAATTTATGGACATAATTAATAAGCAATATGTTTTTTAAAAGTCAAAGCCAATTTATGTGCAAACTTGTAAATGAATGCTTTGACATCTTTGAAAAGAGAGAAAGGGGAAATAAATGGAATATTTTATGTTTTCTTTTATATATTTTTCAAAGAAATATGGACCCTAAACCCTAAACCCTAAACCCTAAACCGCAATAGCAATAGTAGAACTTCATATAAAGTTCTTGCTATTTCCAAGCTATTTTCACAAATTACTAAATTTAAGAACTTCACATCACAATAAAAGAACTTTACTTAATTCTTAATTAGGACCCACTATTAATTATCTTATCTTCATACACTTTTTTTTCTTCTTGAAACCAATGAAGAACTTGGTTCTTAAATAAGAACCAAGTTCTTATTTTAACAAACCCAATGTGACTCACAATAGAAGAACTTTATTTTTGAAGTTTTTATTTACAAACCCAATAATAAAAACTTCTATTGCTATTGCTCTAAGAGTATAAAATTAATGAAGAAATATCATATTATAAATTAGTAAGATTTTCACATGGAATGAAGTATCATTAAATGATAATAATTGTTTGATTGCTTTTATCGATAAATAAAAAATTATTACGAAAACTGTTAAGAACCTAAACAATAGGGATTTTGATTTATGTCACCCAATTTTAAAAAGTTGTATAATAGGTAGGGAAAACAAATCTTAATAACACAAATGGAGATAATAAAATCACGGAAAGAAATATCATTAAAATAAATGTTAACTCTCAAGGTATTAGAAAATTTTCTATGCCAACATACTAGGCCAAGTCCGAATTTTCTATCCCATTTCATATTTTATCTTGTATCTCACTATCTATCAATTGGACACACACGTATTAAACATAAGAAATATAAATATATAGTTATCATAAAATAACGAGGTGTTAGAAAATTTAGATATTAAAATAAAAGATGGAACACGGAAAAGGGATAGAGGATTCGTACTATCATGAGTAATTAGGGAATCATGGTACATAATTTCTAGTAATTATGGTAGTAGATTTGGTAGTGGAGCATTTTGCACAAAAAGGATTATTAAACCAGATGTATATGAATATCGTACAATTATTATACATTTAATTGAGCTTATGTATATATTTGTTGAATTTTTAAACTATTTTGAGTTACATCTTAATTTTTTATATTAAAATTAGAATTTAGTTGAACTTATATGTATTATGTTTTATTTGTATAATAATTTTCTAAGCTAGAAGGGTTCATAAACTTTACAATATAGCTCATATTCTTTTCAATAAAACTCGAAATTTCTATTAAAAAGCTCAAAATATGTACAGTTAATTGTATACATCTGTGGTATAATCCACCCATTGAGCATTTTGCCATTGGATTACTCCTTGCAATAACATCCCTTATGCCAGTGAATAACGTACCAACTCTCACAAAAATAGAAGAAAATAAAGAGATATCCTTCTATTTTTACTCAACCAAAAATATTTTTCCAATTCTGATCAAGGTGGCGAGTTACGCAACCATAATCACCATGATGGCCTGTGATACAAATTTGTTTGGAGTTCGAAAATTCAGCGCTCTCCAAACATTGAAATTGACTGATAATTTTCCATTTTGCTGAATTTTTTTGGACCGATTAATGTTCTTAACAAATTATTTGATATTCGACAAGTCCGAAAAACTTAACATTCTTGTTCGATTATTTTTTTCTAGCCAGTCTCAGAGAGATGGAGACATTCATTTTGTTTAATTGATTATAATTTTCTTATAAATTCTCCAATCGTAAAGTTCGTACTGCTTAATCCCTTTACTGTCACCACTATATATAAGACACTTAGTAGGCATTTAACAAGTCACATCTCCTCTCATTCTCTTACTCCTACTCTTTCACTCACACTTCTAAACTATCCAAAACATTAAAACAATGTCCTTCATCATCACAACCTTGTTGATCATAATTTTGATTTGGTTTATAAGAATAAGTTATGAAACTATATCATTTTATTGGCTATGTCCTAGACGTATCAAAAAAATTATGGACAAGCAAGGTGTGCGTGGCCCTAAACCTCGCCCTCTTCTTGGAAACCTCCTTGACATAGCTTCTCATGTTGCATCTTCTACTTCTATGGATATGCCTTCAATCTCCCACGACATCGTCCCCCGTCTTCTTCCACATTACCTTCTCTGGTCTCAAAAATACGGTAAAAATCATATTCTACTTTATACCCTCGTGTTTTTAGAAAACAAAACATTGACTGACTATAACCCATGGTCACGAATTTTGAATGGAAAAAACTTTGAAAATTAATTAGTCGATATTCTACTAGGTACAAGTGTACAACTAGTATTAACTCATGGGTTCACTAGGTCTGAAAGCGGAGATTTTTTAATTGAACAATAGCAAAAAAATTTGTTTTCTAAGACGGTTTTTTTTTTTAATTTCAGGGAAGAGGTACGTATATTGGAACGGGTTTGAGCCACGAATGTGTCTAACGGATCCGGATATGATCAAGGAGTTGCTAACAAAGTACAATCCTATGTCTGGGAAGTCATGGCTACAACAACAAGGATCAAAGAATTTCATAGGAAATGGATTACTTATGGCAAATGGTGACGCTTGGTATCACCAAAGGCACATTGTTTCCCCTGCTTTTATGGCAGATAAGCTTAAGGTAATTAAAATACAATCAGCTATTACGTATATCCGGGGTTTACCCACTGCGTACCAAAGATAGCGGTTGCGGGTCTGCTCGTCATCAAACAAAAAAGAAAACATTAGTATAATAATAATAATAATAATAATAATAATGCAATATGAACCCCATGAACATTATTTATTGCATAAATTTAATTGGATTCTTTTTTAAAGTAATATGACCCATTAATACTTTAAGCTAATTGTTGATATAATTATATTTGATTATCGCGGGTGCCCACGAACTTCATGTAATTTTTCCCCCCGTATTTTTAATAAAGGCTCCCGGATAATAATAAAAAAAAAATAAAAAAAATAAAAAAAATAAATAATAATAATAATAATAATAATAATAAGATTTTTTGTGTGTCCTTTGATATGATGCAGAGCTATGCAGAGCATGTTGTGGAATGCACTAATAATACGCTCCAATCGCTCCGAAAAACAATGGAAAATGACAACAATGAAGTCGAAATGGGAGAGTTGATGGCGGGTTTAACCGCGGATATTATATCTAGGATCGAATTTGGTAGCAGTCATGAGAAAGGGAAGAAGATATTCAACCTTCTTAACATTCTTCAACATCGTTGTGCTCAAGCTAGCAAACATCTCTGCTTACCTGGGAGCCGGTAAGATATCGATATTTTTTCCAGCATGCAGTCAAACGACTCCTTATAAATATAGAAATTTGTAGACTTGTATAGTTAGAAATCATTTATTTGAATTTCTTAATTATTTTTGAGAATTTAGTGTTGACTTAATGAGATTATTCTCTATGTTTTATTCCTTTACATACAATCCCTTTTTAGTCTCTTTATTTATTTTTAATTTGATTCTCTTCTATATAAATATATACTAATTTGTCAAACCTTGCATAATCTTTTCTAATCAAAATCTTAGTGTGTGTTTGGCCTAACTTTTCAAAGTGTTTTTGGACTTAAAAACACTTTTTGGCCAGACACATCATTTATTTGAAAATTAAAAATAATTTCTCAAAAACTCAAATATGCTCTTTTTTCTCGTAAAAATAGAAGCAATAATTTGGTGTTCTGATTCTTGAAAATTACTTTTAAAAAATTAAGCTGTAAAAAAACCAAAACTCATTTTTAGCAATCTAGGCCAAACATACTCTTAATTACTTTGCATCTAAATTAACCTATCATTAATAATGTTGTTATATATACCGCGATTTCAGATTTTTCCCTAGCAAGTACAACAAGGACATCAAGACCTTAAAAATGGAAGTAGAAGGACTACTAATGGACATAATCGAGAGTCGAAAAGGTGGTGTCGAAATGGGTAGAAGCGATTCCTATGGAAGCGATTTACTCGGGATTTTAATGAATGAATTACAAAAGAAAAAGAAAGATGGATTTAGTTTGAATTTGCAATTGATAATGGATGAATGCAAGACATTCTTTTTTGCGGGACATGAGACTACGGCTTTGTTACTCACTTGGACCGTCATGTTATTAGCAAGTAATCCGAATTGGCAAGAAAAATTAAGAGACGAGATTTCACAAGTTTGTAACGGTGCTACTCCTTCGGCCGATCATCTTCCTAAACTCCGATTGGTAAACATTATATTCCTTTTTTCAAATCGACTTATAATTGTTATCTTTTATTATGTTTTATACTAATTGGATGCAAAGTTCGATAAAATTCAGGAAATTTGAACTCAAGATAGTATCTCATATCACTTCCGCGTAATGGAATATTATTAATGATTATATGTTTGATATGAAGTAAAAAGTATTTTTTCCATTTAAATTCAATCTACTCATATTCTATTTTAATCCATTCATATCCAAACTACCACTTTTCTAATAAAGGCAGAAAAATTACTAAAGTATCGTTATGACACTAATTATTTACACAAAATGTCATTGAATGACCCCCTTTAATCGACCATCACATATTTAAATTAATAAAATATACATTTTACACACTTCCAATTGTACTTTTAATAATTTTTTAACATCTTTCCTAATATTTGTGCAAAAAACATATATATATACTTTGGATTTGAACGGAGAAAGTATATCTTAAGTATTGAAGTACTATAATGAATAATTTCGTATTATTTAGGTAATATTTATTTTACTGTTAATTTAATCATAATTCAGATTTTTTTGACTTTATAATAAGTTAATAAAGGTGGAAAAAAATGTAGCATAAGACGATAACTATCCAAATGCGGGTATTTTTAGGTATAATGTATTATTCTTTGTTAACATAAAGAATAGTTGCATATTCTTTTAATTCCCTACCTATCAAAATCTAAGTGATTGGTCTAGCTAGGTAAGCCGTTGGTCAAAGTATTACTCCGTATCTTTAATTTTAAAATTCTGAATAAAATAAATAGTTGAGTGTAAGTGTATTTTGTATTTGGAACGAAAAATGACAAATTAATAACGTTTATACAATGTATATATATACATCTCTTTGAAATTATTTTCATACGCTAATTAGATTGAAAATGACGAATTTTGAATAAACATATTTATAAAAATTACTAAAGAAATGACGGCTAAGTTTTTGTTTGATAGCAAATTATTAAGAGTGTCAGAAATTGTCCTGTTTATTATTACACACTCATGTATAACAGTTGGTCTTGCTTGTGACGGGTCGGGTGAAGAGACGGATAATGACGCTCACAAAACGAATAGGGGAACAAAGTGGGGCACCCCCATGTGCTTCCCTCTCTCCTTTAAATGGGCATTTTATGAGACAAAATGATATCCGTCTTCTCCTTGTGACGGATACCCTCCGTGAATTTGTGCATGTACAAAATCTTCTTTAACAATTGACTAAATTCGTGCATGTGTGTAGTGTCGTTTTGCAATTAATCCAAGAGTTTAATTCAAAATTATTTAACAAAACCGTCTACAAATACCGTGCAAATTGCACGGGATCTCCAATAATAAATTTTATAATTACAATTTACTTAGCTAAGAGAATAAGTACTTCCCTATGAATACCTTAATTACTTAATTAGTACTCCATACTCTTAGATGAATTTTAAAACAATTAGAGGATTATACAATCAGATGTATACATTTGGTAGTATAGATTTCGAGCTTTATAATAAATAATTTGAGCTTATACATATATTTTACAAGCTTTATTGAAAAAAATCTGAGCGATTTTATAAAAAAATTGTAAATCAAAACATTATATTGAAACTCAAAAATATTACATATAAAACCCAAAGATTTTAATTTTAATACTAAAAAAATTATAGTGTAAGAAAAAATTGTTAAAAGCTCAAAAAAAATTGCATATAAGCTCAATTAGATATATATTAGATGTACGATGCTTGTATACATTTGGATATATAGTCCTATTTGTGATTTTAAAATGTCCTAACTTAAAACAAGTTTGTTTGTTTTGTTTTTACACTAAAACTTAAGAAAGACGGTTTTTCAATAAATTAATGAGAGACCATTCTTTTATAACCTTTTATTTGTATTTCGTGACCTTTTGTGATTGATCATACCATAGTAATATCGTACTTATTTGCATAATAAATGTATTCATTTTATCTTTAATCATAATTTATACTTATTATATTACTTTTAGTACCACTTTTTCTTAAATTTGTACAATAATCTCTCGTGGTCTCTCAGAAAACCTACTATTTTTTTAAGCTAACGAAAATTTTGAATCGTGTTTTCAGTTAAGCATGGTAATAAACGAGTCATTGAGGTTATATCCACCGGCTACAATACTACCTAGGATGGCATTTGAAGACCTTCAATTGGGAGATCTTTTCATTCCAAAGGGTTTATCAATATGGATTCCGGTCCTTGCTATTCATCACGACCCGGAATTATGGGGTAAAGACGTTAACGAGTTCAACCCAGATCGATTTGCTTCCAAATCGTTTAGTTCAAGCCGGTTCATTCCATTTGGAGGTGGTCCGAGAAATTGTATTGGTCAATCTTTTGCAATTATGGAAGCCAAAATCATATTAGCCATGCTAGTATCAAAGTTCAAATTTACAATTTCTGATAATTATAGACATGCTCCTATGATTGTTCTTACCATCAAGCCAAAACACGGAGTCCCCGTCTACCTCGAGCCTACCAGTCTTGTGTAAAACTGTTATATATCGGGGTGTGGCGAACATCTTGGGACATAAAAGACCGTTTATATAGTAATACCTTACCTCATTTATAGGACGGCTATTTTTATCCAAATTTTGCATACAATGAGAGACAAGTTCGAGATTATTTATGTATTTCTTTATTTCATTTGTAATTTAAGTTAAGGAAGAGTTATGGATGGGAGTGGATCGTGTATCCCAGTTCCGTTCATTGGCAAGTTCAGAAGGTTCTTAGAATCGGGATTAAAAAGTTTTGGGGGCCCAAAGTTAGTATTGTTAGAGTACATTTACTTTTGTTTATACTGTATTATCATTAATATGGCTTGGTGTAGTGGTTTGATTATAACTTTTTAATGGAATGTTATTTTTTTAAAAATATTGTTTGCTTACAAGTACTATTTAGGGTCCCAAATTGGCAATTAGAACCGGGCCTCCTAAAATCATTGGACGGCTCTGCTGCATCCTATCCTTATCCGCTGGATTGGACCTTAATAAAACGGATATGGATCTCATTTTTATAGGTCTAATGGATATGACTAGGATATGGATCCAGAAAAATTTATGTGGATATGGATATGAATCTTTTTGGTAAGATCTAGACCCTATCCAGATTCATATTTTTTATTTTATTTTTAGATTTTAGATAAATAAGAATAACTAATATTAATATAAGTCCTTTTTTCTTGTCTTTTATTCAATTCTTTATGTTAGTTTTCTTATTTTATAGTCATTAACGAATTTACATACTAATTTAAACATGCGAGAAATAACAAAAATAACTTTTTCATCGTATAAATAATAACTTACGCACGGAGTAATTTGTTACTTTTATATGATAAATAACGATATATTTTATATCTATAATTCTATTAAACATTCTATTGCATTTTATGTAATTTTAATAATAAAATATAATTAGAAGATGAAGAAATTAGCGATTTTTTTTAAAAAAGATCGAACTCATATAAGAAAAGGAAAAGTATCTCAAGTGAAGAAAAGGAAGAGTATCCCAAGTTGTCTAAAATTACAATAAATTTCTTTTAAAAAGACAATATCCTTCTCAAAAAGGTACATACACTTATGTATACAAAAATATATGGGAAAATATTTTTTATATAACAAAAGTGGTATGATATTTGACTCGTTTGACCTTGTTCTTTTGGAATTTATTTCGGCTTATTTCACTTCAGTTTAACTCTATTTAGTTCAATTCAATTCAGTTTTGCTTCATTCAGTTCAGTTTATCTATTAACAAACTAACTTTTATTTCAATTTAATTTAATTAATTTCAACACCTATAAATTCGGTTTAGAACATGATTAATCTTAAATAGTGTCACATAATTTGTGATAATTATAGCTTAGACAAAGCAAGGCTAGCAAAACAGGTGAAATGATGAAGTACGACAAAGTGGTAGGTCGGCAGGTACAAGTTTGTACTCTCCGTTACAATTACGATATTGAAGAATAATCATAGACTCAAAAAAAGGGTTTAGATGAAGTACTACATTTTTGGATTTTGGTCCGTTTCGCTTGTGACGCTCACACCTCTCACAACCAGTTTCACCTACACTCTCTAATTGTCCTTTCACTTGCAAATTTATCTCACGTTATAAGTTTGTAACAGATTTAACCTGTCACAAATGAGAATTTGTATTTGGGTTTACCTTGACATGACTTCATGTAAGACATTCTTGAATCCCGAGTGTACCCACCCATCTAGCTTCTACACCAAAATCTTGACACAATTAAGCGTGGGGATAATAATCATGCTAAAAGTTACTCCGTACTTGTTTTGTATGGCTATTTGTTTGTTTTTCATTTTGTCAGATTAAAAAAACTAATTATTAGATGATAAGTGATTTAAAGTAAATTTTTGAATAAATCTACATCAAATCTATTACAATAACTAAGTTAGACTCCGTATGTCAACATACCCCCATGTATTATCATCATCAAATCTCCAAGTATCAAAACTACGATATGCCAATTCACCCAATTATTACAAGTATCACACAAGTACGGTATCAGGTATCACAATCACATATGCAACCTTATACTATTAAGAACTAAGTGGAGAAACCCTACCTTTTACCAATTATCTAATCATAAACAATCAAACCGATTCCTCAAAAAGTTGTCAGTCTGTCACCTACCTAACATAATCATCTAAAATTACTACATACTCAATTGACCAACCAGGTACACATCTAGGCTCATCACGACTTATTAATAATTTCAGTTTTAAAGACCTAGGGCGAGGCTTTGTGTACCTCTTGTTTGCGGCCGAAGAAAATTCATATATTAATGACTCCGGTCTGGTAAGTGGGGTCACATGTGAAGTAGAGCGGAGAGAGTTTACCACTTTATAAGATAAGAAGTTTCTCTCTCTATTGTCAATTAGTTTTAAAATGATTCTCTCTCTCATCCAGTTGGGTGTGACCCATACCCGTTTACATGATATAACAATGTCCATAAAATTACTTAAAAAACTTGATTTGAAGACAATTACTAAAATTAAAAAGTTATGTGTTATTGTATCTTTTGTCAAAAGTTAGATATTAGGGCTGAACAAAACACACGGATTTAGATCGATTTGATACAAAAAGTTGGATATTCATCAAAAGAATGATTTAGAAATTGAGTTTATGGTTCGAATATTCGATCGATATATACTCTGGCCTAAATAATATCATGATTTCAATTTTGAAAACCTAGATAACCCACCATCAGACGGACCTCATTTCAGCACACCATCTCTCGTGCAATTCAATTTTTTTCTTCAATTATACAAAATATATATTATAAAGTAAGAGGGTAACATTAGAACTTCTATATCACTTGGTGACGTTACGTCACTTTTCGAGTACAAATTTATGAGTGGTAAGGGCATGCACAATTCCACCTAATAGATACTTTTAGATAAAACCCAAAAAACCCCACACATATAATAAGATTATCCTAAAATATTAGAATATGATTAAGTTAATTGTTCAACTAAGCATGATCTTGGTTTTATATATAAGTACCTTTTACTCTCCTGTTGCACGAGTGGATTTTAGTGGCTCAAAAGTATCAACTAAATAATCATCACCAAGATCAATTGCAAGCCCTTGGACCTCCGCAATGGCCATATGGGTCCCAACCCACTTGATACACATATCTTAGGTCAAACTTAGAGTCCACCTTAAGCATCTTCACTTTAATTAATAAACTAGTGTTCAGTCTCCTGCAACGGGTTTATTGAATTCGGTGTATAAGATCGGTTCATAAGCAAATAAGGTTTCATCCTAAAACCAATTGGTGATACGAGGAGTAACTCACTCTCTTATAAACTAGTCCTTTCAGTATTTTATGGGAAGGGACCTCAACAATCTCCCCTTTCACATGTGTGTAACTCCGCCGAACCGTCGGCTCTGATACCACTTGTTGAGTCTCCTGCACTGAGCTTATAGAATTAAATGTATGACACCGGCCCATATGTAAGGGAGGTTCCATCCTAAAACCAATTGGTGATAGGATGAGTAGCTCACTTACTTCTAAGCTAGTCCCTTCACTATTATTCTACGGATGTGGGACAATGCCTCTCACACACGTATAGGAAGAGATCTCAACAGCTAGTATTGCTTAAGACGCAGTTATCTATTTAGGGTTCAAAAAAAAAAATGTATATGGTAACAATTTTTAACCTTTTTCAATACATTTTACTTTTGTTTTATCCAACCCACTCGATAGACACAACTTGAGTCAAACTAGGAGTCCACCTTAAGCATCTTCACTTTAATTAATCAACTAGTATTGCTCAAAACGACGTTATGTACTTTAAGGTTAAGACAGGCTAAAGATTATCGGTACACAGAGATAATCTTTAACCTTTTTTTATGTATTCTACCTTTGTCCTATTCGACCCAAACCCAATTGACAGACACAACTTGAGTCAAACTAAGAGTCTACCTTACACATCTTCACTTTAATTACCGAGTAGTCTTACTTAAGACGATATTAACAGTTTTACGTTTAAAATGAGTTAAATATCACCTTATGTAGGTAATAACATGCCTTCTACCTTTTTTGAATTACATTGTGCTTTTATCCTAATCATTCCACATGGTTATATTTGATCTGACGGCAGACATAAGTTTGAGACAAATAGGGTCCCGATGTTGAACAAGAATTTGTGTTATTAATTAATTAACTTAATTACATATATTAATGTTTCATGATATGATTAATTAAGTGATAAAAATATCCCATCACATGGTGGGAGTCGGGAGATGGGTGTTAATTGCATTCCATTATGATTAACTTTCCCCCACCACCATTTTTAACCATTCTAATCTCCTCCTAAAACATGATTAGGAGGACTAATTATGTCTCAACATATTTAATCATGATATTGAAAACAACCAACTCAAAGCAAAAGAATAAAATGACCGTTGATGCAGGCTTACATTGTTCATGTAATCATGTCCTGTTTTTATAAGTCAAGTTCGCTTGATTACGGTTCAGATTCTCTCCATTATTTAAAAAGAAATGGACTGCCACCACTTTTGAACGGTCCGAATTAAATCTTGAGACGATTTAGTAGTTATAATTATTTCATAAGAGTAACGTTTTATTAAATGGACAGAGAAATTATATTAAAATAAGAGTATATTAGAAAAAGTAATGGAGAAGATCCAAATTCATATATACATTTCAAAACACATTGGTGACTGTTGATGTGGTTATTCATACTTCATGACATTACCCATTTTGCTTTTTAATTTAGTAAATTCAAATTTTGTACTTATAATCAAAATGTCTAAGGATGAAAAATAAGAAAAATTAATAGACTCAAGTTGTGTCTATCGAGTGGTTTGAAAGTCGGTGGCAGCGGCAAATCTTCATCTTTTCGATGAAATGATAATTAAACCTTGCTTCCGTGAAATCAACAAGGTTGCTGACTTCATGCCTTGAATGTCCAGCTCTTTCGAAGTGGGTTGAAAGCCGATCACTTCAACTTACCATACTCATTCGAAAAGATGAGATAAGTTGGTGCTACCCAAGAGAATCAACCTACTTTTCTTTTAACGTACCAAAAAAAAAACAATCAATCGATAAAAGAATATGATGCTCCAAATAATTAATTTCCAAGTTGCTAACATTTGTTACTTCCTAGGATGAAAAGCTGTCCCTATCTTTCAAGTTGAGACACTTGGCGACTGATGGTTCGAAAGGCTCTCATGTTTTAGAAGGGTAATTTCACAAAATAAAGGTTATATTTTATTAATCTAGTTATTTTTTAGGGTCCCATAATACCCAAATCTTTTGTGAAACTATTAAAGATATCAATGTTAGTCTCATCCTTCATAGTACAATCAATTTACCATAGTATTATAAGTATAAAGTCTTGAATCATCTAGCATTATATAAAGTCTTAAAGTTTTTTAATAAAAAAATGGGGTGTGATTTAGATTGAATGTAAAAAAGTTATTTAGTTGGATTACCGTCAAAATGTCTGTAGATAGTATAATTGGATTACCGTCAAAATGTTTGTAAATGTTATAATTGGATTACCGTCAAAATGTCCATAGATATTATAATTGGATTACCCTCAAAATGTTTGTAGTGTTATCATTGGATTATCGTCAAAATGTCCATAGATATTATACTCGCTATCTAATATATATATTCATGACCTAAAAAGCAATTATTGTTCAAATTGATAAAATAATATATATAAGAAAAATATAGTTATAATGAATCAAATACAATAAATAATTGAGTAATTCTCTCACAATATATATCCAATATTGAAAAAACAAACATGGAAAGGATCTACTCATTAACTTGCCTTCAACATCTCATGAATATTACCTCGACAATAATAAATACTTTTAACCCTTTTTGTTTTGGCACAAGAAATAAAGAAATCAATCGGGTTGGATCACACCCAAACGGAGGAGAGACGAATCACTTAAGCAATGGAGGATTCATCCTAAAACCAATTGGTGATAGGAGATTAAGAGGAGCAACCCACTTGATTATAAAGTAGTCAAATCTCTCTTCCTCTAACAATGTGTGACAACCTCACATGCAGGTTTATATATTTCAACTCTAGACAATACACATGTCCTAGTATCAAAGAGTAGATTTTAGACCATACAAAATGGTCTAAAAAATATGAGGGAATAACAATAAAATTGGATGGAAAAAAAAGAACATCATATAAAATATGAATTATGTAAACCGATTTACCTAAAATAAATTTGATGAAACAAAATTATAATAACCTTATTATTAAACTGATTTAAGTTATTTTTAACTATAGATTCGTACAAGCATTTTAATTTTACGTTACGTTGATATACAGGAAAAAATTGTCACATAACATATGAGTCTAAAACACAAGCCTTCATATAAAGGCTTGTGTATGAAGGCTTGTGTCTTATACTACAAAAATTCTCCCAAACCCTCTTCACTTATCCTCCCACTTGTCCCTCTTCACCTATCCTCTTACTTGTCCTTTTATCTCACGTTATAAGCTTCTTATGACAGATTTTGTCGGTCATCAATGAGGTGTGTTATAAGATAATGAAAGTAGAAATGGGTATGAAGTTTGGACATGTGATTTACTATTTTATTAATGATAAAAAATAGTGAAGACAAAATCTATAAATTAAGATTGTCTCCCACTAAATCTCTTGTGCTATTTGCATCAGCCTTACACTATAACAACTAGTGTCCCAATTTGGCAACTTCAACATTTCTCTATACATGGTAATTTTGGATTTACTTTCAAACTTTTACGTCTCACTCAAAAACCAAAAAAAAAGTTACACTGCACAAGCAAGTCACCAGCTTCTCCAAGTAACTAGTCTTATCATGGTTTTGTTGTGGTGATCTCAAACAAAAGTTTTTATGGTATATAAATTCTCGTTTAAAACGAATCTATTTGTCTTAAATTTAAAATGAGTCAAATAGTAGAGATAAAACAAAACAGAATGCATAGGCTAGCGTAAAATATTAGTCTTCAATGCTTAAGTCTATGATATTCAACCTGTTTTAATACTAAGACGAAGATACGGGTATCTCTGTCTTAAGGGAGACAATTGAATAAACTATGGTTTTAAGATCATAACTTTTTAGGTGTTAAAAACTGCATTGCAATTTTGATACAATTAGCTTAATCATCCATTATCATTTTTAGAATAAATACTTTTGTATGTAAATAAACTTGGCTCTTCAGAATATTCCAAGTATGAAAATTGGAAATGGTAAAAAAAAAATTTTGATCACAGAGCATTTACCTTCTTAAATGGGCGCACAAGTAGCAAAAGTATAACCTGTGAAAGCAAGGAGACACATGAAGGTAAAAAAGAGAGTCCATAGTTTTACTCACTATACAAGTTTTACTCACTATTACAGGTCCATAAAAATTATCGATTAGAAAACAAGGAATAATAATTTTGCGGCTGTAAACGAGCGGATTTGAGCTTGAGCTCGGGCTATAAAAGCCAAAACAACATATAATTTGAAATAAAGTTAATATTAGAGAATAAAATTATACAAAAATAAATAAATGAGCCCAAACGAGTTTCCGAGGTCGAGCCTTGTTGAGCTCGGGATCGGCTCGGATTTACCCAAACCGAGCATGAGCCGAGTTATAACTGAACCGATTCCAGGCTTAGAACATTTACCAACTCAATAAAAGGGAGGAGGTATTATTTTGTCGTTCTCGTCCTCGTTTGGCGGCTTTTTTGAAGATGATGAGACTATCCATGATTAACCAAGTGCTACAAATCAGCTGTACTGTACTGTAGGCCAAGATTTTTGAGCAGCAGTTGATTTACAAGTGATAGTGCTAAGTACAGACGTACGATGATGGTGCCCAAAATTTGGCTGGGTGTAAAGTAGCTAAAGTTGTATACTTGCGTGCCATCAATATGCTACTTCTCAATCTAGTAATGGTAGTCACCACTAACATATCTTAAACAAGACGTTTGATATTTGATTTATCTCTTTGAAAAGATGATATGGCTTTCTTTAATTACCAGATTGCGAGCTACGGAACCAAGGGATCGGGGTATATAACATTAAGAAAGACGGTTAAAGTTCTCCGAAATACCTGATATAATTTCAATAACGACCGCGTTAAGTTCTTTACATGACTCCTAGTCTTCAGCCTTAAAGTCTGAAAAATAGACAATCAAAATCGAATTAATATGAAGATAGCCAACAGACAAAGCTGATACAACCATACGATTACAACTACTCAAGTACTCAGTCAATACCGGAATTAGTTAGTTAGCAAGGGCAACGGCATCCTTCACCAATGCAAATTGAGATTTCGATTAAAATTTTCTATTTTTTTTTATTTCATGTTGTTTTAGTTGATCATTTCCTCGAAAATTTTCCCATAACTATAAATCCTGATTTCGTCCTTATACTCATAAAAGCTTTATAGTGCTCCGTATATGAGTACATCTAATACTCTGAACAGTCTGAAGAATCAGGATATGATTTGCATTATGAATTTATGACCTTTATAGTGATGTAAACTCAGGTGTCTCCTCTATCAATTTAAACAGTTCAACTCAGATTCCAATCATTCATCTAACTCGCACTAGTTGACGTACTCACATTCACATACCATCAAGAGTTCCCCTGTGGCTACTCCAAACCGTCCTCGAAAACTTTTTGATGTCGGTAATCATATCCAGTACCACTTTTTAGAATCTACGGTTTTCAAAACAGAGTCACTAGTATCACTACCTAAAAAGTTTGTCACGTTGATAATTGCCTATTACAAGAGCAGCCATTATTGCTTGTGACGTCTCGAAACCACCTTTCCTTTTTAACATTATTTTAAACGGTTGTGAGACGTCACAAGTTTGTGACGCATTACAAATGAGAATGCGTGACAAGAGACTCCTTGCTACCCCTTATGTCCGTCCAATTCATTATACATACATATGATAAAATGAGGAAGGGAGAATTTGAAAAAGCGTAGCAAATAGGTCTCTAAAATTCTGTCGTACCAAGAATATCCACACCTACTGTATGATATCTTGATTTGTCACCCATTAATCCAAAAAAGGTCAAACACCAACAAAAATGATAAACTAGAGAAGTCAACTACCACCCAAATATACACTACTATGATATTTTCAGATTTTGGCACATCAATGCAATCATACAAGGCATCACTAATTATTGCGTGGGATGGTTTATCGAATAAAAAGACAACTCTGTTTATTAACAATAAATGAATGTTTTTTTCTTTTACACAACTAGACAGTCTCACATATAAGACAGTCTGACTTTATAATTGGTGTATAACGCATTTGTGCTTTAAAATAAGTAGGCGTCTTCTTTAAAGTTGGAGTTGGTCTCCCTTAAGACACGTCATTTTGGTCTGAAATAATAAGATGAGATTTTGAGAGCATTTTACAGCCAAATGTGACCACTTTTGGAAGTTACCATAAGCGGTAACACTAGTTGGACCATAGTGGTTACATCTGACTATAAAATGGTCACAAAATCCCGTCTTTTTGGTAAGACGGTAATGGTTTGTCAAAAACAAGAATTTTAGTTAAAGTTGAATCAAAATTGAAAGTGGGTGGATCCTAGTTACTAATAAGAGCTCGACAACATGCTCTAATGGAGATTGCTAGGACCTCACGACATGACAATTTGGTGATGCTCTTAAGTACAAATAGTACATAGCAATCCAACAAAGGTACACAAATTGCATACAAGTTGAATCCACTTAGGACGATTTATTGGATGACAAATTGCAATCCAACAAAGGCCAATTATTGGATGACAAGTGGATCAAATTGTCAATCAAAGGCAGTCCCAAATTAGAAAGGTAGACAATTTACTAAGACACTCAAAAATGGAAAATGTAAACAAATGACCGGGAGTCTGGGAAGGAGGGGGTATAAAATAGCACTTATCGTTCAAATCATTACGCATTTATAGGCTTAGGTTTCATGGAAGCCTAGTCATAAACAATCTCTACATTGACTTAGATATAGGAACAGGAACATGGATTCTGCAATACAGAACGAAATAGAAGTTCCCTAGTTTCAACACATAATCTGGATCTCAGATTTTTAAACGGAACTCTCTCTACATATCCTAGCAAAACTGCGAACTTGGACAACATGTGTATTAAAAGATACGGAATATTGTCTCATTAAAATACCTTTCTGAAGCATTTTCGGTTACCACTAACAAATTTCGCTGTAATTGCTGGAGAACAAAAATCTTACAGTTTTCTCATCTCAGAATGGGGATATATATCCTAACAAAAATGCAGACGATAGTTTAAATTGATATGCGACTGGAAACAAGTTATATTGTACATACCTCAACAGTGAGTAATGATGCTCCATATATCAACATTCAGCAACTGGTTATTCAGACACTTTGACATGCGCCTGTGTTGAAAAACATAGCTGCAACTTCCAACCCACTCCAAAAAGTCTATGCGCCACAGCTTGTCTTCTTCGTTTCCTCCATGCAGGCCTTTTCGAAAAGTATCCACCTCAAAACCATTCCTACACAGCAAAAAAAAGAAACATACTATGAAAAGCCAAAATCAAAACTTCATCACTCAGGGGTATCAGTATGGTAACCAGCTGAAACCAGTCATTTAAGCTACTTAAAGGCCTTGTTTTCCGAAATGTCTGGTTGAAGGGACGTCGTTACTGCAACTGTGGCCACCTAAAGCATTAAGTCGAACATGTAAGCTCTTTCTTGCCTGTTGGTTTTTCATCACGTCTTGAGAGTTGATATTTATATTGCTTTATCGCACATGGATCCAAGATGTATAGGCTAGTTCCTCTCCATTAGCAGTAAAGGGAATCAAGTAGAGAAAAGGGTTCAGATCCACATAATTCATTATCAATTAATAGTATATAGCACGGTATACGTCAACTGCAGCAGAAACGACCAACTTGTGTTTTGCAGTGAGTCTTTAACTATTAATGCTGCCCAAAGACTAACATTCTTAGCCCTAAGAATATCTCCAATGATGCATAATCAGTAGTAACACTCTCCAAAGAAATGAGAAGAGTGCCCGTTCAGGGAAAAGACATTCTCTCGCACACTAGCTATCACTCCGCCGCTCAGCCACCGTTCCATGTCAGAAGATCAAAACTAAGAGAACAAAAATTTGCAGTCTTTGAAAAGACCCAAGACATCTTCATACCTCAATGACATTCCTGGAAATATTACAGATTTCTCCTCTCATAATAGGTAAATACACCCAAACAAAATGCAGATGATAAGGAGTATGTACCTCCGCATAATATTGAAAGCCATGATGCTCCATGTACCATCTACATTCAGCAGCCAATGTTACTCCAAACACTTGGAAATACGCTCCGTGTTGAGAAACATAGCTTGCAACTTCCAAATTACTCCCAAAAGTTTATTGGCCACAACTTGTCTTTCTTGTTTCCTCCATGCACGCATGGAGAAGTGTCCACCTCAAAAACCATTCTAAGCAGAGCAACAAGATCATATGAAAAGCTCTGGTGAAACGTGCCCACCTAAATCAAGTCAAACAAGTACGCTCTTATTTGCCTGTTGGTTTTTAAATCATACCTTGAGAGTTGGTAGTCAAGTTGCTTTATCGCACATTGATCCAAGATGTAAAGAATTTGTGTCCATGAGCAGAAGAGGGAATAAAGTAGAGAAAAGGGTTCACTTCCACAGAATTCATGATCCCTTTTCATAAATTTCTATAAGTGCAAGGCACCCACCAAAGCTCTCAAAACAGAGACCTGCAAACCATTTCTCTGAGAGAACAATCAGCAGTTCTTGCTCAAAAAACTCTAATTTAAGACTCCGGGGCTCCTCTTTGTCATACTATGTAATACTCGTAGTATTTTGGAAGTATAGGCAGCAGAAACGGCCGGCTTG
This sequence comes from Silene conica, assembly GCA_029255685.2. NCBI lineage: Eukaryota > Viridiplantae > Streptophyta > Magnoliopsida > Caryophyllales > Caryophyllaceae > Silene > Silene conica. The sequence goes on from CM055319.2 coordinate 74,258,430, forward strand.
TGTTTTGCAGGGAATCTTTATATATTAAATGCCGCCTAGAGAATTTTAACATCCTTAGGCAAAAGAATATCTTCAATGATGCATTATCAGCAGTGACACTCACCAAACAAGAGAGAAAAGTGCCCTTCAGGGTAAAAACAGTTCTCTCTCATGCTAGCTATCCACAGCTCAGCCACCATTCATGTCAGAAGATCAAAACTAAGCAGTGTACATCCCACTGTGGATAGCTAGCATGCGAGAGAACTAAGCAGTGTACAAATAGAAAACCATTAGGCCATGGAATGGACTCTCAAGCAAATAGAAGAATGTTTTCCGCCTGATATTAACCAATTATGTTGTCAATTAACAGAAGAAGTTGACAGACTCAACCTGCATAAGATATCTGGCTTAACAACTCGTAAATTCTCTTCCAAGATCCAACCATCAAGTGTCTACCTCCCTCTTACAGATTAGGGCTCGCTATAAAATCTTTCAGCTTCACCATACCTAATACAAAGAATAAAGGCATTATGGGGACAGCACATAAAGGCTTCAAGTCCATTCCTCTATTAGCCAAAACCAGTACACAGAAGGTGGCTCGTACGAACAAGAAAATAATAAAGTGAAGCAAGCAATTTCCCCCCTAACAACCTCGAATTCATTAGATCCAACCAACCTCCACCCTTGTTTAAGTGTACATGTCAAAACAGACTAAATTATATATAGAAAAATGGAGAAGTGTAACATCAGGAGACAAACGCAAAAAGATATCCACTTCCTAAAACCCTTCCGTATCCAAAATATCCACACAACCATAAATATTCTTCTATTTACTTTGCGTGCAATGTCTAACCTTCTACTCCTGATCCATTGCATAGTGTAGATCCATCAGAAATTACCACTGCCTCAAGGAAAAAGAATCCTCCGAATTATAGTTTTCGCACCCCTTAAACTTTACAAGTATTCCAGGCTTAAGGATGCTCTAATCCTGACTCTCTTACAGAAATATCAAATTCTGTTCTACAGCTGATTGTAGTGATAGCATGGCACACAATTGGACAAGTATGGTGCGCATAAGAAATTCAAGGCAGAAAAAAACAACCGTCTAACATATCTTTGGACTTCTAAAAAAATCATTGAAATAACGGCACCCGTGCTATTGCAGGAGTGCATGAACTTACAGGAAAGTCAGTATAACGGTGGTGTACCACAGAAAATATATCCCTAGACGGCTAGACTTCCGTAAATTCCCAAGGGATACCAATAGTTCCAAGTTCTAACAGACTCATGCCGACATTAACGCAGCACTAATATTGGCATTTGCCCTGTTTTGATCACAGGCATATTTCTACGAATGAATGCTCAGTTGAAAATAAATTTAAGCCAGGTATACTCGTACAGTCGTACCTTACTACATCTACGATACATTTAAATCAGAACAAGAAGGGAAAAGCAGCACAAGGATGAGGAAATTCGCAATCCGGCCATGAAGTATCAAACCATCAGTAAAGTGTAAGCTATGAACCACCAATGCTAACTGAAACTCAGAAAGACATAAACAATGGCAAACGAAAAAGCATAAAGCCGTCATTGAGCCCGTTTCTACCATGATAAATTACCTGTCAACTACATTGCCTCAAACTCAAATTTCGACATTTGAAATAAATCGATTAACTCGAGCTCAAAATTCTTATCAACGCCACCTCAAGCAAACTCGAACACAAATTAAAGCAAAAGTAATCGCTAATCGTACAGTTTTAAGCTTAATGATCGAAAGTTCATTGTAGAAGTCACATAACCTACAACAATGTGAAAACTTTCGAGTCATGCAGGCTGCAGCTTAATAATAGCTGAAGCAATGAATAACCTTAAAATTAGGGTTCAGCAACAACGATAACAACAAAATCAATTGAAAATCGAGGTGTTATACAGCTGATCACAATAATGCAATTCGGAATAGAGTAACAATCACAATCATAGCGAATTGAATGTTCGAATTCCCATTAATGTTCGTTATTGATCATCGGCAAACCCTAGAATCACGAAATTTGCAAAATCAATTTGCAGCTGATTAATTCTTGTAATTCAATTAATCCGATTAAAGATAGAGAATAAAGAGAAATTTACCGATGAAAGTTGAATTAGTCCGATTAAATGTTTTGCATTCTCAAGTATGGCAATCATTGTTCTTCAAACATAGTAGAATTTCCTTTTACATTTTTTTTCCCTCGTTTTTACTGCGGTGCCCTTGACTTTTGCGGGTAATATCGGGGTAATATTTGATCAAGTTAGAGCTGTCTTCGGGCTAGAAGCGACGATCATTAACACGACCCGAAAATACAACACGAACCTCACACGAAATTAGCGGGTATCCAAAATGGGTTATAATTGGGTTATGTTATTTTGAATTTGAAATAAGGCACGAAGTTTGTCTATTCGTGTTGTAAATTTTAAATTTGAATGCATTGTATTTATATGGGTTGGATAGGTTAAGCAGGTCAAACGGGTTTAATGGGTCAAAATTGATCTGTTAATACTTAAATGGGTTACACAAGTCGGATTGGGTTATTGAAAAAATAAATGGGTTGGATTAGGGTGGATGCATGTAACTTGTTTATCTAATTGGGTTGGGTTAAGGTTAAGGGGGTCATGACCATTTAATGGTGACACGAACACGAACCCGATACAACCCGATCTGTTTGCTAAGTCTACTTCGGCCGAGGCCGGTTGACCGGGGGTAGGGCAGGCACATTAATCACTAAGGCCCTGTTCTTTTCGGCTGAAACGAGTTGAATTGAATTAATTGGAGTAGGGCTTAATTGAACTAAATTGGGTGGAACTGAGATGAAGTGAATTTAGTTGAATTAAAAGCTAATTTTGTGAAGAGATTAACTAAAAATGATTGATTGAACATAAATAAAATTTAACGGAATACAACTAAAGAAAAACTGAAAGGGGCTGAAATTAAGATAGAAAGAACAGAGCCTAATTCTAACGCAACTACACCTAGCTACAAATCACAAATGGCCCGTGCATTATATTACTCCCCTAAAACTCATCAATAATAAGTGGATAACATTACCAACATTAGAACAAACATTAGTCCTCCAAATGTGTTCTTAACTTCTTATTACTAGTACTATCCCTTTCCAAGTAAACAGAAGAGGAGAGATTTTAGTTCACAAATTCTCATTTGTGACGGTAATATCTATCGTAAATTTGTTACGGGTTAAATAAAATTCATTTAGACAAACTATTTGTAATTCTCTATGTATTTTTATTCTTATTTTATCTCATTAAATGGTTATACTTAACCCGTCACAACCTTGTGACCCGTTATAAAAGAGACCTATTGTTTTTAGGTTGTTAATCAGTGTTTACTTGTTTGGTGATAGTGTTATCTACAATGAACCAATGAAAAACACAAATGAGTGTTTTAGGAAACTCTCAAATCTTTTTCGTTATCCTACTCGACAACAAGTTTAACGGCCGTATTAATTGTGATATCAACTTTTGATGCTGAAACATGCATCTCAATTAGCAGGGATTTAATTAGTTTATTAAAGGATTTTCCAATATTAATTGTTCTATTTTCATTCAACTATAACTTCTATGCATGCAATATTCATTAGATTGTTTCAAATAATTCATTAAACTATAACTATGTTATATATATACTAGTAACAAATATAATAATACCTATATATGGATGTTTGTTACGTATTTAGCGTTTTGTTGTTACCGACATTATATACTCCTATATTACAATAAGGTATAACTATGTACAATGATCAAGATACAACATTTTCTTAAAAATGACACCGAAAAACTCCACAACTAAAGCTGGCAAAAACGACCTAATCTTGGGCTTAAAAATGATCTGAAATGTGTGATCTGAACTTGACTCGATAGACTCGAAGCAACGCGAGCAGAAGTAACCCCAGTTGACCCGATAAACCTGAAATGGCTTACTTAAGGCAAATTTACAATTATGACTCAAAATAACACAGAGTAACGACCTGAACATGACTTGATAATTGTTGACCTGTAAATTACACGACTAAACTTGACCTTAATGTTTCATTTACCAGGTTCACCAAACCTATATAATCCGAAGTGATCCAAAATGAGTTGATAGACTCACAATGACTTACTTAAGGCAAAATCATGATTATGACTCAAAATAACACAAAGCGACCACCTAACCCGACCTGAACATGACCTGATAATTGTGACCTGTAACTTACACGACCAAACTTGACCGTAATGTTTCATTTACTAGGTTTACCACACCTATATGTAAGACCGTCTTATACAAAAACAGACCGTCGAGACACCGATAATCCGATATAAGTCTTGTCACAACCTTAATTTCACTCCACCATCCACTAGGTTATCAACCATATGAAGGAAAATCAGTGGATACAATTTGCAAAACACACAAAACACAAGACAATTTACATAAAAAGCCGAAAACAAATACAACTTGAGGCAGAAAAATCTATTTTGTTTTTTAAAAAAAATAAAAAAAATGAAAACAAAATCTAGTACATACATATGATTATGTGGTTATATGATATGGGCAAATATGAAGAATGGTCCTACAGTCCTCAACCATCCCACAAAACTTGAGCAATCTAATCCCCTAAAGGCTAAGAATATCCCAAACCATATCTTCCTAACTAAACTTATGACCTTTCATTTAAGGGTGATGAGGATCATCCTTATACTATATAGTCTACTATACCATTCTGCATAACCCTCATTCACAACACAAGCTTAACACATAATAATAAGGTGTATATTCATATATACAACTACAACATTTCTAATATGGCTTCTTTGTTGTCCAACACCGCCATGGCTACCGCTACTGCGGCCGCCCAGGCTAACATGGTGGTTGCACCTTTCTCTGGCACTTCTTTGAAGTCCACCTCCGCCGCCCCCTTTTCCAGGAAGAGCAACACCGTTACCCTTCCTAGCAAAAGCACCAGAGTTAACTGCATGCAGGTATATAATTATGTCAGCTAGTTTACCTGGTAAACCATAATTCATATCATGAGAGCTGCATGGTACTCATGAGTCATGACCTGTGTTCAAATCTCGTGAGCATCATTTAACTAGTTGATGTAAATGTCAGCTAGTTTACCTGGTAAACCCAGGAGGTCATGAGTCATATCATGATAACTGCATAGTACTCATGACCTGTGTTCAAATCTCGTCAGCATCATTCAGCTAGTTAATGAATTACCCATCTGATGAACTAATGTTGAAACAGTATCTAAGGTTCAAATCTAATTATAATTCGATTCCCGTGTTGGTAATGTTTTTTTTGTAGGTGTGGCCACCACGTAACTTGAAGAAGTTCGAGACCCTATCATACCTTCCACCTCTAACAGAGGAGCAATTGTTGAAGGAGATTAACTACCTTCTAATCAAGGGATGGGTTCCTTGCATTGAGTTCGAAGTTGGAGTAAGTTTTTTATAAGACGGTTTTACAATTAGCAGTACATGTTGACATGTTGTGTATGACTAACAAAATGGATGTGATGATGCAGACCGCGTTTGTATACCGTGAGAACAACAAGTCCCCAGGATACTATGACGGAAGGTACTGGACAATGTGGAAGCTACCCATGTTCGGATGCACTGACGCTTCCCAAGTGGCAGCTGAGGTCGTCGAATGCAAGAACGCTTACCCTGATGCCCACATCAGAATCATCGGATTCGACAACAAGCGTCAAGTCCAGTGCATCAGTTTCATTGCCTACAAGCCTGAATAAGAAGCTTGTTTAATTATGCATCAGTTGATTTTATTTTCCTAATGTTGTTGTTGGGAATTTACGTTCCCAATCAATCTGTTTTTATAATTTGTGCATTCTCTCGGATTTGTAATGGAATGTAATATAGAGTATTCTACTCTTTATACTATCTCCCCTTGTTCGCATTCATACTTCTCTATGTCGTTCATCGTTTTATCTCCACTTCCGTTTTTCCTTTTCTTTCTTTTTTCGCTTGTTGAGATGGGAGTTCACCCATGGCGTTTTAAAGGAGGATTCATGTCAGCCGAACCCAAATCATTGTACAACATTCTTCAATGGAAGTTAATACAACAAGATATTTTCGTTGTCTTCTTCTTAAGCTTTCTATATATACTTCATCAATGGCGACTTCCGGGTTCATCCATGGAAGTTGTTCCTGTTACTCTGTCCAATTTCACATGGTATCGGAGTTTCTGTTTACCTTTCCATTGCTTCCGCATTTACTCTGATGATGCGAGGCTTAGTCGTCACGCCCTATCAAACAATATTTATATACTCAGCAAACTATTAGCAAGTACGTAAGTCAGGGCCGATCTATGGAACGGTGTGCTTTAGGTCCTAAATCTATCTATTCTATGTTAACAAGTCACATAGAAGATGGTGTTGAGTTAGAACCGAGTTAGTGTATATCTTATGGTTTCTAGGTCTACTTAGGGTCTTGGGAGTCGAGTTAGTGTTGTAATACCCGGATATTTTGAAACTTGCAAAGGAAACTTGAGATGCGTCATAGATCTTATTCTAGACGGGAGACCATTCGGGAATGAATTATGACTATAAGATGGATCGAGTATAACCTATACTGGACTTAGATAGTGGAGTTGTTATAATGCCCGTCTACGGAAGGGTTGTCTTAGAACTGGCATAACTTGAGATCTAGACATGATATTGATGTCATTTCAATTGGAGGTGCATGCTATTTTGTTCTCTTACGATTCCAACAGTAGGTCACACACCCAAACTGACCAAGAAACGAGCGAGATATGACTATACTACGAAAAACGGTCATTGCTGAGAAATGAGATTCTACTCAATCGAGTGGACCTGAGCATAACACGATTTTAACCCTTCTTCCCCACTCCAAATTTTTTTCTATTTCTTCCTTATCTCTCCAAATTCTCTCCCTTCGCTTAGATTGATGATGGAACACTCTTTCTAGCTAATACATGATCTATCTTTGTAAGTCAAGTATACTTGTTCTTATCTTTTCTAGTAAACCTTAGAATTTGGGGGGCTTATAGTGGGTGTTTAATTAGAGTTCTGTTAGTTAATATGGGTAATTAAGGAGCCTTAATAAGCGGTTATGGGTTATATTAGTATATATGATGCTTAGTGACGATATTATGTGAATATGTTAGGATGCTACGGTCTTGCGAGACGGAATCTTGTCGGAATGGTCTGAGCTTGCGGACATGCTTTTAGGTAGGTTAATCCTACTCGGTTTCAATATTGTATGCATTGAGTTTATTGTATTTGATGTTAGTTGTCTCACATGATTAGTATAAGTGATTGTGGCATGGTTAGTGTTAATGAACATGAGTAAGTAATCGGTAATGATGGCTAAGTAATTCATGAAAGTATTTAAGAATAATGCTAATTAAGTTGATGGTTATGAACGACATGGAATACGAAATTGGTAGGCAAGCATGAAATTGTGTGTGTTGGTTTGTCATATCACATGAGGTATCAGAATTGGGACGGTAATGTATTGCCATGCATTTATCATGTTATTATGTTTATCGGTATTGGTGACGGATTATTGTGGATCTTGTTGTGGAGACGGAAGGCGGTTGGGAGACCGTCTTCCACTTGAGTTACCTCTTGGAGCTTCGCACTCCAAGAGGAATGTGCATATTAATGACTCGAGTTTGGTGGGGCACATGTGGTGAGACACGATGCCTGGTAGAGGACCACAAGTAACTCTCGGACCCGGTGTCGTAGGTGCGTCTGTTACACCTTGTGTTGTGAGTACAACTGGGTGTGCCCGGTACTCAGGGTTGTGTTGAGGTGATAGGTACTATAACACCCCCGATTCCCAAAGAGCCTTATCTAGACCTTCCTTAGCAACCAAGGATGCTACCATCTCAGTTTCTCGAGGAAAGTAAATATCAAATAGATTATCCAAGAACAATTATAAAGTTATTACAATTACTAGAACATCTATAACCTTCTAGCAAACTTTACAAAACAAAAGTGAGGCCTAAGTAATAACAACCAGTGATAACTATGACATTGATCTCATGTCGTCTCGACCTATCCCATGGCAACACAAGCACAAAGCCTCAACACCTGAAACTATCCCACTGCTCACCATTACCCATAAGTCAATGGATTATCGCAAGTGCAGATAGTGAAGATAAGACACACAAAAGGACACCATATCAGTACAAGCACAAGAACAAATCCAAGCAATATACAAAACAAGATAAATAATATTAGAATGTAGATCATACCACCAATCCTCGGCAACACGTCATAAAGACCAAACAACATCTTGTAATACCATCACACTACAACACCGACACCACTACCATCATCTCTACATACAACCCCCACTTGCTCACGGCAAGGGGTACCCAAATCCTTAATGGTGCACACCCCTTCCGTGGCGGGGACCACGAATTCCACATCTCAACGCTGTTAATACCGTCATCACATCTCGTCGCTACCAATACCGTCACCAGGAATTTTGGAATTTAGGGTTCGAAAATGTAATCTGATTTGGGAAATTGGGGAAATGTGAATTTAGGGTTCCAGTCAATTAGGGTTTGAGCAACAACAAAAACAAAATCCTTGTGATTCCGTTAACCATAACAAACATAATGATAGCGATTAACGCCCGATTGTCATTGAATGACCGTTTTGAATTCCGTAATTTGCAATGCAATTGACAATCGAGGTTTTAAACTGCTAATCACAAGATTCACAACAATACAATTCAGAAATAACAAAAAGCTCGATCATAGCGGTTTAATGTTCGTAAATATATTGACTGGAAACCATCACATAGCGATAGAAGATATTCCGTTAAATTGTAATATGCCGTAATCAGAATAATTTCAGTATTAAATAACCAATCATAATTGCAGCCGAATAGTTAGGAGAAAAGATACAATCTAAAATGCAACTTCATAAAACTAAAAAGCGAAAGCTAAAATTTCACAACGATATGTAAGATTGTAGGAACGACTCTCCTTATACAAAAAGGAGACCGGTTAAATATACATCATTCGTCAGAATCGTCACCAGTCAATCAAAATTCTTCAAACCTTCACCAACCATACAACAAAAACATGACCCTACTAACCTCACGAGAGGGTCAAATATACACCACATTGTGTATTTTAATAACGAGAGACACTAAAACATTTTATTTTAGACCTAAAATATAATTTATTTTTTCATAAAACAGTCAAATTCGACAGTTGAACACGCACCCGTATCAGATACTTCCAACCAGGTCCAACCAACGTAGACCAGAAAATTATATCATAGTACAACTTGAGGCAAAAAAAAAAAGTCGATTTTTTTCAAAAACTTTGTAAATTATGTGGTTATATGAGAAAATAAAAATGGACCCACAATATCACTCACCCCATCACTAAAAGTTTTCATAGGCCAAGAAATTTTGAAACCTTATCTTGGTAACAAAACTATGACCTTACATTTAAGGATGTAGATGATGATGTACATGCTATATATTGTTGAATGATTTAGTCCATAACCCTCACACATACCAGCAACAAAAGAAAAAGGGTCATTTCAAATACAGTAATAGTAGATATACTATGGCTTCCTTGATGTCTAACGCCGCGGTCGCCACCGCTAGCACAGCCGCTCAGGCTAACATGGTGTCACCTTTATTCACTGGTTTGAAATCCACCACTTCTTTCCCTGCAAAGAAGAGCAATGTCAACCTTACTAAACATGCTGACAAAAGTACCAGAGTCAACTGCATGCAGGTACGCGGTTTCATAATAAGTTTATTGTAGGAAAAGCCGGTTAATTCGTATAGGGCAGTCCAATTCAGTGACATTGAATAAACTGAAATGTAAATTTGAGCTACATACAATCGCTAACCATTTTCATCATTTTTTAGAACGTGTTATTATGTAAATGTCAGCTAGTTTACCTGGTAAACCCATCACTCATAACATGGGAGCTGCATGGTATTCAGGACATGTGTTCAAATCTCGTCAGCATCATTCAACTAGTTGATGTAAATGTCAGCTAGTTTACCTGGTAAACCCATCCCTCATATCATGAAAGCTGCATGATACTATGACCTGTGTTCAAATCTCGTCGGCTATCATTCAACTAGTTGATGTAAATGTTAACTAGTTTACCTGGTAAACCCATGACTCATATCATGGGAGTTGCATGGTGCTCATGACCTGTATTCAAATCTCGTCAGCATCATTCAACTAGTTGATGTAAATTTCAGCTAGTTTACCTGGTAAACCCGTGACTCATATCATGAGAGCTGCATGGTATTCATGACCTGTGTTCAAATCTCGTCAGCATTATTCAAGTAATTGATGTAAATGTCAGCTAGTTTACCTTGTAAACTCATGACTCATATCATGAGAGCTGCATGGTACTCATGACCTGTGTTCAAATCTCGTCAGCATCATTCAACTAATTATAATTCAATTCCCGTGTTGGTAATGTTTTTTTTGTAGGTGTGGCCACCACGTAACTTGAAGAAGTTCGAGACCCTATCATACCTTCCACCTCTAACAGAGGAGCAATTGTTGAAGGAGATTAACTACCTTCTAATCAAGGGATGGGTTCCTTGCATTGAGTTCGAAGTTGGAGTAAGTTTTTTATAAGACGGTTTTACAGCAAGTCTTATCGTATAGTTAGTTGTTGTCTATGACTAACAAACTCGGATGTGATGTTGCAGACCGCGTTTGTATACCGTGAGAACAACAAGTCCCCAGGATACTATGACGGAAGGTACTGGACAATGTGGAAGCTACCCATGTTCGGTTGCACTGACGCTTCCCAAGTGGCAGCTGAGGTCGTCGAGTGCAAGAAGGCTTACCCTGATGCCCACATCAGAATCATTGGATTCGACAACAAGCGTCAAGTCCAGTGCATCAGTTTCATTGCCTACAAGCCTGAATAAGAAGCTTGTTCAATTATGTTGTTGCTGATTATCTTTTCTTTAAGTAATGTTTGTTGAATATTTTCGTTCCAAATTCTGCTTTTTCAATTCGTGCATCCCGGATTAATGGAATGTAATATAGAGTATTCTACTCTTGATACTTGCTTCTTGTTTGCTATTCAGAGTTTCTCTATGTTCATCCATTCTTTGTATCTCAATTTGTGCGCATCCCGGATCAATGCTATTTCGCTTATTTTTATTCTGCAATATTTCATTCGACATATATAACTTGGAACCTGCAAACCTGCAGCACCTCCGAACATTCTAGTAATTAAACGGAAACATGGTATAACATTTAACCAAGTGGTATTAGTCCAGTGGTAACTGAGTTAAACCTTAAACCTTGCAGAAATGCAGGAGTTGATTACCAGCTGGGCCGATGACCATTGGACACTGCAGTTTCCGAAGGGGTGGCTTACATGGTCTATGTGGGGGTGCGGGAATGTATGGGCCCGGGGATTAAACCCCTCGTTACCAAAAAAAACATGGTATAACATTTGACGTTGCCGGGTCATTAGAGTTTCTAGTATCGACAGCAGATCTCAGAGAATCTCTATACAGTAATACAGAACGAGGATCAGGCAGTCGAATGTCTTCGGAATATTTTTATACCAGACAGGTCTTTGATGCACCTATGATTCGATTTCCTTCCACCCTGAAAGGCATCCAGCACAATTACACAGTCTGAAGTTTCTTAGTGATATACAGACAGTAAGAAACAAGTAATTGATAAGTCATCTATCAACAGAAAAGGAGCACTGCACAGCAATTAGCATTAGAAGTATTTCAGTTAATCTGCGACCCTAACAAAATCGTTGTGATGTCGCAGACCGCGTTTGTATACTGTAAGAACAAGAACTCAGAAGGATACTATGACAGAAGGTACGTACAGGACAAGGTGGAAGATATCGAAACGTACGACATGGTTGGCAAAAGAACAAAGGTATGAAGGAGGTCCCTTATCTTGTATGGCTGCTGCTAGACTGCTAAGGGATGTGTAAGGTCCCCATTACTGACACTCTGCCTGCTTCATGAATCAAATGGCCAAGACTAATAACCCTAAAGCCAACATTATAATACATTTAGGTCTTGTTCTTTTCGGCTGAAACGAGATGAATTGAATCAAATGGAGTAGAGCTTAATTGAACTAAATTGGGTGGAATTGAAAGTTAATTTTGTGAAGAGATTAATTGAACATAATTGATTGAACGTAAATAGAACCTAACGGAATACAGCAAAACAAAACCTAAATGAATTGAAATTAAGCCAGAAAGAATAGTCGAATATGCAATAATTCAATTAAGTAAAAAAAGGAGGTAGTAATAGAATAGAAAAAGATATAGGGGGTGAAAAAGATTAATTGAGATAAAATAAGATTTAGGAAAGAGAGAATAAAAGATAAATAAGGTAAAAAAGAGAAATTTAAGTAATTATATGGTTGGAATATATTAATTAATAAGTTGATATTTAATGGAAGCTGACGTGACTGTTATTATTCACGTTATTGGCCGAAAAAAACTGAAATTATGAGGTTGAATGAGAGAACTCCATTAGCCTAATTTTGAAACCTGGTTGCGTCACATCAGTTTTACATTTTGCTTTTATGTATATAAATAATGATAATGATGGTAACGATAATGATTATTTTATATTTATATACATAAAATTAGACTTAACTTTATCTAGGTTGGATGTAGATCTTGTGGCAATGTGGTTCGTCACGTCGAGTCGATTTTGGTTTGCAATACTATCGTGTTGAATTTGCTCGGGTTCAGGATGGGTTACTCGAGTCTGTCTTGTTAATTCTAAATCTAAGTATGGAAGTATGATAATGTCGAATTATCAACCAAACCAAACAAAATCAACTTTTCACCAATTAATAAAGATAAAGATATAAATTGAACAAACATATACTTCATATATATAAACTCGAATTAATCACAACATTCATCGCCGTAATTATTTATGCTACCATTCATTTACATATGATTAAAATATATCTTATGTATTGATCCGATAGACCCGAGCCGAAAGTGTGTCGTCCCAACACAGCGGGATTTGTATTAACCTAAAATGACACACTTAATCAACCCCAAATTACCCGAATTGACCGGATTTATATAAAGTTTTTCCATTATGATAAAATTTTCTTAATTATTGAGATTGACAAATTCTGGCACTTGTTCTAAAAAGCCCCTGGTTTAAAAATGCTATAAACCAGTTTCGGCCGAAAATCGGATAACCGTGTAAAAGTGATTTATAGTAGTTTAGACGGTCTAGAATCGAATAAGATATCTCATGATACGATTTCTGTCACGTGGTATAAAAACAGGCTGGAAAATAAAATTGGTCGTTCCGAGGCGTCCGACCACCCGAAACGGCTCGAATTGAAGTGTATAATGCACGTTTTCTAGGCCTCTGAGCTCCCAGAACAAAAATGTCCGGAAATCACACGGGTGGTTAATTGAGTAAGATAAAGCACGCACAAAAATTTTCAAAAACAGTGGAAGACATTTGACGTTGCCGGTATATTAGAAACCAGTTTCAGCCAAAAATCGAATAACCGTATAAAAGTGATTAGTGATTTATAGTACTGTAGTTTATAGGATCTAGAATCGAATAAGATACCTCATGATGCGATTACGGACATGTGGTATAAAAACATGCTGAAAAAAAAAAATGGCCGCTCCGACAACCCGAAACGGCTCGAATTGAAGTGTATAATACACGTTTTTAAGGCCTCTTGGCTCCCGGAACAAAAATGTCTGAAAATCACACGGATGGTTAATCGAGTCAGATAAAGCGGGCACAAAAAATTTCAAAAACATCGGAAGACATTTGACGTTACCGACTTACCGATATGCTATAAACCAATTTCGGCCGAAAATCGGATAACCGTGTGAAAGTGATTTATAGTATTTTATAGGGTCTAGAATCGAATAAGATATCTCATGATGCGATTTCGGTCACGTGGTATAAAAATAGGCTGGAAAATAAAATTGGTCGCTCCGAGGCCTCCGACCACCCGAAATGGCTCGAATTGAAGTGTATAATACCCGTTTTCTAGGCCTCTGAGCTCCCAGAACAAAAATGTCCGAAAATCACACGGATGGTTAATTGAGTCAGATAAAGCAGGCACAGAAATTTTCAAAAACATCAGAAGACATTTGAAGTTGTCGGTATGCTATAAACTAGTTTCAGTCAAAAATCAGATAACCAAATAAAAGTGATTTATAGTGGTTTATAGGGTCACGTGGTATAAAAATAGGATGAAAAATAAAAATAGCCGCTCCGGAACAAAAAGTTTACAAAAATTCCAAGGATGATTAATCGAGTCGGATAAACGGACACGTAAATTTTGAAAAACATCTGAATATATTTGAATAAGCTATAACACTAAACCTTTGTGGGTAGTTAATATGTGGGTTGGCCCATATAGCAATTTGGTCTACGAATTTGATCCATAACTCAAAAACCCTAAAATTCCAATAAGTAGCACTACACTCGTCCCCTACCCTTCATATTGCTATACACTCTTGCGCGCAGCTCACTATTTCTCTCTCATTTCCGCCGCTCAAAGGTAGATTCTGACGATTTCTATCTTTTTCAATCTCATATTATTGTCTATGCATGTGATGTATCAATCTTTTTTCCCATTCTAATAATTTAATTTCTTCAGTTATATACCAAAGAGGCTTGATGTTGTTAGAATGTGGTAATTAGATGACTTAATGCATATCCAGATGTTAGAATGTTGTAATTAGGTAAATTTGATGAATACCCAGATGTCAGAATGTGGTAAATTAGGTGACTTTGATGAATATTCAGATGTTAGAATGGGGTAAATTAGCTTATTTTGATGAATGCCCAGATGTTAGAATATGGTAATTAGGTGATTTTGGTGAATACCCATGTTAGAATGGGGTAAATTAGGTTATTTTGATGAATGTCCAATGTTAGAATATGGTAATTAGGTGATTTTGGTGAATACCCAGATGTTAGAATGTGGTAAATTAGGTGGCTTTGATGAATACCCAGATGGTAGAATGGGTTAATTAGGCGAACTTGAGCAATACCCAGATGTTAGAATGGGGTATATATTAGGCGACTTTTGATGTATATTCAGATGTTAGAATGGGGTAAATTAGGTGATTTTTGATGAATATACAGATTCTAGAATGGGGAAAATTAGGTGATTTATGATGACTCGTGCGATGTGAAGTTGATGAATACCCGGATGTAATGATAACAATGGTTTTTCAAGATGTAAATTTGTTGAATACCCGGATGTTGGAATGTGTTGGCAGATTAACAATTACGCGAATTGAGTAACCAGTTTCATACCCTGAGGTTATATGCTGTTAAATTGAGTAAACCCTACTTTGTTTTAGTTAGAATGTGTTCTTTGGCTGTTCACCTGTAATCTGTAATGTTTGATATTCATAAGCCGTGATACTACTCAGTCCATTTCAATCATTTGTTTACTTTTTATATTTGTGAGGTGTGTTTTAATCAATTAAACATATGATTGGGACGAGGGAGAAGTCAATATGACTCGGGGGTCTTATGTGTGCCGTTTGGCATGATAATTAGGGTTCTTCTTTTATTCTATCTGTTCTTGTAATTCTCCTCACAAAAGTTAAAGGTGAACAAATGAACCAACAAAGGCTATGTTATTCTTACTTTGTCGCTGTACCTAATTTTCTGCTGTTATTCCTAGTATGTCGTGTGGTTGCACAATTGTTTGCCTTGTGCCTTGTAACTTGTTGCCATGGCCATTTTGCATTGGTGCGACTTGTAGTGTTTTCAACTAAGCTTAAACGACATAAATGGGATATGTTATTGTGTGGTTGTGAATGTTTATTCACATTGGTGTCAAATTAGCCATTATAATTGCATTGGTTATTTTTTATTTTGAAATTATATGCAAAGTTTGAATCTCTTATCTGAATATTTTTCCTTAAATTTGTTGTTGATAGTTTGTTTAGCGCTGCAAATATGTTTACTGGTGCGAGGAAAATTCAAAAAGACAGGGGTCAAGAGACTAGTGAGTTTGAGGAAAATGTTGCTCAGGTAGGCTATCTTATCGTTGATATACTTGTCATCTGCCGATTGCTATATGTCAAGTGATTTTCTGTCATCGTTGATATTATCTATATTGGCTCCTTGTACAGACTTTATTTGAGTTGGAGACTAACAACAATGAGCTCAAACCTGATTTGAAGGATTTGTTCATCAACTCCGCTGTGTAAGTAGTCTAACTTTATTATCAGCACGTTGTTTCTAATTAATATTTGTTTACGAGTCTCATTCTTGGTATTATACCCCAATGCAGCCAAGTTGACATTTCCAACAACAAGAAGGCTGTTGTCATCCATGTGCCATACAGATTGAGGAAGGGTTTCCGCAAGATTCATCAGAGATTGGTTAGGGAGCTTGAGAAGAAGTTTAGCGGCAAGGTATAACTCAGTTTGTTATTAGTATTCAGATATGTTCCCTGATGCATAGCTTGTTTGAGAATTTTTATGTTTAAAATCAGTTGAGTTCTCGGAAACTTAAACTTGTTCCCATCACCGAACTTAATTAAACACCAAGCCGAGAAGCAACTTATACTTGATTGAGATTGCTACTTGTCTGTTATTTTATGCTGATTGCATGTCATTTTATATACACTAATTGCACTGAAATTGAGAGTTTCGCTCCACTAATGTTGTTGTGGCACGGTGTCTGTTCTCTACCATATTTTCATTATGTTCAGTAGTTTGTCCTGTTTTTGTTTTGGTAATATACTATCTTTGTTACAGGCTATTCTTCTTACATATTTATAATATATTTTTCAGGATGTTGTATTTATTGCAACCAGGAGGATTGTGAGACCCCCAAAGAAGGGTGCCGCTGTTAAGCGTCCAAGATCCCGTACTCTTACATCAGTGCACGAGAACATTCTTGAGGACCTTGTCCAACCTGCTGAGATTGTTGGCAAGCGTTGCAGATATCGTCTTGATGGCTCAAAGATCATGAAGGTAATCTTTACTTCATCTAGATTATGCGCTAGTGTATTGTATGCGTCATTTGATGCCTAACGTTGGCATTGTGTAGTCGACAGAACAATGAACTAATCCCATGTGAAAGTCCGGTTGTGCTTGCATGTTTGGATGCCTAATGTTGTTGATTTTTAATGCTAATTAGGTGTACTTGGACCCAAAGACCCGGAATGACACCGAATACAAGCTGGAGACATTCTCCGGAGTCTACAGGAAGCTTTGCGGAAAGGACGTTGTTTTTGAATACCCAATCACCGAGACAGCTTAGGTTAGCCCTCAAGGATGACTTAGAGTTTGTCCAATATTTTGAGCATGATCTTCATTTTCAGTTTATTAGTAGAACAAAGTACATTTCTGAAATTTTCTTTTTTGTGCCCGAGATTCGAGTTTGAAGTACTTGTATGACATCAACTTTTGAACCATATGCCTGCCTTGTTCAG
This sequence comes from Silene conica, assembly GCA_029255685.2. Classification (NCBI taxonomy): domain Eukaryota; kingdom Viridiplantae; phylum Streptophyta; class Magnoliopsida; order Caryophyllales; family Caryophyllaceae; genus Silene; species Silene conica. The sequence goes on from CM055319.2 coordinate 74,275,882, forward strand.
TTTATTTTGTTTGTGTAGCTTGATGCAGAAAGGCATTAGCTTTATCATCCTGATTCCGAGTTGGTTTGAAAAGTATTTCGTCTCATTTCTAACATATACTAGACTAATAATCCCAGTTGTCTCGGGATATTACAAATAGATTATTCAATAAGTCTCCCTTGTGACGGGTTACCCGTCACAAGCTTCTGACGGGAATAACATCCACATGGGTAGATAAAACAAAAGTAAAGTTGCATAGCTTGTGTATGAACTAATGATTGTTATGTTGGACGATTTCAAATATTTTGAATACTCGTATTTGTGTATCGACCGAATGTAGGCCGAAGAATGTACTCTGACCAACATACCCATACTTTGCAAGACATGTATGGATGTAATGTGGGCGTAAAGTAGTGACGTTCCACCATGCTTGAGTTGTCAAAAATATTTTACATGCCAGATTAAAATTGATATCGACGGATGTCACATGACCAATACAATAACTTTGGTTGGATTCTGATGGTGATACTCGACACTTTGTTAATAATATTGTAATGAAGTTGAAATAGGACAGCCTAGCGTAAGGGTGTTAACGAGCCGAGTCCGAGCTTGACCTTGCTCTGCTTGTGTCCGATTACAAAAACTCGAGCTCGAGCCGATCTTACCCGAGCTTGAAAAAAAAGCGTTCGTTATAAAGCTTGCGAGTTTTAACAAGAGCTCCAGCCAAATCGAGCTTATATAAAATTGTTTATTCTTTTATTTTTTCCTTCAATATTTTCAATAATAAGGTTTGAAGATTTTATGTAAAAATATTTAGCTAATCAACAAGATATTTGATATATATGCTAATGATAAAATATTTTTATAAAATATGAGCATATGTTTATAAAATATGATTAATATCTTATGTAATCTCAAATATTCGAGCCGCTCGCGAGTTTTTCTAGTCGAGCCAGCCTTTGCTCGGCTTGACTCGTGAAGCTCTCGAGCCGAGCTCACACGAGCCGAGCTTTGACCGAGCCGATCTCGGGTTGCTCGCGAGCTGTCTCGTCTCATTAACAGCCCTAGCCTAGAACGTGTATATGGAGATCGAACATTATACCCGATGTAGGTGGTTAAGAGGAGATGAATCACATAATTTTTTTCAGTGTAGACGGGCACGAGTAGTGCACGCCGTTTCTTTTTCCAGATGTTTATCGATCAATCCTGGTGAACAATTTATGCATTTGACGTTAAGAGGGTGAATCGGGTGGGATGTACTCAGACGTTCAGACCTATACATACCAGACGTTCAGACCTATACATACCAGGGGCCATGCCTGCTATAAACGACATTCTCATGCTTCGGCCTTGACGGCTGTTGTGCAATGACATAGAGCATGTAGTATTGTCTACATTCTTATGCACCAGAGTACGGCTCTGTAGCGAAATACGATAGCTGAAATCAAACCCATTGCTTTTCCAAGTAGTATATAACTTTTCATGTCTACAAAGAAAGTCTGGTTTAGGAAGAGTACATTCCTATACATCTAGGAACCAAAGTTCAGAACCCAAAAAAAAAAAAAAAAAAAAAAAAAAAAAAACTTCCTGATTTCTATATACTTTTGTGATAGCATATCTAGATACAACAGCTCTTTCACAAAAACAACAAATGGTATATCATAAACATATGAACACGTAAAAAAAGAGCGAACCAATTTGTCCGCTTGGTTGACTCACAAAAACTTGCTGTTGACACCAGCCCGGTAGATTTCTAGCAGGGAATCAGACGAAATGCTCAGCTTGGAGTTGGCCGGGGCAAATAAAACATCACCAGCCTGTATCTTCTCAGACGAGAAACCGGCTCTTAGGAATCCTGTTCCTTGAGTAACCAAAAACAGGGACGGACCTGCTACTGACGGTAACGAGGTGGTTCTCCCGTCAGTCAGGTGGCAATGATCAACCTCGAACTCCTCAAATGGAGGACGATACCTCTTTGTAGTTCCATCTGTGCCTTCTACATTGAAACCCCTTAGGATTTCAGGACAACCCTGTTGATAAAAAGGAAGACGTTTCAGAATTGAAGAGCACACCTCCTCATATAAGACCATGTTTATCAGTCGTTCCTGCAAACCTACCTAGATCGAGTTCTTGCATTAAAATACTAATATATACTTCTTAACCTACTTACTAGACCTAGTTCCTGATTTCGTTATTTTATCAAGCCCTAGTTTGACCTATTAATTCCGGCATTATTTTTGGTTAAATTAGAATCATGTATGGGGACCACATGCAAATACCAAGTTCCTAAACATGTACCAACAGGTCCATTTCAGACCATTTGGAACGGAACTAGTTCCTATAATTTATTTTACTTTACTTTTTTATTTTAATTAATTTTTGACCTAGCCCTTGTTAAACCTACCGATAAACGTAGTCTAAAGGAAATAGATAACTACCGGGGGGAGTAGATAAGTAGATAACTGACGCGGCCATATTCAGAAACGTTCAAACTATATTTGTGTAAGATCGTTCTATTTAAACAAAATACTTCAGCCATCTGTGAATTATGTAGTACCTGCTTGTAGGTAAGCATTTCACAAAGTGTCTGAACATCCCGTTGCTTTGGTGTAAGACCAGCGCGAACAACATTGTCTGAAGTTGCCATGCATTCGATGCATTCACCAGAAACATAAGCATGGAGCTCATTTGCCCCCAAGCACAAAGCTTCACCAGGATTTAGAGTTATAAAGTTCATAAGAAAGGCTGCTAATACACCTACATCTCCTGGATACTGTTCTTCTAGCCGCAATACCAGCTTTTCCTCGGATGTCAACTGAAAACCACAAAAATATCCAACACCGTCAAAATCATGCACAATCACATAGTATTAACATCATTAGAACAATCATAGAATCTTCTCCATTGGAGGATGCTCAGTTGCTAGATTTCTCGTGCAAATTAACTCACAAGGACAGTTAATAACCATGACGATATGAGATCAATGATTAGAGAGCATATGATACAAACCGTCAAATTGAAAGCTTAGAAATAAAGACCAGACAAGGTTTCAGAATTACTATTACAAAAGTAAATCCGAATGGCCTACATAACACAAACATTACTCTCATGAGTCATGAGTCTCATCTGCTAATAATGGGGTAGGGAGTCGAAAGTACGCAGCCTTACCCTTGTGCTACAAAAAGAGGCAAGATGACCCATAATAAAAATTGTCTCATAAAATGTGACGAAAGTCTATTTTATGATTCAAGAAGCATAGAGAGTTTAATAGCCATCCACGGCCAAAAAAACAGTTTGTGACCCTGCTGAGTCGGAAAAGGAATGACCTTTACTTTATTGGAAAACGCAATGATAAAATTTCATGGTTGTACAGTGAAGTACTTCAAGAAGATATATCATCGAAGTAAAACATACTTTGTCTTTCTTCCTCAAGCGGCTTATCAGCACAGACAGCACCTCTGAAATTAGATGGTCGGTTGCTGACATTATTTGTGTAAACAATTGTTTTAAAGCAGCTTTAACATCCTCTTCCTTGTCTTCAGGGGTAATCTTGGCTACTCGTTCAACTACCGCTGAACCTACCAACTGTGATATTTCGGGAACATTGACAAGAGTTTTTTGGAGAGCCTACAATAGAAAAAGAGAAAGCAATTAGGATGTCACATTCCAACTTTCAGTCGTTTAATACAAACTACAAAGACAGGTTTCTATAAAAGAAATGGTAGATATAGTTGATGATAATTAAACATAGATATCCCATATAAGGGAGGCAAACAAACCGAAGCAATAAAACATGACAAGACCATACAGAAATGTCTGCATCGCATAGCAAACGGGGTCCTCCGACACCAGAAAGCAAAAATAAAACTTTTGTCCATTTTGGCAATTCACCAAAATTTTATGCTTACAAACATCTAAACTCTGTATCGTTACATTAACCTACAACGGGACACCAAAAACAAATGTCTAGGTTGCCGCTGCATATACTAATAGATGAAAGTAATCAGCAGAAGCTATCCAGTTAGACTGTAATGTTTCAATGAGGGATATTAGGGTTCTAAACTGTACACTAAAACGAACAATCTCCGACATCTGACTTCTACATGAATGTATAGAGCATCCTAGTTGGGGTCTTGGGGACAAAAGCAATAAAGAAAAAGCTAGCAAAGCAATAATATAAAACACTTAAACAATAATAGATTAGTATAGTGTCTCACCTCCATACCGACAAATCCACAGAGGATCTCGAATTTAGTTACAGCCAGAGCCATTTCTGGCTTATGATTTTCATCCTTGTAAACTGTAGGATACTTCAAGTGCAATGTTTTCGCTAACTCCTTACAAGGGTGAGCTTGTATCGACAAAGGTTTCGCAACAGATAGCACCTAAATTACAAATACAAAGAAGCAGAATCAACAATGAGTTCATGCTTCAAACTACTATAGCCAAATATTAAGGATGCTTTGCTACTTTAGGATTGACTTTACCCTAATTATCATCCAATCATCTAAGTACCATGAATAACAAAGCTCGACTTCCTGAAAACCGTATAGCTATTAAATGAACCACATAGCATGGAAAAAGGCCGTCTTTAGACAGACAGACACATTGGTGAGACAGTTCAATCATGATGACACAAGGTATGTGCATAAAGTTTAAAGTTGAAGATTCATCAAGCAACATGAATAAATTGACCTTATAACAACATACAATCAAACTACAAGTAAGAACAAAGTAAACCAATCAAAATATAACAAGTCAACATAAACTTCGTCAACAAACAATAACATTACCCTAGTATCTCAATGACTCCCGCAAATTAGGGTAATTAGGGTAAGGGGTGGGATGTACGCAGTTTTACACTTGTGTTGGGTTAGTAACAGACAGAAAGAGACTGTATCCGAATGACCCAAGATGAAAATTGCGATAAATAGAAAAAACTACCTTAAACAAGAAAGGTAGATCACAACCCCACTTCTCCAAAACCTTATTACCAAGAACATGAGGATGTTTCTCAATCCAATTCTTCAAAGTTTCGCTTTCAAAACCGCCACATTTTGCATCAACAACACTAAACCCATGATTAACATTGCCATTAACCAAAAAATTATCTTTTTTAACAACAAAAGATGAACCAGATTCATGAGTACCCATCCATAATTCAGCATAAGGTTTATTTGGATCAATTAAACTAGAATTTAACCCAGAATTTGATTTATATAACCTAAAAACTTCAGTATTTGTACCAAATCTACCCCAATCATAGTTCTTAACTGTACATCTAAGTCTTTGAAGTTTCGCTTCATTTCTCCATAAACCATTATCATCATCAAGAACACCCATTTTCTTCTTCTTATGATTAAGATCATCTAAAGAAATTTTCTTTCTTTTTAACAAGGAAATTAAACAAATACCCAGAAAAATTAACGAAATTCTGAGTAAAAGTAAGTATGATTCCCCATCAAAAATGTACTCCATTACTAAAAAAAAATTGAATTGTTTTAGGAAATTAGTTAAAAAAAATTATTAATTAGATGGAGAGAAGAAAAAATCCCTCCACCTAGTATTAATATTAATACAAAATTAACACAAAACTATGAACAAAAAAGGGTCAAATTTGTGAAAATAAAGGGTTGCCGACAAATGTAGATGAAAAAAAAATGTGGAAAATTGGAAAATTCTGGGTTTTTTTTAATTTATTGAAGTGTGATAATCATAATACAATGGAAAATTAAAATGTGTAAGACATTGTTGAGGATTATATGTAAGGTTTTAGATCAAATTGAGAGAGATAAAAATGGAAAGTTTGAAGGTATTGTTGTGTATTTGTAGGAGAGATAATGAGAATTGGAGGGAAGATGATGAGCATTTCTCAAGTTTTATACATGGTTGAGATCAACAAAATGAGGTGCTTTTTTAATTTTTAATTTTTTTTTAGTGTTTGGTGGGTCAAAATATTAATTTAATTTATTGTTATTTATGAAGTGTATTTATTTTGCACAAAATCTCGTTGAATGCCAGCATTATTTGTCACGAGTTTAATACGGATAACATACTCTTATACTTCCTTTATTCATATACATTTTTTAAAAAAAATTTGTTTAATGAGGTAAAAAACTAGTTTGATGTTTTCGATATGACCAACCTATCTTATACAGCTTGTGATGTTCCATTTTAACCTAGTTCCCTTCCTAATTGTCTTATAAATAATGTCCGTCACAAGCACGACACTTTGATTTTGGCCAAATACGGTTTTTAGTGTGTCGTTACCAGACAAGTATTTTCGTATCTCTTTATTCGTTTTTTTCCCTTAGTAATTCACGGTAACTCAAAGTTATTCTTATTTGATTGATACGGAATACTACACTATCACTAATGTGAATGTTTGGACACGGTCATTTGTTTAATTACTCTATTTGTGGTGTTTTATTTTTTTTATTTATTTCTTTTATATTAAGAAAAAAATTTCCATAAGTTACCACAATAACTTATCCTCCCTCCTCCTTTTTGATTGAGGATAATCATACCCACCTTTATGGTAAATTATACAGTAATAATTATTTTTACTAGTAAATTTTAACTTGTTTTTTAAATCATTTTGACTTCACGTTTGAAAATGGACTCTAGTAACCTATTTTAAAAGAATTATGATTATTTTATTTGAGTTAAGTAAATAAAAAAAAGAGCGTTAATTGTTGTAGTATGTACTATATTTCTTAAGACGACATTATTATCCGTTTAAAAACGCAATTAGAGAGGTAAATGAAGGGTAGAAAGTGATGGTTATGATTGACATTGAATGAATGAATCGTCACTATTGGGGACACTTTTTTAAGGATACGGTAACAATTGGTGTTTGACCGTTTGGTTCTTGTGTTGCACTTTTTCTATAAGTAGAAACTACATAACCATCTTTTACTTTCTAAAATCAATAAATGCCATCGTATCGCGCTTAATTAAATTATTAAATTAATTACACCTTAAATCCTAAATTTATTAGTAAATAAAATATGAAGGTAACAATATAATATACTCCGATAACAAAGCAAAATCGAATACACAATAACACAAAGAATAAGACGATGTATAACGAATTTTCCATTTCTAAAGTAATTTACGAGAGTCGTTTATGATGTTAAAATGGACAAATTCTTTTCAAAATGAGTTTATTCACTAGGTTAAATAGTAAAAGCAGAATAACAAATAATACATAAAAAAAATAAAAAATATATCTTAAACACTAAAACTTTACCGAGATAGTTTTTCAATAAATTATTCAGAGATCATTCTTTTGTAACCTTTTATCGATATTTCGTGACCATTTTGTCATTGATCGTACCGTAGTAATTTCGTACTTATTTACATAATAAATGTATTCATTTTATCTTTAATCATGATTTGTACATATTATATTACTTTTAGTATCACTTTTTTTTTTAAATTTGTAAAATAATCTCTCAATAAGCTTATTGAGATCAGCCTCTCAAAAAACCTACTGTATGTATCTTATATACACACGTGAAATAATTGAATTTGTTCTACGACTAAGGCGCGGTTTGGTAAACAGCATATTGAAAAAAATCAGTAGATTCCGGCATAATTAGTAGGTTGATCAATCAATCTACTATTTTCATGTGTTTGGTAACTAGCATATTCTGATAACATATTTGTCGGAATCTACTATTTTTAAATATGCTGCTATTAACAGCATATTGTATTAGCATATTCAATTTATACATAAAATCGTTCTAATTATCTTGTAATCAGTTATTTACCAAACACTTTTTTTTTAATCTGCTAATTTAATCTAATAGTCAAACCTACTATTAAAATCTACTAACCATATTATGCTAACGTTATCTGCTATTATGAATATGCTTATGACGTTTGCCAAACAGGGCCTAACTCTAATAGTTAAGACGGAAACATTTTATCCGAAAATTTAACACCGCTTAAATTCCGAATAAAAGCGGTGTATAATCAAATCCCGATAAAAAGGTATGTGGAAGTTTTGTAGGTATGTTAAAGTCTCACTTTCGTTGTGGATAGATACGTAATAAGATGTATACTGACTACTACGCTACGAACGCTCATGCAATTGAGGACGTGGATACTTCCCCCGTCGCTCATGCACCGTCTCTTTACTACCAACAATTTACGATACACGTTCGGTTCAATTTCTTTCGTTTTTCATTGTATGGATTGTTTGCAATATGACCAAACTATTTTTTGATGGCTAACGATTTGTTTACAACATGGTATTGAATTTGGTCCTTATTTTGGTTGCCATTCGATTTATTAACGACCACCTTATAATTTCTTTGGATGACGGATAATCTGTGGGCATCATCTTTTTATTGACTATGCACGAACTGTTAAATCGCGTGATTTAAATTTGTCATTTTATAAGAGAATGATAGATCCACAGTTTAGATAACATAGTTTCATGCCACAAATAACTACTAATTTTAGATAACATAGTTTCATACTTTAATGTTTTAGGTTCTGTTCTTTGTGGCTTATTTTCAGCTAATTTCAGTTTTGTTTAGCTATATTCTGTTAAATTTTATTTACGTTCAACCAATTATGTTCAGTTAGTCTCTTCACAAAATTAACTTTTAATTTAATTAATTTCACTCCACCTCGGGTTCACTCCATTTAGTTCAATTAAGCTCTATGCAATTTAGCTCGTTTCAGCCGAAAAGAACAGGGCCTAGTCTGTACAAATTTGAATATAAAATATTGGGAATTATGACCGGGTGTTAACTATTAGACTCGATAAATATGAGCAAATGCGTTAGTAACAGATTGGCATTAGTAGCCATTCAGATTATAACAACTGATATCTACTCGAGATTTTAACTATGAGTCTTGGTTGAATAAATCCGACATTTTGTATCGCACAACAAGGAATTTGGTTAGGGCGACAAAAAAAGTTGTCGTACAAAGGATAAATATCATCGCCCATACTAAAGGAAACATAAACCATCACTGAATATAGCAACTCTTTAAAACTTCACGATTGAAGAAAATAATTTTATCTTCTATTAGTAATAGCATAACAGAGGATTCCTTATTCTGTAATACTAATATTATTCCGATTACAGTATATTAATAATATACCGTAATATCTACAAAAATTATTTTAATTGAATGTTACAAAAAAGATTTAATTAAGTGAAGTGACAAGTAGAGCTATAATCACATTGGGTTAGTTATTGTAGGATGTTTCTAGGAAATTAGGTTTAATACCAAACTGGATGCAATAATTTGACAAATATGAGATTGTACGTGTTTATTCGCTTGATCCTTGACTTTGTTTAGTCAATATTCTAGTTCCTACCAAACTACTACTAATAATCATAATGCATTTGTAACAACCTTTTCCCATTGAATTTAGTCAATTCATGTCCTTTTTTCCTATTTTTTTTTCCACATCAACTGTTATCAAACTATCAAACTACACTCGATTTTATATCAAACTTTAAATAATATGGAAAATAATGTATAAAAACTATAGATGAGATGGCATCTTTCTTTTGAATATCCGAATCAATGACTATCTACGTGTTACGCCCCGTTCTTTCTGACTTAAATTAAGCTTCAATCAATTCAGCTAGTTTTATCGGAAATAATATGGGTTTAGTTTTTTCATGTGATGAGACGATGTTGTTGACTAATGGATATCGCGATTATTCTACGTCCATGTTACATATTTTGATTCAAATGTTGTCCAAATAAAATCGATATTTCTCTAATTTCTTAAAGGAAAAACAATTGTTACTGTTCTTTTCGGTTGAATGAAGTGAACTTAATTGAATGAAACCGATCTAAGTAGAGTAGGGCTAAGTAACGGTTAACTAGGGAAGCAATGAGTTGAATTCAACTGAATTAAACTGAATACCAACAAGCAGAAATGAGACGAGTTAAAATTAAATCAGAAAGAAATTGGTTAAATGTAATATTAGCAAGAGGGGTGGGTGCAAAATTGTGTTAGAAGTGTTGCAATGCGTGTTATGCATACAGCTAGAAGGGTGTACTTGCAAGCTAGAAGAAAGTGAAAGGAATGTGTATTATGTATTATAATTAATATTTATAAATTTATAAATTAGAATAAAGTAGTTTGTATAGGTCAACACAATATAAAATTAAAATTAAAATAGGGATGATAGTATGATACTACATACATACGTGCTTTCCTTCATATAAACTCAAGACAAACGTACGTTCTTAATGGAAAAATCATGCTTAAAATATGGGTTTAATGTTTATAATAATAATAGTATAGTATGTACATACTTGCCCTTTCTTTATGCACACAAAAGGTTGCATTTTTGCGTCATTGCCAAACTACTCTAATGATTACGGCCCTGTTTGGTAAACGGAAGAATCATAGAACCAAATTCATAATAGCGGATAACGTTAGCAAAAATACGGTTAGTAGATTTTAGTAGCAGGCTCGGCTATCAAATTAAATTAGCAGATTAAGAAAGGGCGTTTGATAATTAACAAATTATATAATAATTATTAGAATAATTTTATGAATAAACTGAATATGTTAATACAATATGCTGATAATAACATCATATTCAAAAATAATAGATTTCGGTCCGTATGCTATCAGTATACGTCATTTACCAAACACATGAAAATGGTAGATTGATAAATCAACCTATTAATTTCAGTCAATATACTTTTTACTAAACAAAGCCACAATATCTATTTTTATAGGTTTGAACTTGAAGTATCTTGTTAGCAAAGTATCTAAAAAGCCAGATAGGCCTTTTTTAAAAAAATTCGCAATTTAATTGTTTTAGAAATACCTACTTTTTTCCGTATAATGTCATTTCAAAGGTATAATTTCATTATTGTATAATTAATACTCCTATGTTATTAGTATGTAAATATTACTCACTAATCACATGATGAAGTATATAACAATTAGCTAGTATCTTAAATTAATTAACTATTTTTAATTTGAATGTCACGTTATAAATTGTATATTCGTGTTCTATAATATTCGCTTTTTTGAAGATGTTTCTAAAACTGGGAGAGTAACAAATATGAAATCACAAAATAACTCGCGTTGCAATTGGACCTATGCATTGCGTTTTGATATCAGTTGATTTCTTTCAAGATCGGCATATCCGTTGTAAGAAAAAAATAAATAGATAATGTTTTTATTAGAGCCGATATATTACATGTTTTTGCCTTATCTACTTTATTTAACCTGTTTTAAGATTAAGACAGAGATATTTATCGATATTTCGCTTCTTCTCTATTTCTATATTTAGGGAAAACGTTGATTAGATTTAGATTGTTGGTGAAGTAACACTCGTACGTTCACTTGCGTCTTTTGACCCACTTTCAGTGAAGTAATGATCAACTAATTAAATGTCCATGTTAAGCCAAATTAAGCAGTGTTGATTCCCTTTTTGTCAATATTTATACACTTTTTTCTTCATTTCGAACAGAAATTGCGAAAAATGCATGAATTGTTTACATTGTCAAATGTAAACCACATAGACTCGAATGGGATTAGCGGCTATCAATCACAAAGTGGCTATACTATTCACGCGGTGGTCCTTTATTTTAAGAATATACCAATTGATACTACAACAATTCCATGGGTGTGGTCACTTTGGTCTTATTATAAATGATAAATACCACTCTTATTATATATAATACGGAGTAAATGATAAATAAATGTAAATTAAAAAAGTCTGAAGCGAAAATAATGACTTTTACTAGCCTTTACAGAATTACAGCAGTATTAGGCTTAGGACTGGTCAAACAGTTGTGACGGATTGTGTCAGTCTTGGTTTGGGGGCCAGAGCCGGCCCAAGATAGGGCGTGGGATGGACTAGGCACAAGGTGACCCGAGGGGATGGCCTTACAATGGGTGTAGGACGGGTTCAAGTTAGAGGTTACTAGGGTTTAATATCCTGGACTCGAAACGACCGGAGTTGTATGTGGGTCGGACGGGTCGACTCTCATGTATGAACAATCCTAAAGTGTTAACTATCCCTGTACTTATTGAATGAATAGATTAGGAGAAATATCTTAAGAAACGATCTGATTATGTGTTAAAGTGTAAACACATATTTTGTTTGTGGGAATGAAAGTCCATATCAATTATTAGCCTCTATAGAAGAAGTCAGCAGTGGTGTGAGGCCTGAGGGGGCTAACAAGATCGCTTTTGCTCTCTAAAAAAAGTAAAATTCAAATTTTATAGTTTAATTTTTGAGATTTTTTCAATTTTACTCAAAATTCCCGTTCATCAGGAGAAATCCTTTTGGGAAACTACATATCAATTATTGGCCTCTATAGAGGAACGGGGGAAGTCAGCAGTGGTGTGAGGGGGCTAACAAGATCGAATGACATTCCCGCCCACACAGAGAAATCCTTGTCTCCAATCTTATTCAAATTGAATTGATGTATTACCCATTTCATTTAATTGAAAATGTGTGATTGTAAAATAGTAGAAAAATGACAATACTATTTATGGGAAAGATGTTGATTTTGTATGAAATGTCAAAAAATCCCCATCTCCACAATCAATGGAGCAATCTACTTCCCATGCATTATGCATACCTTCTTGGCTGCTATTATATGCATGTCATGTTATATCAACAAACTGAATAGAGTGGTCATTAATACTTTTCAAATAAGAAACTCGAATTGGAATAATGTCATTTTAAATGGAAATTTGACGGGTTATCACTTATCAATGGTTGTTAGGGACATTTAAAGCCCCGTTTAGTCGCGAGAGCGAGAACCGAGCTTTTGGTTTTGGTCATTGGAATTCAATTGAAACCTTGAAATATGCTACACGTCTACTCTACCCTTGTGTATTCATATTCGCAGTAATTTTTCTGTACGACGGTCTTATCTCGTGCCTTTTTGCGGAATGTGACAATTTTTTGGTTAAAAGTGACCATTTTTTATAAATAATGAACATTTTGAAAAAAAACAGGTCATTTTTTAATTAAAAAATAGTCACTATGTGATCAAAAGTGATAACTATTTATTGAAAAATGATCATTTCTTAATTGGTTACACGTGCGATCGTTATAAAGTAGAATTTGTGTCATATTTGGGGTTCATTTCTCCATGCATTTGGTTTACAATGCCTTTCAGATGGATGTAATTGAATTTTATTATTAACACATGGGAAATATAAATCAATATCACACAATAATTCAAGAAATTAAACTTGTTTTGATGTTTCAATCACTCCACCAGATAATCGCATTTACTCATTTTTGGAAGTTAATTTAGTAGTGAAAACACAAAGCAAAAATTATATTATCTCATGTAAGTATGTGTAGATTTATAATAACATGGAATTTATTTATGTTAGGTTGAATGTTGCAATACAATTCGCAATATCTTCGGTTTTTCTAACAACACGTTAATAAAACGAATATGAAAAGATACGTAAAATATTCTCACTAATTATGGTAAAACTAATTTTATACTTGAATTTATCATGAGAATATCTTACGTATCTTTCCATATTCGGTTTATTAACGTGTGCCCTAAACCCTAAAGGCACACGTTTAAAAAATCGTATCATTTCATCATCTGTAATCGGTCGGAATCGGGGCTTTCCGATTGTGGAATGATGATATAATTTGCTTATTTGCCAAGATATGCCAATCCATAGATTTATATAAACGTACAAATGTGAAAGTGAACGTGAAACTATTCATGTTTTGTAAGAGCATTCATTGATTCATTCACACAAATGTTGCCGTATCAATGCAAACATTCATTCACAAGTTAAACCAACTAAAGAGTCCTTGAGAATGAAGGGTGTCTCCTTAATATTAAAGGTTCCTATAGGATATAATAGTTGTCTCATTACTCCAAATAAAGATAAAGTAAGGTTTTGACATTTTGTCTTGCTAAAATATTAATTGAATTTAGAATTACAAATATTTGAGATTGTCAGAAATGATATTAATTAAACACGTAAAAATAATTATAAATATACTTTTGTAACATGATGATTTTGTAACCCCTTAATTAAAACTTAAAATGTATAATTTTTGTATAATAATAATGACTTAAAGTTTCCTAATAGATTGGCGAATGAAAAAAGATAACGTAGATTATATGAAGAGTGAAGAGATCAATTTTGGGTATAATTATTTAATTTAATTTAATTCATTCATTCATCCATTTACTTAAATAGGAATATATCAATGACAACAAATGTGAAATTATACTTAACATAGACTAAGTTATTAGTTAATCGAAATAATTCAAGATTAAAATAGTATTTGAAAATCGAAATTAAGCAATGACGTAGTCTTTGGTTTGCAGGCTATCACATATACTCTAAAACTTTACCAAATAAACACCAAAAATAACAGATGTGTTTTCTCTCGTCATAGAAAAATGACGTAGTCTTTGATTAACAAATAAGGGTTTGTTTGGTTACTTATTGAAATCATGGAATTTTACACTTCCTCGGAAGCGTAAAACCAATATGGTGTTTGGTTGCCAAAATCATGGCAAGTAGCACTTCTCACATTAATCTACTTCCTCCATTATGTGGAAAGTCAATCACCAAAGCCCCCTCGGTCATTGGAACTTCATTCCCAGTTCTCACATGAATTAACTTTTCATATGCAAACTAAACAATATTTGGAAATTCACGTGAACTTGAAAATCTCGGGAACTTTAATTCTCTTATGTCAACCAAACAACTCTTAATTAGAGTAAAAATTGCACGATGAAAGAACAAATTAAAAGAGTCATTGCATGTTCCTAATCAACCCCACTACTCAATTATAATATAATTAGATGATGATTAATTAGGTGATTATAATTAATAATAGTCACACTATGAGAGTACAAATGATAAACGTATAATATTGTATGTAATTAGTACTCAATTAATTATTAAATTAGTAAGACTAGTCTTTAACAAAGACATGTTTAATCAAATAGTTTGTTCAAATGAAATGCCTCGACCGACAATATCAAAGGCAATTGAAGTTGTCCAAAAGTTTAAGGTAGGGTGTCAATTAAAATGATTAGTTGATTTGCACCTTTACAACCTACCTCACCTGTCTTTTGTGAGGTCTCTTCTTTAACTACTTTGCTTAGATATTGTCGTTTTGTTTGCTCATTCAAAAAAACTTATTATTAAGGTCATGTTTCACAAATACTAGAAGTAGAATCGTAATACTGTTAACAGAAACAAATTCATAATAGTAGATAACATTAGTAGATATGCTATTATAATATTAAGAAAAGGTGTTTGGTAATTAGCGGATTATAGAATAATTAGAATGATCATAAATAAACAGCAGCATATTTAAAAATAGTAGATTACAATCAATATGCTATCAGAATATGTCGTTTACCAAATACATGAAAATGGTTGATTGGTAAGTCAGACAACTAATTAGATCGGAATTTACTAATTTAACTCAATATGATGTTTACCAAACGGGGTTTGAGTCTTTTTTAAGACGGCAATATTCGTCTTATGATGAAAGTGAGTTAAATATGTTTCTATTTGCATATGTAGGACAAATATTTTGTTATCTGTGCTCCCTCTTTTTATCTTAAGGCCTTGTTTGCCAAACAACATATGCAGATTTATGATAACAGATAGCGTTCATAGAGTACGGTTGGTAAATTCCAATATGCTATATGCCGTTAACCAAACACATAAAATTACCAAACATGCCTTATTATCATATATGACTCGTTTTTAGTTTAAGACAAAAATTACCATCTTAAATAAGAGTTTGTGAAAAATCATAGATTTTTATATTACAGTTTTGCTATCGCGCTCTATTTGACCAGTTCGAAAATATTCTTACACAATGGTCAAGACATAAGTATTATGTAAATAATAAGTTTAATTACTTAATCTTTTCTTATCATTGATATTGACTGATTTTAACCTCAATTGACACTAAAAAGAAAAAAACACTACTTTTATATTTTGTATTGTTTCATCAGAAAGCATCATCATATGAAACAATCTTTCAATAATGTTACCCGAAAACTATACATAGTTATTTAATAATTCTTATATCGCTATAATAAAACTTGGCAATAATCCTATCGCCGTCATCATTCCCAATTTATTAAGCAATCATTTTCATATATCTAGTAATCATTTTAAAATTTCAACATTGATACTGAAAAGATCTTATTTTAGCAGCTAAGAAGGTGTTCTAATGAACAATAGGTCACAAGTTCAAATCTCTTAACCTCCGACATTGTGTTACCCTTGGTAGCACTAGTTTAAACTTTAAAACTTATTCAAAATTAAAAAATGAAAATACATAAGGTCATCGAAGATAAAATTAAGCACATGCTGAACAGGCAATTTCCCGAACAAGTTTTCTCGGAAAAATATATAATATACACTTAATTTTTTTTGTGTGTCACCTTTGATTTGTTTGTTTCCGTCGGTGAGAAACTAGTTTTAATTCCTTAAATTGATTGAAAACTTATGAAAAACAACAAAGTTGTTATATTTAAGAAAATTTTGATTACTAAATTAAAATTGAAGGTTAGAAGAACAAACATTTGTAATTTTGCATGATGTAGTTGACTTTGGCCTAGAGTTGTTAAAATGGCATTAAATTAATAGAACGAATACACGTGAAGATGATTAGCTAATATGCACTTTACTACCAATACGTATTACGCGCTATCATACCATTTGCTGACTTATTTCACCTACTACCGAGTATTATTTGACTTCATATTTTCACCATAGTCATTGGTTGTGTAGTAATTTGGTATGCGACGGTCTTATTCCGTGGCTTTTTTTATAAAACGTGATTTTTTTTGATAAACAGTGATTAACTTTTGATAAATATTAACCACTTTTAAAATAAGTCATTTTTCAATCAAAAAAGTGATCACTATTTAATTAAAAGAGGTCATTATTTATGAAAAGTAGTCATTTTTTCATTGATCGCACGTATGATCGTCGTAAAGTAGAATTTGTGTTTGTTGTAGAGCAATTCTCTTTTATAATGTCTACATCTGTTATAAATTTGCGAAGAATTAAGTGTTATATATATGGACGAATAAAATGAAACAAAATGTTATTTTTTAGACAATTTGTTTTTATTTTATTCATTCACGTGAGTAGTATTTAATCGGTGCTAATTTTACAATGTAAACGAGAATTTGTGTTGGTTTGTGAATTGTGATCATATCAAAAGAGTTAATTTGCGAGAATTTGCGTTGGTTTGTGAATTGTGATCATATCAAAAGAGTTAATTTGCTAGTTATTTTAGTGACTTTGTAATCGAACCTGAGACCTCTCAACTCTTGAGTTTCTGCAAACTCTAAGGTTTAACTCAGTTGTCACTGGATTAACACCACTTGGTTTATACTTTATTGTTAATGGCAAATACTAAGCACCCTTTTTGACAAAAAAATTGTACTTACCTAATTCAAATATATTTTGGTTTGTTCTTGAAAATAAATATATTATTGTGGTCTATATCATACAAAAATACAATTATTTTGATAATTATATTAATGTTTTGTGGATGATAAATTGATGTGTTGAAAGTTTCATATACGACAGAATGCAGGTTCGAGCCTCTAATACCCTTTCAATTTTATTAATAAGCTTTTTTTCAATCAAAAAAGAATAACCTACATTTAAATCATTTAATTTTTTATGACATGAGCGATATCAATATCATTTCTAATTATTTTGTCCTGCTCGAATGTTTAATGTCCCTTCACATTAAGAATACTTTATATGAATTTGTATTGTTTTATTATTAACGAGCTTAAGTGTTACGAAGAAACACTCAATCTTATATAAATACTCTTGACCAAAGTTTCACTTCACTATGAGATTCATCTACTCAATAATTTTGAACACTTAAATCAAATTAAAAGAATTGAATTGGGGGTACAATCATTTCTAAATTTCGATTAATTATACGCCGATTATAATTTAAACATTAGAGCATAAAATACATATTCCATCATACATCTTGATTATTTGTTTGTGTTTAATTTCGTTATAAAGAAGACTAAGAAAACAAGAGAGCATGATAAATAGACCAAATTAAGAATGAAAGATCAAATTACTTAACAAAGACATTCTTAAAATCAAAATGCAAATAATTAACTAAGATGACCAAAATGAAATAGGTAAATAAATAATCGGGATAGAGCGAGTAATTCGTCACTCTTGTTATCCCATTAATCGTGCTTAGGCCCGTTCTTTCCAACTTAATTTCAGCTAATTTTATTGTAGCTTAACTTTATTTAGTTTAACTAGTCGTCATTTCGCGCGCGATGCGCGCGTAATTCCAAGGGACGTAATTTATCATTATGTAAATATTCATAATTTCAACATAGTACTTTTTTTGTTGTACTTTTTTTTGTTCGTATCATATTCATGTGGCGTGTTGATTTGTTATAGAGTGATTTTGATATACTGAATAACTAACATATTTGATTATAATCATATAGTCTATCTAACACGTGTAAGTTACATAAACATTGGCTCACGGGAATCGTTTTCATGATTTTATACATAAGCAACAAACTTTCTATCCCGATAGTTACTATCAAGACAGGTTAAACTGAATAGGAATAGTAAAGGAACAATTTTCATGAGGAATTCAGAAGTTAAGCATAAATGCAGAGTATCAATTTAACACGAATCCAGCACCTCCGAATGTACTAAATTGTAACACAGATTAATATACGAGAATATGTAATATGTTTATTCCCACAGGTATTCGCTTTTATTCAAGAACAGTTTCAACTAAAAGTTACTGAAATACAATAGTTCAGCTTAAGATTAAACATTATTGCATCAAACTTATTGCGACAGTCTGAGTCGTAATACCCCTCGCTTTCTGACAATATATTAAAAGGGCCTTACAGCAGAAACGATTATGGTTTGGATAAATGATGAGATTATGACGAGTGTTGTATTTGGTTTATTTACTGGTAATTGATTATTATTGATTGTGTCCCTCTGCAACACGCATTTATCCACCACTATCACCACCTTAACCACTACCTACCAGCTCCCTCGACACAACACACCACACATGTCCCCTGATGGAAAAACACCAACCTTGACACCTTCCTAAACACCTGAAAACCACCATGTAAACATGCTGGTACACACGACCTGAACAACCCTTGTTTTCCTTCTATTTCAACACGAGATTAGCAGCCCTGTCGTGGTGATGCTCCGACCACCACGCGCCTCCATACCACCACCCACAAAAACTACCCACACCCTACTACTACAACACATAACTTGTACTCAAAACAAAGCCAAAACAGTAGTCAAATTAAGTAAGTTTATCCATGTTATAGAGAATGCTCAAGGAAGAGTGACTATGAACCTTATATGTAAGGATCCCACAGAGTAAAACACGATTAATTGCTAACAATACATCATCTACTCTACGTGCAACCATTCGCTTACAAGCATCATGCATACTTGTAGTTTCAGGAATAGTAAGAGCCGTTGACATTCACAATCGCTTCACTGTTCTCTCTCCAGTTAAGCCCCGGCATGTTTTAAGTATTAGCCTTTTGTAGTTGAACTGAAGTACCTACATGAGGATAAATTTTAGCATTTTCAAGCTCTGCCTCGTCTTACAAGCATGCTAAGCATACAACAATATCATGATATAGTCATTTAGAAGAACTTTGATACACGTCAAAAATGAAAGTAGGGGCAGCTTAGTAATTTATCTCTTCCTTACTTAGTAATCAGGGACTAAGTTCTCGGATTAACTGTTTATCTGATTATCTGAACCGCTTATGCTCCAACCATAACGTTCAGGATTTTAAATACAAATAATAGCTCTTAGTAATCAGGAACTAAGTCCCTGTTTCCAAAGTGTAAGCCTCTTAAAAAATCTGATGTGAATAGATTTTCCACTTGGGTATATATTTTGTTCAATTAATTATTTTAGCAGATTCGGAAAGCCCGAAAGAGAAGTAGGAATGTACTTTTTAGTTCAGCCTTACCATAATAAGAGCCAGACACTTCGGCGGGTCCATTATTTTCAGCACCATGGTCAGCAGCAAATTCATAGCCCCTGTAAAAAGATATCCTTCCTTTATTAGAATATTATTGTCAGCAAAATCCCACTCACAATACTCAAACCGATTTCCTGGCCATATTTCTTAAAATGTCTATATCTTTACCCAGCCTCCGTCTATGATCTCTTTCGTGTTTTAATTTGTCGTTATCAGCGTAAGAACCTTCAACAGCGAACTCGTGTTCCTTCTGAATACAGCAAATAGGCATACGCAAGAGAATTAACAATAAAGAGCAGTCATAAATGATATCCACAATAACGTACCCTGTCGATCTGCATTGGTATTATCGTTGGCATTGCCGAGTTTCTGTCCCGCTTCAAAGAATTCCTAAGAGATGGTGTATGTTGAACTGGAGCTGTTGCTGAAGTATCTGGGGGAAAATGAGCGAACTCTTTGAGGACATCTCGATGTTCACAGAAGAGCAAAGCTACCTGCAGAAAGTGAAAGTTACATTACTGACATGTTTGCTAAACTAACAAGAGTACAACAACCCTCTACACCTATCTCTCATCCACTTGGATGTGAGACATGAATCCGATTTCACATACCTCCTGGTAAACCTCACTGATGGTCTTATTTTCTTTCCTATACATGTTCAAAATATCAAGAAACGACTTGTACACACGGACACATGGTCATCGCCTTGAAACCGCAACTGCAGCAAGAAAGGGATCAGCTTTAAAGCAAAAGTAATTAAAAAAAATACAGGTTATGTTCAAAAATAGTATGGATACCTTAATCTTATTGATAAAACTAATTGCTTCTTAAAATTCAACTGGCTTTGAGGTCGAACCTCAGGAGGAAGGGTGATTTCATATCCCTTGGGCAAAAATGTATTAAAGCCTAATATTAGGTTCTGATGCCATTTGAACAAATCTTTAACCCTCGCTATTACACCAGTAGTGTCAATTCTACAAAATGCCATAAAGAACACAACCGATAAGCTACACATGGCGGACAATAAAATCACAGGTAAAGCAAATTTCAAATAAGTTTGACAATTATCAGACCTCAGCTTTAAAATCTTTCATAACTTCTAAAAATTCATCATATTTCTCCTTTTAGTCGGTGAACATTTCCTTCACTGCCTTCAGATACGCTAAAGCATCATTAGTAGTTAGCTTCTGCATACTGCCTTGAGCACTACCTCCACTACCTACCGTCTGTTATTCTCCTCCGTACCTTCATTACCATAATTACAAAAAAAACATCATTTAAAAATAATCACATTTTTAAGAAACGCATTAAAAGCAATATAAATCAATATCAAAATCAATTACTCCATATCTTATCGAACTCATTCAACAAAGCAGAAACAAATTTCCATCAAAACCACAGCCAGAGACCAACTGATCAGAACTTTCCATCAAAACCATAGTACAATACCATGTCGCAGATGACAGGGGATAGCAGAGGTAGTCAGTAGTCACCCCACTAAACATTGAAATTTTTTAAATTTCGTTAAACATATTTAAAACCCTAACTCGTTAAGTTATTGCATTACCGGTTTGTCCCCGAACTATAAATCCGTTTTCAGCTGCTGCACAACACAATATAACAGACAAGAATCGGAATCCTGCTCCCCCCGTAATAGCCTTCCAAAAAACCTCTTGCTCTAGTGGGCTCAACTTGTGACACTCTCCATCCCCTTTGTCATCAATCCCAATATTCAAATGCTAATGGAACACAGATCTGTCAGTGTCGTCAGTCTGGACACTACCAAGCCTCTTAATAATTTCCATTCCCCTGCAGACCCTTACAAATATTGTATGCTTTCCTGAAAAAATTAAAATAAGCCTATTATGGGTCTAGTCGTTCGTTTGTTTGACATGAAGTTCTGAATGTACAAAAAATACTGAATCCATACTTTGAAATGTCCTAAAGACCTAAACCGCATAAAGAAATAAAGAATCTCTAAGAAGGCATTTCAAAGTTATTTTCTGACAAAAAGGAAAAACTTTATTATTGGTGAAATATGACAAATGAACCCATCACAATCCTACATATGAGAGTATCCTTGCTGAACTTAACAAGAGCACCGTGTGGAAACTAAGGAAAAAGGTTCTGTGCATAGAAAATCATAGTTTATTAACTGTTTAAGGGCAAGTGCAATGGTTGACAAAAATATTGTAGCTAGAAATTGCCACCTCACTTTTCCAAGCTACTCCCTATTTAAGCTATAACTACACCCAATGGTCAAGCAATAGTATTTGTAGCTTAAATGACCCCACAATTTTAAAGTATAATAAAAATATTGTATTAGTATTGGTTAAGTGAAATTGTGGGCCTTCTCAAGCAAGTAGCTCCATGGAGCTACTAGCTTGGATTGAGCTATTCCACTTGAAGTGAAACAATGGTTTTCACACTAGCTTAATATTTTTGTTAATTGCTAGCTAGTCCCTTAGCAAAACCATTGCACTTGCTCTAATAACACTCTTACAAAATTCATTCGGATACTAAGAAACCAAGATCAAAATGATGCAGCAAAACTCCTCTCCATTAAATTCAAGACCTTTGAATGAAATTAACCTAAGCTGACCTCGATACAAAACGGATATCATCATTCGCCTCTACCAGAATTCGGAAAATGAATCAGACAATGTAATTACCGTCAAGGGATAGAGTGGGAGATAGAGTAATAAAAAACTGGCTTCCATTAGTATTACGGCCTGCATTTGCCATAGATAAAATTCCCGCACCAGTGTGCTTCAGCTTGGGATCTATCTCATCATCCAAAGAGGAAAAGAAGAGAAAGGGAAAAAACAAATAGCATAAAAACGAAAAGAGAAACTCGCCTCGATATCATTTAACACAGTAGGAACCTTTACCTTGTCCGAACTTCCATGATTTGCCTTTGTTGACATAGGACAGCCCATTTCCTTCTCTTGACAGGATACAGACCCTACATGCAGTATCCAGTAGCATATAAATGCAAAGCATGGAATTGCATATAACAAAACAATAATCGCATCTTAATCACATCTTATACAATATATTAACTCTTACCATTGGATTTTGGACTAAATCTTAATTGCCTAGAGCTTTGGACCATATGATCCTGGGAAACAGAAAAGGTTTTCAGTGAACAAGATTAATATGCATGAGAATAAAAAACGTAAGAACTTGAGAAGGGCGAGAACTTACTTTTACACCTTGCCCATCACTCCCCCGTACTCCGAAAGACGAACTACTGCAAGTGGATTCAGAATGACTAACTATGAGCAAAGGCATCCAAAAGGACAAATTCTCATCCTTATTAGCAAGTGCATGTCCATCGAAAAACTCCTCCCTGCTCCGTATATCATATGAAATGGCATACTGACTATCATCGTTGGAAAACAGTCCCCAAATAAATAATCTTAGAACTATAATTTGTGAATTGTTGAAGAGTAGTCGTGTATTCAAAAAGTTAAATGTGTATGTCTCACACTTCCACATGTGAGGTGGTCTGTGAGGCAAACAGATTATCCAACAACAGCGAGCTAATCGAAGAGCATGATTGATTAGACTCCCGTGTTTACCCACCGCTTACTCAATCCACCAAAGTTGCCATATAGTGACCGAAATGCAGCTAAGTAGCATAGCTGATTGACTTGGATACAAAAGATGCACGTGGAAACCACGCAAAGTTCGAGAGTGTACCTGATGGTGAATATGGCTTCATGGTCAAGCATCGTCTGCTTAAGAACATTCTGGTCATACCCGGGATGTGAATTTGCTAAAGTCCTTGCCAAATAGCCATAATGAAATTGGCCATTTGGCAAGCTTCCGCCAGTGTAACAAGAAGGCCAACCGCCACCATTTGTATCACGATTAAGGTCTCTCGTCGAAGACTGGCCACGCAAGCAGTTTTCAATCTGAACTTTTGACCCCATACCTGCCAATCCATAACCAAACTATGGTAAATACAAAAATAGTAACAGTACGACGACAACAACAATAATATAACAAGAAAAGAAAGAAATAGCGCAGGCAGGAAGAATTCCACATATTTCTAACCCGCTACAGCTTCTCAGGTTTGCAAACAAAAGACAGTTCACAAAAACATAACAAGGATCAAATTACGTCACAACACATAAAGGTCGCCACATTACAAAACTCACTCGACCTAAATTAAGCCGAACTCAACCCATATCCGAACAATAACCTAAATATACCCTGAAAGTCTGAAACCATGTTTGATTAAAACCAATTCAACCCGACCTGAACTATAATACTCCAGAGCTGACTAACCTCCTGAAATAACCCTATATTAGCACACACCTACAGCATGGTTGAACCTGAAATGACAGAATGTGACCCGGCCAACCAGAATGTAAGCAAACCCGTACATTTGTGAGGTCTACTCACGCGTCCTCAGCACCGTCAAAATCTTAATGTATTGACCTCGTCTAGTAACATCCCAACTTCGAAATAACAAGCTAAACTGATTACATTCTGCTATAATATAAGTTAAATATATGTTGTAAGATTGCCTTCTCCAATCAATCATGAATCATAAACATTCCAGACAGCTCAATCTAATTAAATTAACAATTCTAAATAATGCTAAAGATTATCGAACGAATTTTACAATCAAAAGATTATCCAAATGGGGTTAAATTGAAACTAATTATCAAAACGGGTCCAACAAGAACAACATCAGAGCCTTAGTCCCAAAATGCTTTGAGGTCGGGTGACATGAATCATCCTTTAGTCAAAACGGGTTCACGTATACTAAATTTGTGCTTTCAACTACCATCTGTAGCTTAAGACAAAACAGATACTGAGCAACTATGTACAATGGTTTTGCTAAAAGCTCCAACAAGCACGTGAAGCCTGTAATGCTAGCAAGTAACAGGTCAAGCAGATAGAAATAATCCAGCATAAAATTTCACAAGATCTTAATCTCATACAAGTTATAGCTTAGATGATCAGTACCTTACCGTTTATCAATATAGCCTGGCCATATGAGCTAGAAAAGCTCAGCTCTTGCCACCAGAAAATGGTTGTGCAGGCTATCACCGATTCACCGTAACAACCATACCAAGAGGAAGAGACATCTAGGCCACTTTCATTAAATTAGCCGCACTTTATCCATTTTGTCGTCTTCACGGTAAGGTGAAAGTCGACTTGGTCATTGTTCTATATAAATTCTTGCGTCAAGCGAAATATCAAAGAATTAGAGGCTATGCCATTTGTGCAAAACATAATGAACGGGGCCTAATAAAATTAACTGTTTTTTGGTAAACAACCCTCTTATATGTACGATTTTTTAAAAAAGCGAAAAATCAAAGAGGATGAATCATAGTTGCATAATCTCCTTGCTAAGGAGCCAAAGAGGATGAACCCTCTTATACGCATTGATAGCTTCTACATTAGCTAGGAGTTGTGCGTTAAATCTAGATGCATATGAAACCTCGACATAGTTTACCGCATTTCTTAAGTAGCTTGCAACGTCATTTCCTATTGTTTCATCCGTCTCTTTTGTCGCTTTTGCTCACATAATCACTCATTTCCTATTGCTTATTCCTTTACCTCTGTTCCTATGCATCTCCTTCACTTTTGTTCACTTATTATTCTATCCTTCCATACCTCTCCATAATTTCCTATCTCCTAAATTTATTGAAGATGTTCATTAGGAAGACATAGGTGTTTCGTATACAACTAAACCATGCTTGTAAAATATCTAATAGGATAATTTGTGTATCCCATCTGGAATAGCTTTGGTAGTGTCATTCCAAAAGAGAGGATTGCCTCATGCACAACGTTCCCTTGCGGCTCATGTGGTTATGAAGACATAGGTATTTCATTTACATGTCATGCATGCATTCAAGAGAATGTTGTTTCTTCTCCTAGGTAATTAAACTTACCAAACGAAATGGGTAAGTTGCAGAAGTTGACGTACCTTAACTTCGCCAGCAATTTCTTCACTGGTAGTATCCCTGACAATATCACCAAATGTACATCCTTGGAACAACTTTCATTTGCTTCTAACAATTTGACCAGCCAAATACCGGAAATTTGAGGTTCCTCCAGATCTTCCTTACTTATTCCAATACTTTAGAAGGATCGATACCTGAAAACATAGGAGCGTTATCAGCATTGACTGTTATGGACCTAGGGCAGAACAAGTTATCACTTATCAGGTAAAATTCTAACCAGGGTAGGGAACTTGATAAACTTTGAAACATTACAGCTTGTCGAAAACAATCTTTCTGGAAAAATACCACCTGATATTGGCCGCTGTAGAAATCTATCTATTTTCGCTGTGCATAGCAACAACATTGAAGGAAGCATCCCCGTAGAGATCAGAGAGTTAGTAAACCTGAAAGTACTGTCATTATACGATAATAACCTGACTTCTACAACCCCATAATCGATAGCCAACTGTAAGCTTTTAACAGACCTTGAGCTAGACGCGAACCATCTAACTGGCGTCATCCCTCTTGAATTTGGTTCGTTAAAACATTTAGAAGCACTGAATTTGGAAACAAACAGCTTGACGGGTCCAATCACGTCTTCTATTACCAACCTAACAAACTTAAGTATCTTCTTATTGAGTTTGAATCAGCTAACGGGACAGATACCATCCGACGTTGGAAAGCTGTATAACTTGATGTACATTGCACTGAACAACAACTACTCCTCCCCTCCCCCTAGTCTAAACAGTTAGAAGTAAGGAATTATGACGAAAAAGAAAACCTAGCAAATTCCAGAAACAATTAGCAAATACAAATATTCTTCTTTATCTAAAATAAAGCAAGGAAATATGCATGACTATATTTCACCTGGAAATCTGCTATATAATGATATAAGTCTCATTTTTTTCTCAAAGCCTCATACCAAATCATTACTTCGATATCTGTACTGACTTTTTTGAAGCTGACAATGGTTTGAAGAAACACACCTGAAGCTTATTTTATCAAATACCAAACACCTACCACACCATAAACCCTCAAATACCAAATACAATCAATCATCAAAAAAAATAAAATAGACTCATACGGAAAAGGTTCTCACCTCGAACCATCGTGCTTTCTTTCCCGCAACTTAGCCCGATTTCTGTTTTCCTCAACAACTACAATTACGGAGAGAAATGGCGATGTGGAGTTATATAGGTCCATTTGATCATTAAATACGAGCTAAAATTGTCATTGTCACGTAAAGACACAATACCTGACAAACAGCTATGAACAGATATTAAAAGATGAACTACTGCAAGTGGATTCAGAATGACTAACTATGAGCAAAGGCATCCAAAAGGATAAATTCTCATCCTTATTAGCAAGTGCATGTCCATCGAAAAACTCCTCCCTGCTCCGTATATCATATGAAATGGCATACTGACTATCATCGTTGGAAAACAGTCCCCAAATAAATAATCTTAGAACTATAATTTGCGAATTGTTGAAGAGTAGTCGTGTATTCAAAAAGTTAAATGTGTAAATAAGTACAATAGTATGGAATAAAGTAACTTTACCAACTTTGAAGCTAAAGAAACAACTCATGCCATGCAACCAACAAAGTTCACACCTTGTCAGTGACGCACTACACCTCTCATATCCCCCAAATCAAGCCCTTCAAGCAACTATTCTATATGAGACCTCTCACTGGTTCCATTCTATTTACGAAAGATAGATTATTCAAATCTGTTGTAAATTGTCCAATGAAAGCCAACATCTCCTCCCCAACCTCACCCTCTTTATACATCAAACAAAACCGTACATCAAGAAAATGACCCATTTATTTTATCTAAAAGCACAACATTAGCAACAAATAATTTACTATCTGTAATAATCCTCAAATACGAAGATCTCTAAATCATTATCTACCTATGCAACAATAAAGGCTGCAGGAAAACCCAATCTTTAAAGTAATTTGCTGAACTCAAAACTCCAAACTGCTCAAACCATGAATCTCGTCCCCACAAACACCCAAAAAATCACAACTTCCGACCGTTTCCAGACTAAAAATTTAACTATGAGCTAAAAACTACCATAAGAATCATCGTGAAATCCCGTCATTCTCTTGTACACCTACTCGTACTAACAAGATCCAACCTTCGATCATAACCTCAAATTGTCCAAAAATCAAAAATTCACACATTACCGTAAACTCACCACAGTAATCATCGTACACACTAATCATTCCACCATCGTATTAAACTTCAATTCACATACAACCACACCACCAACCAAAACGAAATCACGTTTTCCAATCGCTCTAAAATGCATAGTTCAAATATTAATCTGAACTCACAACAGTAAACACCAAACAAACTAATCATTCCCGCCACAGTCTAAACCTCAATTCACTGAAAATAACCTAACTACACAATGAAATAAACAATCAAAACATTATCACATCTTCCAATCGTTGTAAAATCCGAAGTTCAAACATTAACCTAACCTCATACCTTTAATTATCAAACAAACTAATCGTTTGCACTGTAGTAAACCTCAAATCATCAAAAATTCTAAATACAGAATCAAATCACCAATGAAAACACAATCACATCAAAATTCACAGCATTGATCAGCAAACAAACTAATCGATTCGCCATCGTCCTCACAATCACATTTTGTCACCAATTCACCTAATCTAAACATATAAATTTCAAATTTAATCAAATTAGCTTAATCTCACCAAAATCCATTAAAATTTTATTCATCAAACCACAACAAAACCAGTTCAACACCACTGTCAAATTGTCAATAGTCCAAAAACCCGTCTTCACCATCACATTTTTCTCACTAATTCACCTCATCTCAACCCTTAAACTTCAATTTAACGAAATATAATCAAATTCAATCAATCAAATCATATTTAATACTTAAAACCAAATGATTCAGTCATTAAACCACAACTAATCCAGTTCGAAACTAATGTCAATGGTCCAAAAAACTTTATCTCGTCAAAATCCATTCAAATTCATTCATCAAACCACAACTAAGCCAGTTCAAAAACTAATGTCAATGGTCCAAAAACCCGTCTTCACAATCACATTTTTCACACCAATTACTACATCTCAATCAATAAACTTCAAATTTAACCAAATTTAATCCAAACTAACTTAAAATCATCAAAAACAGAAATACATGCAAGGATGATAGGATCCAAATTTATGAATATAAATGGAGGACTGACGGAAATAATACTAACTAAATCAGACCCACACTGCATCTCTGCACAGTTGCGACCAGCCCCCGCTACTGAACAGTGCTGAGCACGCTAGTGCTTATCTTCTTCAAAGAAAACTCTATCTAACTCTACTCCATGCTTGAGATTAGCTGCAACCAGTCCCTGCTGTACAGTTCCGATCATGCTGCAACACACATACCTGCGCATTAACAGCTGCAACCAGTCCCTGCATCTGTACAGTTCCAAAATTGCAGACCCAACTCCCTACTCCTCTGCTGCCACTGATCACTTCCCTGCTGCTAACAGACCAGAATGCTACTTCACTGATCTGCTATCTTCCTTACACTCACACACGACATTCAGCCAGCCTCCGCAGCTGACCTCATTCCCTCCCTTTACCATCACCATTCACGCCTCCTCATTAATATACTACAACTACTAATCCTAGCCTCTAACACCAATTACTATTAAGATAATCTGATTATTTCTTATGGCGTGCTATTGGTAGTCTGCATATTTCAAATCACTATGAAACAGTGGGAAAAGAAACTCAAAGAGACGGAGATGGACCAAATGCACTTAACAGGAGAGACTAAAGTGTAAGTTGATATAGAGGTACCATTCAATCAATTAGAGATTTAGAGTTGTTTACACAACTTCTCGTCTATTGAACTTGATCCATCACCAAAAATAAAAGAAAAACTTGAGCTTCTTAATCCCCTGAAACAGTACCTGAAACTTATCGTCCCGAAGCTATCGAGACTCATTAATCTAATGTCTGAGATACACGATGTCCTACAAAATGGGGTATCGCAAACAAAAATCATATCTTTGACCAGAAAGTTTCCAACCCATTGTTAATTTCCCTTAAGAATACATGATCAACAACCCCAAATTCCAGAAAACCCTAAAATTCATAAAATGATTCTAAAAAGTTACTAAAACGAAAGAATAAAGTTATGGATTACGAAATAGTTGATAATAACAGAAACACCTTCTAATCAGCCCACAAGAACAACAGAACTCGTAATATTTTACCAAGTCAAATATAAAACAGTTTGCCAACCAATAAACTTAGGCACGATATATTTTATTACACGCATGCTACACTTTCCAACAGTTGTCTGCCAATCTCGCAGACATGATCAATGGGAAATGAGTGGTAATTGTTTTTGCGAAGGAAATTGTCTA
The DNA here is from genome assembly GCA_029255685.2 of Silene conica. Classification (NCBI taxonomy): domain Eukaryota; kingdom Viridiplantae; phylum Streptophyta; class Magnoliopsida; order Caryophyllales; family Caryophyllaceae; genus Silene; species Silene conica. The sequence continues at coordinate 74,306,263 of CM055319.2, forward strand.
AACTTGGTCCAAGGTTCTCAAAGACCTGTTCAGACCATTTGAATTCACCCATGATTCTCAACCCCATAACTATTACGTCATCGGGGAAATCTATTCCAAATCAAAATCTTTCAGCCGTATTGATGGGTTTTTCACTCTCTAAGAAAAAACGGGTTGTATGAATATTTGAAGTTAGAGTTGAAAAAAGGTGAAAAGAACAACATCATGCGTTTACCTTCATATCATCAAATGCTGTTTTAATTGGATCAACCCCAGCTCTCTTTTTCATTATTTTTTCCCGCTTTCTGAATTTTTTGTATCCCAACTGCAATAAAGCATCAAAAGACGCAATAAAGAATCCATAGCACAGCAAATATAGTGCAAGACAGACACACCAGAGTTCAACATATCAAGGGTAAATAGAAGCTTATTGTTGTTGAGACTTGTTAATGATAAACCTAATTAACCATGTAGTGGTCACTTGAGCATATAAAATTAAGTCACTCGGTCACTCATTCCCCTGAGGTCAGTTATTATAGTAATCACACCGTTGATTAGCAAGTTCAGAAGGTTTTTAGAACTGGGGGCCTAAATTTTGGGCCCTAAAAATATGTCTAAAGAAGTAATAACAAAACTTTGAGATGAAAAGCAGCAACAAATTACTTTATTGACACGGAAAAAACATCTGTTTTAATATTTGATTGGGTACTAACTTTGTGTTTTAATTTATTAAATTAAAAGGAAAAAAATTGTTTTTATTTAGGTCATCATATTGACAAGTTGAACCGGGCCTCTCAAATTCATTTGATGGAGTATAATGCAAAAACTGGGGCAGACAAATTCAGAGAATGTCCGGAAGTTTAAAGGAGTTCTTTAGACATACAAAGGGACATCAAGGAGTAAGGAAGATACCTCCTTTGAGCACGAGCCCTTAGAAACAAGATAGCATCATACCATACCATCAGGATCTTGGTTATCAAGGACTAATATCCAGTGTCATATATGCAGTATGCTCAGCAAATGGATAACTCAAAGTAAAAAAAAATTATGATCAACTAAGTTGAAGCGGAGTAAATACCACTCTTCAAAGCTTCCGGAAGTTCGGATTTCGGAGGTATGGCCCGTAACCGAGCAGCCTAGGAGCTTTTCTCTTTAAATATTGGACTACATGAAACAGCACATATCCATAAAGGGCACTTCTTATAAGAAACCAAAAGTACCAACCAAGACCATCTCTTTTTAAATTGAACTTTGTCTCTGCCTCAGATTGCCATTTCAGGTACCAGGTTGAGTCAACAGCCACACCTATTTCCTCCGGCCAGGCCATACCATGCTTTATCCTTATCTACAGAGAAGAAGTAATCTGAAATGATTATCAAAGATCACCAATTATACGAACTACTCCCTTAAGGAATTTGGATTCACTACAGTTTCCTTATTTGACTGTTAAGAGACAAAACTACACTCTCAAAAGTTTATGGGTTCGCTATCCATCCACTTTGCAAACATACCCTCTCCACTTTCCATTTTCTAAAAACTTCCACCTATTAGAAATGTAGTGAATCCAAGTAAGTGGAAGGAATATAAAATAAACAAAGTTAGACATAGGAAAAATACCATATAAGGGATTAAGAATTCCACAATGGGAAATAAAATCATCATCACTATGTCTTCGCTGCTGTTTTTAATCATCGTGAATAGCCATTCTCGACCAAAAGAAACAATTCTAGTCTTCCATATACCATTAATTAATTGATAGGAAAGTCTAGCCAGTAAAAGGACTTGCTGATAGATACTCAACTCTGACAGTGGAATCCACATCAGGTGGACAGCAGTTGGAACACCAGACGCAATCATTTTGAGGTACAATCCATCAAAACCTCCAAAATCTTCGAAGAGCACTTCATATTCCTGTAAAAAATAAATGTCAGATCCGCTAGACATACACAACTCGTGAAAAAAGAAAGCGTCATCTAGGGTATGAGGATGACCTTTATATTTACAAGGAAATCTTTGTCCTCTCCCTTCAATCCAATGTACATGGCACCCCAGTCGTTTCTTATTCGCGCATACTCCACAAGGTTCTTGGAAACTGCATATGGCACTGCAATAGGGTCCATTTCCCATCTATTTTTCTCCTCGTTAAATAGCGTTTTAGATACAACTCTATCACGATCTAACACAATGCGTTCCTGAAAACATGCAAAACCAAAACCTTTCTGAGAACTGTGCCTGCAACTTATATTTCAAAATTTAAGAATTGCAGGTAAACACCAATAAAGCTTGCAGATGTCATTACTCAATAAACCTAGCAAATAACGCCTTCACGATGATACCTAAGACCAAAATTTAAATTTTGTTCTAAGCACTCTCACTCCCTTTGTAGGTCCACCTGACATTTTGTAATAACTATTGTCATTTTATCATCTAAAAAGAATGTAGATAGTGTATATTGTGAGAATATATTTTGGCCAAACTCTAGAATTGACTAATGTTACCATAAAATCAAATGACACCAATAAAAAATGGTGCATATGAAGTATAAATCTCCAGTTTATGAACATATTGCAAATGTAGATTTCACTCTTAACTTATTTACAATCAGACATGCACACAAAAATGCCTTATGACGCAATGCCAAGTAATAGAGGACAAGAATACCAGTCTCTCAGCTACATACTGTTCACCACGATCAACATTCTCCAGTAAGCTCTTTTTTAATTTTGCTTTTTCGTCTTTACGCCACCTCTTCCATCCATGATGTAAGTGGACACTTACAGCCTTAGGAACCACAACCTCCTTATCCCCAAACATCCACTTTAATTCAACTTCTGGAAAACCTTTCACAGCCTCAACTTCTGGTGTATTCATAACAATATGCTTTTCATCCCCGTGTTTTTTCATATCTCTTCTGATACGAGCCTCGAGTTCTCTTTGCAGATTCTTTGACTCCTGAAGAGCTTGCTTTACGTGTGATGCAAAGTCTGGTTGCTCTCCCTCAAGGAGAGGCTCAAGAGCATCATCAGACTCTACCACACCTGGCAATACCATTTGTTTTACATGTTCTCTTTGAGCAGCTTCCAACTCGTGCTGTATCACATTTTTGGAAAAGGCTGCAGTAAATTTTTTTGATGAGCTGCAAATTTAAAGCATATTGGTGTAAGCAAAAACAAGTAACTTTCTTATAGCATCAGACAAGTATCAGAAGATTTTGTTTGCATGGAGCCAGACTCAATGTTCTAAGGTTCTAGATTATGCTGCACACTAACGTAGTTGCGCTTCTGTACATTAGGAAGTTGTGATCATATAATGCAATATCTATTTTTATTTTAGGTCATACGGAACAACACAGACTCACCGTTGTCTGGCTCTAGATTATGATGGGAGACGGGGCATACTAAAGTAATTGCGCTTCTTTACATTCGGAAGTTGCAACCATTTAATGCAATTTCCATTTTTATTTTGGGTTATCTTGAACAGCCTCTCTTGGTTGTAAACATAGGGCAAACATGGAAGTAAGAAACACACATTCAGCCAACTAAAATAATGCCACAATGATGTGATAGGACACACGATCAACTAACTCTCACTACAGGATAAAGAGAGGCATAACTACCATAAATAATGATGGATGACAACAAAAGAAGCACGAACAACAGAATTACCTCATGCTATGCCTGCAAGCCTGCGTAAATCTCTGGACCAAGCGCTCACACTCCTGCTCAACAAAAGAGAGTTCCCTCACACCAATACTCAATGCCATTGTTTCCCTTCTCAACATTTCATCCTCGACCTCCCCGGCTTTCTCCTGCAATGCATTGTACTCTCTCTCACTGCTATCCATCTCCTCGACCAACTTGTCAATCCTCTCTCTAACCCCCTTATCGCCACCAACACTTTGACGATCGCAAGAGTAAACTCACCTACCCTTTTTTTCTTCTTCTTTTTTTCCCTGCAGCGCAACATATATGTTTAATAAAACCTTAACAAACACAGCACCCAACTCCAAAACACAGACATTTAGTAAAATAAAACCCCCATAAAATGACTTATCCCCACCATCTAAACAACTTCACTCCCAAAAAACACCAAACTCACATAACATCTGTACCTAAACCCTAATCACCACACAAAGCTAAACCTCAAATCACAACCAACCCCAAATTTCAATTCATAACACGCAAAAAACACATTCAAATACACAAACAATTAGCATAATCAAAACCCTAGAAAACTATTCATCCCTACCATCTAAAAAAATTACACCCAAAAATCGCAAAACCACAGAACATCAGTACCTGAAACCTTCTCACAGGAAATCATTGATGAGCATAGGCTAGCTGTCTGTACTACAGCTCCAAGTTCCCAAATCGTAAATAGCAAACTCCCAGTTTCCATCTCATGTGGGTAATTTATAATATAATAAACCTATCCATTACTGTTTTGGAGTCGAATATATCTTTGTTCATCTCTCTTAAAAAACTAAAAATCAAAAAACAAAAATCAATCTACCTAGAATTAAATTGAGATCTGACGAAATCAAAGGAAGTGACTACCCATTTCAATTCAATCCTAATAAAACAACTCATTAACTCCAATTCAACAATAAACATGAAATAAGGTGAATAAAATAGTAAAAGATGCGAAAAAAAGAAACTCAAAGAGACGGAGATGGACCAAATGCACTTAACAGGAGAGACTAAAGTGTAAGTTGATATAGAGGTACCATTCAATCAATTATACCCCTTGAATATCATTCAATTCTTGCAGTTTATATCATTTCCATATCATTTCCAGGGGAAGAAAAAGTGAAAAGATCTCAGATTCTCAAACAACGGTAAGGACTTAAAATCTACCGCGACAAGTAGCAACCATGTTTGGAAGTGCTACTACGATTTTCAGAAAAGGATGTGACAACTGCTATGCCAAATGATAAACAGATAATGCAGTTTGCCCATACTGTCAAAGTACTAACTATTATTTTATTTACATGTTTACATATCTCCATCAAATTCCACACATGTTTAATTGATTGGTCTGGGACACATCTACTTGATATATGAAGATGTGAGATTTATTCTTTTAGATGACATTCACTTCTAACAAGTTTGTGAGGAATTCACGGAAATGGGGCAAATAGAGCTAAACATTAACGGAAGTCAACAGTAGATACATGCAGTACTTACGCCATGTCCAAGATGTTCTCTTTCTCTTTAGGAGCCAGAGCCATTACTGGTAAAAAAGAACTTGCGCTCTGGAGCTGCAGCACATGAAACCCTTAATTTATGAAGCAATATAAAAAAAAATTATATATAAAAAACACTTGCAAATGCAATATATAAATACAATACCATGTAGTGACCAGCCATATATTCAGGAGTAGCACCAATTGGAACTTGTGATTCGTAAACAACTAATCCAACCTAAAAGAGAATTGCAAGGTCAATGCTAATTAAAAATAAAGCAGCAGTTTCTATAGCAGATGAAGCCCCCCTAATGCTTACCTTTGACCATGTGAGTGCAGAATCCAAGTTCACACCTCGGTTCAAAAGAACTCCGGCAAGGTCCCTTCTACGAGTCTACATCCAACAAAAAAGAATCAATAACAATGCGATATAGAGATAAAGGTATAAATTAGAAATGAAGGAGTAAAAAATAATAAGCAACCTTTAAACTATTAGTTCTGATACAAACAGGACGTGGCTTCTCAAATGCTTCGATGAGTTGTAGTAGTTCAGCAGCCTTGAACATCTGAAATAGTACAATATCAAGTTAATGACAACTGATATGAAGAAAAGTGGAGAATATCACCATCATTTTAAAGCATAACCACATCATCACACCTCCACCAACAGCTCAATAAGGAATTCATTGTAGCCATAATACGAGGACAGGTCCAACTTAAGCTGATCAACATAATCTTTCCTTGATGCCCCTTTTTCCTTCAAAGCCTTCAAATTTGAAAGCACACGAGCAACTAAAGATAATAACAACAATGACGTGTTAGAGTAAGCTACTTGTATGTCACTCCAATGAAAAGGAGAAGAAACACAATGCGTCCTCTGGGAAATGTTGTATTTCCTTGAGAGTAGCAAATAAATAACCATCAATCACCAGAGGAGCCTAAATATCTAATCAAACTCTGAAATCAATAAGATAATCAACTAAGAACAAAAATCAAACACTACCCATTTCAATTCAATCCTAATAACAACCCATTAACTCTAATTTAACAATAAAAATGAAATACAATCAATATGAATATAATAAAAATATAGGGTCAAATGCAGAAATACCTTGAAGATGAATGTAAGGAGGAAGATGTGAGATTTACGATAAGGTGTAAGTGTGGCGAAGGTACCCAGATCGCAGAAAAACGATGAAGATGATGTTGGCGAAAATACCAAGATTGCAGAAAATTGAGGGAAAATGAGGGAGTATGAAGAGAATGGGGAAGAAAATTGAGGAAGCAACAAAAGGTAAAGAAATGAGAAGAAACAAAGAGCAGACTATTCATCACGCAGCATGCACATGGAGCACTGCTCTACTGTTCATCCTTAAGGTGGTTTTTGCACATTTATAAGGGTTATAGATTTGGTTCAGCTTTAGTCGATTTTGTTCAGCTTATCTCTTCACAACATTAACACTTAGCGCAGCTCCGTTCAATTTAGTTCAATTCACCTCAACTCCATTCAATGTTTTAACTCGTTTCAGTCGAAAAGAAAGTTCATGCTCAAATAGACAACATTTTTCAACACAACACACACATAGCCTTGCATTACACCATCTTATTTACGCCGAAGATTACAAGCATAGTCACACATTCATATATCATATACTTAGCAATAGGTTATCATCAATCCAGACTGAAATCATAATAAACTCCATCTTAGAGATTTCGTTTTTAGATTTTTCGATAAACATCACCTGCACAGATATAGCCTTCCTTGCTCTCGTCTTTGGCACCTTTTTTCCCACTTCCGTAAAGTACACAGAAGCACATTTCGGCACCAGAATGACCAGCCTTTCCCACGAGTACCACACGTGTCACAAATGTAGCCATTTCTACACACCTTCACCAACTCATGTTCATGGAGTTCGTGTTTCACTTTCTCAGGCCACCCCTTCGCAATATCCTCGAGTTTCTGCTTCAAATCCTTTAAATGATCTTTGGTGAATGGAAATGCATCTGAACCATGAGTTTCTATAAGATGCCGGGTTTCAGTTGTAATAGTTTTACCTTCGGGTCCAATGGCCACAAGCTCACTTTGAATTTACGGGATAAGAACGCCTTCCTCTCATCACCAAATGGCAGGGCTAACCAGGCATCTCAGAGTAGTATTCATCAAATGAAGATTGATCTTGATCACTAGACGCAAAAATGACCTCAATTGCGTATCCCTTTGCCTTCATTTCATGGTATGTCTCCACAAGTTTTGGTGTAAAATCACGGCATGGTCGCATGGAGGACACCAATGAGCGGAGAAATAAATAAGCATGTGTTTTCCAACAAGCTGAGACACGGGCACCTGAGAATATATGACAGACATTGGTTTAGAATACAATGTTGTAAAACCATTTAATACAACTTCATCTATATCTTAAATTATGGTACTTTGCTACGATAATTTTAGGTACTTGGTTAAATAACAGCCTAACATGAGCTTTTGCTATTTCCGAAAGAAAGTGAGGAAAGCAATCCAAAATTTTATAGAAGAGAACAATTAGAGCATTACCTTAGAGCCAGATTTGTCAATGACATAGTCTTTTTCTCCTGAAACCAGAATGGACTCGAGTGTCTGTGACTCGAGTTTGGCTTTTTCGATCTCTGCCAGCTCAGCAACCTTCTTCGGGGTGAAAGGATAAGCAGTGACGCCATGCTCTTGTACTAGTTCAACCCCATCCAGATTCCGAGTCTTTCCATCTGGGCCAATTATGACCAGGGTAGGGATACTGCTGAGTTCAAAGTAACGGTAAGCTTTCCAAACTTATTGTCCATGAACGGCAAAGCAAGCCAGGGCATTTTGGAAAACTCCTCTTTAAATCCATCTTCATCCCACTCATCCAAATAGATCAACACAATCTCAAATTTCTCGCCGTTTTCTTTTACCTTGTTGTAAACATTCACTAGTTTTGGTGTTAACTCCACGCAATCTTCATCGGAGCCAACATAGAAGTAGAGGCCGACAGTATTTCCTTCAAGATTGGCGACAGAAGTCTGGAATAATCCACATATGAGAAGCAAATTAGTTATTATACCGTCATATTCACAACTAATAAACAGCTAGAGTCTATAATGTGACAAGGGTAAATCAAAAAAGAACTCGACCATAACCAATATCTAGAATGAATTTTTTTCTGTATCTGTCAAACGAGTCAGGTGGCAATGTGATATACATCATACATTCCCAGCTTAAATAAAGTTCCTCATGCAAGCTTCAAGACTTGTATGTTACTAGTAAGGCTGTAAGCTATATAAAGGAGCTGTTGCTGTTTGCAATCAAGGAAAAAAAATTGGGATAGAAAAATATTTCCAAAATCAAAAAGTTGTGTTTTAAATCATATTATCAACCCTACAACAAAGCATAACATAGGTTTGTATCAAGGTACTGATTCATAAGCAATGTGTGTACAATGAGATATATCACATAAGATCGTATCACATACCTTGTTTCCGTCACTTGAAACCACATAATCTCGGGTGCAAGAAACCAAAAGAGACTTCAAAGTTTGGTTTCTCTTTGCTGCCTCTTCTTCCTCCTTCAATTGATTAACTCTTTCCAGCGTAAATGGGTATGCCTCAGCCTGATGTTCCGTGACCAATTCCACCCCTGCATCAGTCAGGGCTTTCCCTTCTCCATTAAGAATCACAAGATTAGGTATCCCCATCACTTCAAATTTTGCATCGAGACTATCGTTCAAGGTTGAATCAGAGAATGGAATTGCAAGCCATGGCATCTTTGAAAAGTACCATTGAAAGATTCTTCATCTCTATGTGCTGAAACAAACACAGCCTCAAAGTCCCCTTTTAAGGAGAGGTCTTTGTAGGTCTCAATTAATTTTGGGGTGAAGCCACGGCAAGGTCTTTGAAATACAAACCCACAGTTTTCCCACTCAGATCTTTGATTTCAACCTACAATGACCAGCAGAACTAAATGAAACTTTGCATGATATACCAACAGTTTATACTATAACAAGTTTAGAAAAAAGAAACCGTCTCACAAGTATGTATATGAGACACACACTGAGAAAAATAAAAACCTGTATGTATTCCTCATTTAATTGCTCCGCATTCGGCCATATACGTTTTGTGTTTATAGTTCTATACTACTGTAACTGAAATTCCCGCTGTCTTACAGGAAGCAAATAAACTTCAGCCTACGCTATCAGATATCCTTATACATATTCAAAGCTGTATTGAAATAAGGCAAATAACTCATACACCCCAAAACTGGCCAAAGGCGAGGGATGACCTACCCCAGCAGTAGACATCAAAAACTTTTAGCTAGCAAGTACTCCTTACTAGTCCATTTTGGTTCATTTCATCACAATAAAAGTCGAAGGGTCTCTAAACAGCTCATAACTCTAAGAGTTCTTAAAACCAAAAGCGCGCGCTCAGCTCGTATGATATACTACAAGCCGATGTTCAATCCTACCGTTGGCCAAAAAGATGTTGAGAGTTCAACAAGTCGGCTCAAATCAATTACAGCCCTAGGCGCCTAGCCTAGAGCACGAAATTTATCATTGATTTGAGCTGAATCATGGTCAATCCAAGGACTGCACTCATCTCAAATCAAATCATCTAATTCCAATAGTCCAACAGTCATCACAACAAGAACAACCCAGGTCCCCATGATTAGACCATACACAACTTCCTGCTTAAGACCATCGTTCGTAACCATTTTTTCAGTTTCTATTTTCTATTGTTTGACAAATTGCATTAGCCCTATGATTGGAAAAACAATCCCTAAACCCCAATACCCATCAATTACAACCTACTTTACTTAAAGATAAACAAACGATCGAGATGGAAAAGAATACCATCCCCGTCTCGTTCATTTGTTTACCTATTTTACTTAAAGATAAACAAACGATCGAGATGGAAAAGGATGGGTGAGTATTCCTAACAAATGTATTCAACATCAGACCATCCAATAAATTTGTTATCCGGTAATGAAGATGTCCACAGAGTTCATTTTGTTTAACACTGCAGCATGTATTACAAATAGCAGCTCAAAATTTGTTTCATCCTCATATAATGAACGTTCCGTGCTTATGTACTTTCTTGCAAATTTTCATATGCCGAGGAGAATACATGTAGACTTCGAAATCGCATTGCAAGGTAGTGAGGAGAGGCAATGAACTACAGCAGGGTTCCATTCACAACAGAGTGACAGACAATGTATGCAAGAATACGACATTTACTAAAAAAAAGTGTACAACACAAACACAAAAGGTACTACATATTTCCAAAGGATTTATTTTTGACACCATAGCTCATGCTAAAGCCAGGACACCGAGACAAAAAAAATGATCTCCACTACACTATGAACTGAACATGTAATTAGTTACCAAACGTTAGTATAAAAATAGGTTCGAAAATATTTTAAGATCAGTCCAACTTACTAGTGGTCGTGATTGATAGCATGCCATCTGCATCAAAACACAGGCCAAATAAAAAGCAAATCTAAGCACCCGTGAACAAGTGAACAATTACATAACCACACTACCACTAAGGCCACTCAAACTAACCCCATTCTACAGCAGAAAGCCTGCTATGAGTGTATTTCAAGTCCTGGAACTCCTTTAAGCTGCTTCCAACACCAGTATCTGAAACTGCATTCAAACAAAATTGTATTCATGCTTTATTTCAATAAGGCAATAACGTTAACTTTTAATAGTGGCCATTTTTTCGCCAAATTCACTAGTCTAAAATCAAACACAGAAATCAACTACCACACAAACTTCACTACAAATGTACATCCGAAAACAAAATTGTGCACTCAAACAAAATTGTGGACTTGCTTCAGTCCAATTATGATAACTTAACTTCAATACCATCCATTTTTGCCGAATTAACAAATTCTTAAAACTAAGATCCATCAAGCAACAAGCAGCAAGGGAAGACAAGATAAGCGCATACTTTTCACTGGAGACAGCTTGTAACACGTTATACAGACAACTAGTGAATAGTGACGGTGAAAGAATTCGCCATCAAGCAACAAACAGCTGGGAAAGACAAGATAAGCGCATACTTTTCACTGGAGGCAACTTGTAACATGTTCTACAGTCAAAAAGTAGTGCTTAAAAATACTAGATCACACCAGAAGTAACTGCAACAACTATCCATGGAAACATCACACAAACCTGATACTCAGAAAAGCTTTTGGAATGGGAGAAAGCCATGTTGCCAGTCAGAGAACTGTTTCTTCAAAAATTGATATGATTTCAGTTCCTCACCAACAAAAGCCTGATCATCACAATGAAATTTTAATTCCACCGGACACATGCCATCAAAGAGTTTCGGAGCTCCTGAATCTTCCAGAGAGTTCAACTTGGTGACTTTTGAAATAAATGTTGTACGTTCTTGAAGGGAAGTTTGGGAGTCCTCTCTAACGAAAGAAGGGGAATCAATAGTAGGAAATGCCGAAGGCTCATACAAATATAATGAACTTGGTTTTGAGGAGTCAGCCCAAGCATCGTCCTTATCGTCCCCAAGTGAGACTGTATGTTCTTTATCCTGATCCTTGCTTATACCCAGTTCCCTGGCTAAACACATAACTGGTTTACATTTACGAGCAATCAATGTTTCTGGTGAGTAGTCATCCAGTTGAGTGATAAAGGAATGACCATTTCTTGAAATCTCGTATAGAACAAGTAAAACATGAAGAGGAACAACTGGACCAACAAATTGGACTCCACGTGAAATCTTCCTTCGTCTTTTATTAAGATTATGAGATGGCGATTTTAAGAAGAATGGAGGCGCCTGGCTTTGATCCGGAATGCTTGGGAATTCCAAAGCCACATTTCCATACTGGGAGAAAGCCATTTCTAAGCTACTCATAGGTAAGCTGATCCACATTAACCTACTAACAATCTCATACAAGCTACTTGGCATATTAACATCGCTAAAAATATCAGATGTTGAAAGGTGCAAGATTGGAGGAGCACATCCAAACGACTTCAATTTCTCACTCATAAATTCACTAAAATCATTAGAGCATTTGTTTTCACATTCGGCCACTGGACTGTTCTTGAATTTCGAAAACAATACTTTGGTAAGATCACCATTCAAATGGCCAAAAAGATACTCAAGTTTGACATACTTAAACCTCTTAGTAAATTTATATTTCTCATCACCCATGTGGCACAGCAGAGAATCTTTGGAAAGCGGCGGTATCTCATGATAAGTTGTCCTCGCCATTTTCCAGGAGGCATGATATTGCTGAGTTTCAATCTTCCCAGAGGACATTAACCGGACAAGTGTAAAGCCCCCGTGTTCTACAGAGCCCAGCAATGACGAGGATAGATCCTTGTCCAACATGAAAAGGCCAAGAACCACTTCCTTCTTATGTTGCCATTTAATCCACTCGGGAAGATCGTCCTTCACAAGCTCTTCCTTTAGAAGGCAACTACCACAGCCACAAGAATGACCAGACAACCGAAGTTCCGAGGGATGCTCCCATGCATAGAAAGAATCAGAGAACTTTGACATTTTAGATGAAAAAGACTGTGTAGCAGCTGAAGTAGGACGTCCATAACAGAAAAGGCTAAACTCATTATACCAAAATGATCCTAAGATTACAGCATAACCCATTTCAGATGCCGCTGCATAGGTATCATAAAGTGGATGTGATCTAAGTTCAGAAAGCGGTAAAACATTGATGTAACATGGCTTGTGAAGATTATGAGCCCACCTCAAAACAGGCATTAGGGGCTTACGAACATCACATAAAAGTAGCCAGTGCGTTGAAGCAACAGTGAAATAGAAACCCTCATCTCCAGCTTTTGATAACGCAACTAGTCGCTCCTCCTCACTTACATTATACATCCCCAGCATCTCAATTTTCATCAAGCAGCAAGGCTGACCCTTCCCAAATCTAAAATCTATCAGGAAAACAGCCTTTAAATTTGCAACAATCAAAATACGGGGGTGCCAACTAAATTCACAGCTAAACCACCCATCCCCAGCCGACTCACCCAGTTCGTTCCATTCAATACTCATCCTTTTCCCCTTGAAACAAGAAGACTCCATATCAAACAAAAACAATTCACCACTTTCTAACAAAATCACACACTCGCTCGGCAAATGTGGGTTCCAACAAAGATGAACAACTGCACAACTCTTAAACAACTTAGCACCCATAAACTCCAACACCGGCTTTTTAAAATCGAGACTCCGTCCACTCATTTTAACTCTAAACCAATGAGCACCATACATAGTACATGCAACCAGAAACCCAATACAACCCATACTACTATCCAATTCACCAACATCAAAATCATCCAAACGACAAGCTGCCAATCTAACAATCTGATGATCAAATTTGATGGAAGAAGTAAAAACTCCATCATTGGAACCAAAATCAACAACACTCACATTCGAATCCTGGACTGTCAGAACTACAAAACCAACACTATCTGAATTAGACCCTGTTGGATAAAAAACAATAACCCAATCATTGGGACAGCGAAGAGGCTCAAGACGGTTTATACTGAGCCAACGTGATCCGTTAGTGCAATGCTGAGGCCCAAATGAGGAAGCAATAGCATTGGAAGTGGTGCGCAGGACAGCAGCGGAGTCATAAAATGTGGTAGTCTCGATGAATCGTGACAGCGAAACGTGCGGCGGGGGGAGGAGCATAGGACATGTTTGAGAGGGGGAAGAAGAGAGTACAGTGTTTACGGTTTCCGGGTCCGGGTTGAAAAACAGTGGACCCAATGAAGTATCTGAAACAAGGAGAGGTGGGGAACTTACATATGAAATTGGAAACAATGATTTCCATTCTTCTGAAAATTGCATTATTTGGGCGAAATTAAACAAAATCACCCAATTCCCAAATCAAAATCACCGCTATATGTATGTATCACTATCAGTAATTTTCCAGAATTATTGGGATTCAATACAAAAAAACACAACTCAATTATTTTGCTGCAATTCTAACTAAGTTCTATGGTGAATTTGAATTTGAGGGGATAAATTAATAATACTACAAAATTGGTAGAAAAAATAGTAATGAACAAAGTTGGAATTTGCGGTGCTTGGTATGGTGGTCGTCGGAAGGAGTTGAAGTTCAGAGTTGATAAGCATGGAGAAGGGGAATTTAAGGTTTAATAAGGGTAGGGATTAGGAAATAATAATATTAACTTTTTTATTTTATTTTCTAAATTAAATTAATGGAATATAATAACTTGATAATTTTATTTTTTTAGGAAAGAGGGGCATAAAATACATAAAAAAATTAACTAGCGACTAAACGTGGGAAAGTTATTCCCGAATCTTCTCTGAGAATGTGTCGGAGCCCGTCATGGTGGCTTATTGATGATGGTTGTAGTAGTATTAGATTGCGTGTCTTCACTTGCTAGCCAGTCTGTTGCTCTATTTGCTTCTCTATAAACGAGTTTGTTGGGATGTTAAAACGTTGTTCGGATTATCAAGAGAAGATAGGTCATAGTTCAAAGTATTCTCATAAATTAACCTTCGTTAATTTTGTGTTTAATTTTCTAGGGTTTTGGAGTTGACGGATAGAAAAGGGCGGGGTTTCTACGTTTATGAAACTCAGGCAACCAAAGCATTGGTTTAGAATTTAGAGTCGATACACGGGTTATTCGAGTTCGGTTATTCAAAACTAAATCCGAACAATTGAAAAAATAATAAATATTCAGTTCTTTTGAGATAGAGAGGATTTTTAATTTCGACTTGAGGTATACATCTATCGGGCGGTTCAAATGTTTTCCAATATTTAGTAGCCACTGACATTACCATATTTTTTTACGTTTAGAATTACCCACTAACAACATTCATAATAATGTTTGAGGAAGATCGTTAGCTCATCAACGCCTATCATAGCATCAAGGGCTAACTTGAGCTCAGGGGGTGTAAACGAGCTGATTTAGGCTCAAGTTCGGTTAGGCAAATTTGATATTTCTTGTTTGGTAGCACGATACATTGATTTTGCAGAATAGCAATACGTTTTCTTAATACGTAGAAACGTATCCATGATTCGACACGCAGGAAGTACTCTTGGAATACTACTTGAATATAAAAACAAAAACGAAAATATATGAAGCAAAAACAAAAATCTACGGGCTTATGATCAGGCTAGAATTGCGGCTAAACGTGCGGGTCTTTACACTCACACCACCTAATCTATTACCGCCCTCGACAACGCTAGAAATCTGCAAGGCTGACACAGTTGGCTGATGTCGCTGGAAGTTGGTTGGAACGGGTGTTGACACGCTTGCTCTTGTTGCAGGTGAGATCTTCAGGATTTGGATGGTATATTAACGTACCATGTCGACAACTCTGATAACATGATAAGCGATAACCTGTTTTGTCGTAGCGTTAGTCATTATAGACCAACATAAATATTTAGAAAACCATCACCAAACTGGTTCCGACTTATTATGCCATAGACCATGTCCGCTCAGAAAGTTGCTCATATCTTAGACAAGAGAGGATTTGAAGTCCCATTTTCGTGTTTTGAGCCCAATTACTTTTCACTTTGACATAATTCTTGCATCATAGTCCCTACATCTCGGTTATTTGTTTATCTATTTCATTTATTGATATCTCAACTACTCGTCTACCTTTTTATATTGAGAATCGTCTTAAGAGTAATTTGATATTTGCACAAAAACCAAAGATAAACAAATTACCGGAATTACATAACGGAGGGAGTAGCCGAGAAGTACAATACAGTCAGTCATTACTTAAACTGGGCTTGACCGAGGTGACCCGCGCCACAAATTATAAACCGCAAACAACTAAAACTAAGTTTCAAATAAACCAGGTAAATCAAAATCAAAATCAAAATAAAAAAAATCCCTAACTTATAAACCTTAGGGTTAGGGTTTAAGCTCAACAATGGCGGAATCAATGTGCAGAGTTCTCCGAGACGGAGCATTAGAAGGGGAATTAGCACCGTCGTTAACAATCAAAGACTCAATTCTCTCTCCTCTAGGTTTACATGTCTTCAATTATGTTCTCTCCCAGATTTCTTCCTACATTTTGGCGGGAAAATCTCAATCTAGGTATATTTCCTTCGTAAACGACGTCACTTTGTAATTTTTAACTTCGATTTTGTTTTTCAGCTACTTATGATTGAATTTATTGTTTTCTAGAGGATTGGTTCTTGTGGCATTTTCTCGAAGTCCGTCGTTTTATCTTGATTTGTTGAAGAGAAGTGGATTCGACGACGTAGCTTTGGATAAATGGTACGTGAAGTCGTATTTAAGCTGTTTGGATTAAGTTCGTGATTTGTGGAAATTGGTTAATGTGATGTGTTTGACTAAGTTCGTGAGATGGAAATTTCTAATGTTTTTTCAACCTATGCAAAAATGTCGAAAATACTTCAATGATTGTTCGTAAGTCGTGTTGAACTAAAACATCAAAATATTAAGTTGATAATGTTCATGGATTGCGAAATAGTATTAAGTAGCTTGAATATTCACACAAGAATATTACCGCAGTGAGTTAAGGGCTCCCGAGAATTGCGGGGTATTGGGGGTTGGATATAGTGGCGTATGCAGCCTTACCTTGTGTTAGCAGTCTTAGCACATTGAGAAGCTATTTCTAGATGACTAAAATGAAAATTGTCCCAAGTTGCATAAAATGATTGAAACTCGAAAATAACAAGAAGCGCAATCACTTTGATGGTCCATTTTATTATATTCCACCATAATCCAAAATTAGAGAATAATGAGTTGTTCTTAGTTCTCACCATTGTAATTGGAAACTGCTTGAATATCCATGTTTAGTAAATTTTGCCAGTTTGAGTAGTGTAACTTGCTAACTGCTAAGGAGATATATTCTAATGGCGTTAGAGGTTGGTGAGTGGAATGTATTGTTGACAGTGGAAACGTGGTTATGTAGGGTTAGGATATTGGATTGTTATTCAGATCCTCTTGGTTGGAAGCACGAGCTGAAGGAAAGGGGGCAGATTGGTAGTTGTCCAGAGTCTTCACCCGGGGTGACAGTGTGTAGAGATATACGAAATTTGGACAAATTGCTTTCCGTGATTCTTGAACTCGGTAAAGGTAAAGCTTCACAAGCCTTTTTATTGTATAGAGCTTGCACATTCTTACTACTTTTAAACAAATATTCTAAAAAAATTTACATTACAAGATTTTGGCATCCTCCTCTTCTGCATCCAGACTGAAGAGGAGACTTCTATACTCATATGATGCAACTTATCTTCTTTTCCACGAAATTGTTACAAAGTTCGGTTCTTTTAGATGTTTGTATTCAATTTAGGAGATGATTTACTGAATTTTCGGTATTGCTTGTTGGATATCTAGTTTGATCGTAGTTGTGCCATTGGTAATATCAAACTTCTGCAATTTTTTGCTCATATATTAAGGGCATTTCATGTCTATGGCTATTGGTTGTGTGTGTTTGGATACATTTTTATGTTTGATTTATTCTTAATTATTTATTTTTACAGGGCTAATTGGACAAGGTAAAGATCGATTCTGTATAGCAATAGACTCGGTATACTATCTTCCTTTTCTAACAGTGCATTTCTCAGAACCAATTAAGCGTTAATATAAACTTAGTGGCAGTATGTATCTATTGTCCATGCCATTTATCATAACCAGTTAAGCATAATTTATAGACTTTGAGTGGCAAATTTTGCCAAATTCTAATTTTCTAATATGTGACTCTGGCGAAAGGTTATTTCTGCATGGCATTGCCTAAACTTTCTATAAATGTTTGGGATAACCTTCATTACCCGCAATTGTTTGGGTGTATTCAAATTGAGATCATTAGTACAAGGCATTAATACTTAAAGTAATGCAGAATAAGATTACAGCTAAAGTTGTTAGATACTATTTTATTGTTGATTGTAAAGCAATTCAACTTGTAGCGTGCCCTAATCTTTTTTGTCCTTTCAGTTTCCGTATTTAGGCTTTTGTCAATACTCGACATATTCTAGATATTGGGAACTTTGATGACAATTATGTGGCGATGGATAATGATATGAAAATTGAAATGTACATCAGATTCTTTAATAGATGGAAACTGATATAATGTTTGCTTGAACATTGGCCGGTTAGCTCACATGACATGTATAACATCAATGTAAACTATGCAAGTGGATATAATGACAGACAAGATTCAAAATATTATGAACTCTACAGCTTTTCCAAGAAGCTTTTATTATTTGTCATGTGTTGATTCTTATGATGGAATCTTTTTCAGGTCAGTGAGTTATTAAGAGATGTTAAATTATCATCTGTGGCAACCCTCTTGAGCAGCATTCGTAGCAATGGTATGCCCTTACACTTGCATCCAGTTCTGTTGTCAATTAAATTGTACAAAGCCCAAATTGCTGAAAGCTATCATTTGGACTTTCTGCTACACATAATTGTATCATGTTGTATGCCCTGTCTGTGTCAATAAAAACAAAACTAGTATCATTGTGTGGCACTGTTTTCTTCATTTTAGTAGGTCTAAGATCAATAGACATGGATACCCTCTATTGTGATATAAGAAGGATTTGTGTGTGCAAACTATGTTTATGGTGATGTTTTTGTAAGGTTTATTTTGTACGGCCTGGTTCGAGGGGCAAGGCTGTTCCTCAACGTTGATGCTTGATTATTTGATACGTTACTTGGTGTGATGAATTGCAGTAGGGCTATTGCAGTCACTATCTATTTCTGAAGTCTGAACATCATAGATCGTTAACCTGTTTGTTCCTCACTGTCTGGTGTCTTAAGTTTTTCCATTTAGAATCAGGTTTGAAAAGACTATTTATGACTTTATTAGCATATTGAAAGCAGATTATTTTTTCTCTGATATGTGATTCTTCATATGGTATTTAAAAGTGACATGCTTTCGTGTATCCAAATCTTAATCCATCTCCTGATTCATTCTTTTTATATGTGGTTGGGACCATAACCAATCCATACATTTCGTTTTTTGACCTCCTAGTTGTGAAGTATTCTCGAAATTATAATATTTGGAGTTTTGTTCATCCCTTGAAATTATCAACGATGTGTCTTAGGTTCCTCTATCCCTGTTTTACACTTTTACCATGCTTTGTTGGTGCAGGACAAGTATCCAGTGCCTTTTGGTTGTTACATTCCGATCTCCATAATAGCAGTACAAGTGCTGCTCTTGAGTACATGTGCTCTATCGTGGCCAGTGTTGAAGGAATAACACCTCAACGTGGCCTTTCTTTATTTGAGCAAACTGTCAGGAAATCTATGTTGAGAGTGCGTCTCAAGCGTAGAAATGGAAGAGTTAGATTGATGGTAATTTTTCCTTAAACTCTCTGCTACACTACTATGTGCTTCATAGATCTGCGTTTGTTGATGTCTGTGAAATTTCATTCAGACAGAAGAGATTAGTGTTCAGCAATCAGGAGTTTCATTTTTGCCGGCATCTTCTCATGAGGAATCAATGGCACAGTCACTTGTGCCAAAGGTAAGGCACAGTTCTCTTCTATAATTATGTACGTAGTACTAGCAAACCACAACAAATTATACTTTTGAGCACTTGGATAAAAGGGTTGATCTAGTTCAACCAGAGGTTTTGAATCTGGCTCTCATGGAACATAATAATGTTAAAACCCGAGAAGGATAGATTTTCAGCCCTTCTGACCCTACCCGGCTCAAAGTGGGAATAAACCGGGGAAACCAATTGAACAACTCCAAATAATTTATAACTTAACGTGTTTTGATTTGCTTTTAAACTTGCAGGTGCAGTTTAATTTACAGTTGACAGAAAAAGAGCTATTGGATCGATCAAAGGTTGTGCTTCCTTTTGAACATCAAGGTATTCATGCATTGTTCGAGTGTGCCACTCTGTCTATAAGTTAATATTTGCTTGTCCCAAGATGTTATCAGACCAACTACACATTTTAACAACTCTTTACATATCTACTGTATTGATTCTCTTCAGAGAAAGAGATAGCTAAACAAATTTATGATGGACGGCGATCTGTTGTGGAGGAGGGGAAGAATGAGATAGGAAGTGAAGAGAAAGTACCTATTACTGAAAAGTCTAAGAGAGGGGAGATTGTGTACCTTCGTGATTCTGATGACGAGAGGCCGGACTCGGACGAGGATCCTGATGATGACCTTGATATATAGGATACATTGCCCTCTTGCATCATTTCAGACACCAACAAACCACAGGTTAGAAGACAACTTCTACGAGTTGATTAAAAAGTCATCTGCTTATATTTTTCTGGTATTGGCTTGCAGCTTCTAGTAGGAAATGTAATCTAATACCACCTGTGTTTATTACATATGTCGTTTTTGTTTTTTTTTTCTTTTTTCGAATGTGGTTTGACTTTAAATTTAATGAAAAGTTTTTTAGAATATTTATAAAACTTCTATAATAGGTTTGTAGAGAGTATAATAGGTTAGTTTGTTGAGTTAATTTTGAAAAGCTACGAAGTACATTAGAATACCAACCATTACATTTAATTTTTTTCCACAACTTTACATACGGAGGATTAGATATCTATATTAAATTGTCGTTTCTTTTTTAATCTTGTTAGCGATGCTCTATCTGGAATTCTATGAAAATAATTCAAAATAAAATTCCAACTGCTATACCCACCACCCCAAATAAAGAAACCTACTGAGTATTGTACTTGATTCTATTTATTCAGTTGGTCTCTCTTGTTGACAGAGAAAATGTGACCGTTTTTATTATAAAAAGTAATCGTTTACAAATTTTTATTTATTAGATAAAGGTTACATTTAATTATAGAACAGTCACATTTCTCCGTCACGACGAACTTGTGACCCGTCACAAATGAAAAATTGTGCTATTTATATAACTAAATCTTTACATTTACAAGTCATCCCCCCTACCCCTCTTTTTATGTGCTAGTCATAACTACAAGTTCCAGTCAAATCTTATGTTCATTTTACAAATTCCCAAGTCTTCCTTTGACTTGTACTTTCTTTAGTCTTCACAAAGTCTCCTGTTGATAATTCCAGAAAAGAAGGGAGAAAAAAACTACTTTCTTGACCCTCATTTTATACATAATTCCCCAAAATCTCAAATTAGAAGAAAAAATACAATATTTATTTCCCTTCCTCCATTTAAGCAACCTCTGATTATAAAAATCTCAAATTCCACCACATTTTGTATTTCAAATTCAAATTTCTCTTAGAAATGGCTGTAGATCTTTTCACTGATACAAGCTCTAGCAGGGGTTTCAGCCCCAGAATTTCATTCTCACATGATCTTAACAATTCCGATATCGTCCCCATTGAACCACACTCCCAGTTGAAACCATCTCTTCTAAATTTTGATTTCGACTTCTGTGTTTCGAAACAAAGCTTTGAACAAGACTCATCCTTAGCTGATGAGCTCTTTGCAAATGGTGTAATTCTTCCTATTCAAATCAAGAGAAAAGATATCCCAACCATCTCAAAGTTAAAATCTTCTTCTTCATCATCGTCTTCTTCCTCATCATCATGTTTCTTGCCGCCATTGCCGCATTCCTCTGTACATAGTATGATTGAAGCTGATTATTCTAAACAAAGGAGAAAACAAGGAAAGGATAGTAACACTAACGACGAAGATAGTAATTCATTTTGGAAGTTTAAGAGGAGCCAGAGTTTTAATTGTGGGAGGATTTACAGAAGGGGATTATGTTCTCTGCCTCTTTTATCAAGGAGCAAATCAACTGGATCAACTGCTAGTGCTAAAAAACCACTCATTCCGAAGGACGAATCTCTTCATAATCATCTCAAAAAACAGGGGTCTTTGAAGAATTCGAGTCCGACCCACCATAGAAAACCTCCATTGAAGAAGAGTTATAGTGGTTCTTCATTTAGTTCTGGTCTTGTTAAAGTTAGTCCAGTTATTAATGTTGCTACAGGAAGCTTATTCGGATTTCGCTCAATTTTCTCCAATGGCAAGGATAAAGGAAAGAAGAAATAATCTCATGGAGTCAAGGTGTCCAAGTTTTTCTCTTCTTTTCCATAATTTGATATGTCAAGTTGGCTGGTTGACATTGATCTTCAGATTTTTTTTTTCTCATTTCTGTTTTTTATCGCGTCTTTTTTCCAAATTTGTTTTTGCGTTTATGTTTACATACTAAAAAGCGATTCGGTTTCTCGCCCCAAATTATTCTAGGATTAAGACATCGTAAAGCGATGTGTGCCAAATTGATATTTAGTTTTTCGCATGTGATTATATGTATAGAAAGGAAGTTGATGTGGGTTAGGGTGTAAAAGAAGTGATGATATAGAACAACATCCCACATGGAATGAAGCACTAGAGGACAGGGATAATGCTTAGTTTGCTGGATTTCTCTGTTCTATATTTGCCTTTTGAGTCTGTCATTCTCTGTTGAACATGGGAGTATATGATAAAGTATATTGTTGCTTATGTTTTCCTTTCTTTACCCGACGGCTTTCATGTATTTGAGCTTGGTTATATTCTTGAGTTCGCGCCACTGGTTTTTGTTTATATGAACGGAAAAGTTACGGTAGAGCTCTTAGTGAACGTAATCTTGAAAAAGCGAATTGGATGATCGGGCTGACTCGAGCCAAGAGAATGGCTGTACTGAAGCATCTTTGATGCAATTTTCATTGTGGATCATACGGAAACAACTTCTCTCCACATAATGGTAGCGTTTGAGACATTGAAATAATGTCGTTGTGGCGTGGGTTTTGCATCTGTACCGCTTCCACATTGCGAACGGAGTGAAATACAAAAAAAACTTGTTACAATTGGGCCCTTGTAGGGTTAGTTGCTTCTTGATTGAGTAGTCTTTTCTGCTCCTACAAACCAGCCCATCTTCTCCTAACTTCAAGTCTTTAACACATGAATACATGAATGGATGGACAATAATTTCGTGACCTCGACAATAATTCCGCAAAATTTGCTTGTCGTAGACGACGGGCCTGTAATTGGCAACATTGGGGGAGGAAGAGTGATTAGAGGGGTTGTGACATCGACAATAATTTCATAAATTTGCGAAATTATTTTCTACTTGAAATATCAAATTAAAAGTATTTTGTACAATTATTCAACTTATTACCCATTCATTTTGACTCATCATATTAATAAATAAACTTGTAAATTTCTTACTTCTTATGTTCAATAAAGTCCATCAAGAATTACCACAATACCACGAGTCCACAACCTATTTAAATGAAAATATAGTTACCAAAAGTTCTGTTTTACTAACTTACGTTGCATCATATTTGACCTGTTTATCCCTTAAAACGAAAACTACAATCCTAAAAGAGACTTAGGTCCTACCTTTTGGTTTAATTTTAGCTTATTTTATTTCAAACTAACTTTATTTAGTTCGGTTAAGTTTCATTCAATTCAATTAATCTCTTTACAAATTAACTCTTATTTTAACTTCATTCATTTCAGTGCATTCCGCTCTATTCAATTCAATTCAGCTCAATTTAATTCAAATTGTTTCAGTTCAGCTTCTACTCAGCTCAATTTCATTCCACTTTATATTTGAGAACACAAGGTAATGGTTCCAATTAAAAAAGCATAATATGCGGATGCTTATACGGCTATATTGTGATGTTTGGTCCAAGGTTAATCCCACAAATTCTCTCATTTATGAGGAATTATCCGTCGCAAGCTTGCGACGGGTTTAATAATTCATTTGAGGAAATAAATATAAATTCTCTATATATTTTATTTTTGTTTTATCTTATCAAGTGGTAATAATGTGGTATACTTAACTCGCGCAAATTTTTAACGAATATACCCGTCACAAGAGAGATCCATCGAAGATCATTAAGGAGATGATTGAAAAATGAAACATAGTGAAATGGTATGTCGTTGCCGTGCCGGCTGGTATGGTATGCCTGGTCACGTGACATTCCCAACTTCTATCTTGTATTACGCAAGCGCGTGTAAGCACGAGCGACATGATTGGGTAAAACCTAGGAGTCAGGTCAATATTTCTCGAAACTTGCGACTATTTGCTGGGCGCAAGATAGCAGAAGAATGCTTTAATTATTTTTATTTTGTAAATGTTTGTCTTTCTCGGATTTTTAAAGCACTTTCTCCTATGCCACCTTGCCTCGTGCATTACTACATACTTCTAACTTTCTAACTTTATTCTATAAAACATATTTTAGGTAAGAATGACAGGTGTATATGTTACGAGCTTGCGGCGAGTTAAGTATCATTACCTGATAAGATAAAACAAATATAAAATCGTTTGGAGAATAACAAATAGTTTGTCTTTATTTATTAAAGTGGATATTATTTCACATTAAACTCATTTTCCAATTAAATTGCGTTTTTGAGTTTTCAATACTCAACTTAAGATTTTGGTAAATCATTGATAATTTTGATTGAGTCGGATTTTAAGACTTGCTAAAAATTTATCTCAAAACTAACAATAATTTTACCTTAGTCCTTGGTTAGGAGTTTGGACGGAGATATCATAAATCGTAAATTCACAAGTTCGAATCCTTCTTAATCTTTCCTCCCGATATATCGTACGAGCAATTACTGGTCCTATGCTTCAGTTAACACCAAAAAGAAAGCTCGTAAGTTTTATTTGTCTTTTTAGATCTGCTTTTTTCCAGCTTAATTTCAGTTGTCATTCAACTCACATTCAATCAGTTTTGTTAAACTTAACTCAATCCATCTCATTTCAGTTCAACTCAACTTACTTTTAATCTATTTTTTTCTCCGCAAATTTCAATTAAGTTTAGTTTCATTCAACTCATTTCAATTCAATTAAATTCACTTCAAACCCATTCAACAAAAAGAACAAGGTTTTAGTGGACAACTTCACTTAAAGATTATTCTTCTGAAATATCATGTAGTTTAACCGTAAAATCATGAAAAAATGTTATGTATGGCCTGGTTTCAATACTCGTAACTCGTAAGGTCTTTAGAGTAATGTTTTTGTAGATGTTTTTTTTTCCTCTCCTCAAAAACCAATTAAATGAGGAGAATATTGTTTTTTTGATCACATTTGAATTAAGCATTTTTTATGCAAATGTGTTGATTATAAAGTACTTCCTCCATTCAAATCCACTCTACCACTTTCTTTTTTCACGTTTGCCAACGCGTTTTTTGTGCGGTAAATATTGTTAGCTACGTATTTTCAAAAATTATAAAAATTAGATATTAATAATATGCTCGTAAAGACGAATAAAACTAGATCCCACATGAATATAATTTTATTTACGTATCGAGAGAAAATCGAATTTGAATGGTTGTTTGTGAATAGTGTGTAAAATAGAAATGTGTAGAGTGGATTTGAATGGAGGAAGTAATTATTATTATGATTGACTTTTCAATTTTACGTCGAGTTAGTCTAAGTCATAATATGGAATATATTTCAAGTTAGAGTTGTACATGTAAATGATTAAACACAAGTTTTTAAAAGCTCAAATATCAAACATTATGTAGAAAGTAGTAAGTAATTATCTTACTCGTATCTAATACTCTGTAGTATTTAGAATTCGATTTTGTACAACAAATATTTCTATTATCAACAATTTAGTTATACATATTTTTCAATAATGTCATCAAGTTATAAGTATGTCCTTTTAACATGATCCCAAAATCCAAAATTTAGTGATGTTTGAAAACGTTTATACATGTGAATCTTGAAGTAATCTTTTTGTGTTTTTGAATAGTTTTTGTTTTGTTTATAAGATGTGCAATCAATTTAAATATTTGGACGTTTCTTCCATAATTTGTGCAACATCTTGCAAATGAGTCAAAATCAAAACTATGATAATTTAGCTTAGATGACTAATCATGGCCCCAACGCCCCATCATTCAATCAACCCCATGCACACAATAATTTGTTTGTATTTTAAAGATAGATCGTATTCTAACGGTCACAAGTTTATGATCTCTCACAACCTTCTTCACCCGCTCTTCTTTTATTTACTCTCACTTACAAGTTTGTCTCACGTAACAAGGTTGTGACGGATTTAGGTCATTTGTGTTTTAAAAATTAATCATGATTGTAAAAGAACTATTTTTCAGAACAATTTAATGATGATATAATTTGAAACTAACTCAGATTGTATATATCTGAAACTTAAGACAAGTTAAATATTATGAATACGGAAAAAAGTAGAATGCATAAAAAAATTGTCGTACAGAAGACTGACTGATTGATATAAATTTCTACGGAGTCTATAGTTCAAAATTAGCTTTTGTTAAATGACAATTAAACCATGATTAACAAAGTTAAAGGTCACACACTCACACTAAGCAGAATTAAGGTATTTATTTCACGAGAAATACTCGTATCCTTTAAAAGGACGTCCTTGTTACAATCAAAGAAGGAATATTATTCTCCTCATTTTCATTTTAGTCACTCTTATTTGAATCTAATAAAGACGAACACAAGTATTTTCCTTACTATTTAAATTAACTTGAGATCGAATATATACAAAACAATAATGGTAAATAAGTGGTTTAATAATCGACAAATAATATACAGTGTATACACATATGAGTACATGACACAACCCTTCATCTCTTTGTTATCTTGTGTATTGGAATCTTCTAAACTCGACAGAATTCCTTGGAACAATTTATTTCAAATTTTCAATGAAACACTATAAACAATCTATCACAAATACTATATGCGTTAAGTTTAAACCGGTTTAAATATTATATCACTTGTGTATATAAGGCGGATAGCTTTTCGCTATGCATTATTGGATTCACAAGTGATATATACTTGACCCGTCTTAACTTTAAAAATTAAAACGGATAATAACACCTTAAGGAAGACTTAATAGTGGCTTATATTTGGTTTAAAATCGTCAATATTACTAGTATATATAGATAGTTCCAATTAATCAGTTATTCCTTAACAACAAATCATACGATTTCTTATTATAAAACAATATAGTCATTATTAATATATATAATTCTAGTTAATTAGTTTTTTATAAGACTATCTTTATTCTAAAATGTAATACAAATCCAAAAATTCATCATATACAAATTACATCCATTATACTTCATTATTAAGTTATATGGTTTGTTTTAACTTTTACAAACTAAATACATAAGTAAGGCCTACGTTTTTTGGCTTACTTTCAGCTCATTTTAGTGTCGTTTAACTCCGTTCAGTTCCTTTTAGCACAATTCTATTTAGCGCAGCTCTACTCAATTCCATTAATTCTTATCTCAACTACATCCAATTCAATTCAATTCAGCTCCATTTAATTAATTAAGCTCAAATCGGCTTCATTTGGTTTAGTTGCTTTTCCCGATCCTAGACATCATTTTTTACTTCATCTATCATACCAAACCCGAATGAAATTTAAGACGGATATTACCGTCATCATCTTTTATTTCATCTATCATACCGAACCCGAATGAAATCTAAGACGATGGATATCACCGTTTTTAAATCGGATAGATGGATGACTTTAAACTAAGCAGACCATCATGTGTAGTGTAGTGTACAGCTCATAGACGCTCCCCCCATCATCCTCTTCTAAAAATAAAACAAAAAGTGAATCCCCACATTTGCAGTATATACACATACATACACTTAAGGCCCTGTTCTTTTGGACTGAAACTTGACTGAACTGAACTGAACTGAACTTATAGGATCTGAACTGAACTGAACTGAACTTATAGGAACTGAACTGAACTTATAGGAACTGAACTTAACTGAACTTATAGGAACTGAACTGAACTGAACTTATAGGAACTGAACTGAACTTATAGGAACTGAACTGAACTGAACTGAACTTATAGGAACTGAACTGAACTTATAGGATCTGAACTTAACTTAACTTATAGGATCTGAAGTGAACTTATAAAATCCGAACTTAATTAACTTTATTTTAATTTAAGTTAACTATTATTATTATTATTATTATTATTGTTATTATTATTGTTGTTATTATTATTATTATTATTGGTGTTGTTGTTGTTATTATTATTATTATTATTATCCAATAGATGACATTGATAAAAAATTAGTCTAAAATACAAGGTAGTTTAAAATATTTTCAACTTTATATATAATGGTTTGTTCATAGTTCATACTACAATTACATTACGATAAAAATAATTCACTATTACAATTTTCTCTAATCATTTATTTTCTCTAACAATGGTGATGAAGAAACTGATTAATGGCAGAGTGATAATTGGTGAGGGTGAGAGCGTCGTATGATGAGTTGTTGTTTTTTGGCATTAATGAGGATGATAGTTTGACATTAATTAGAGAGTAAAAGACGGGTAAATTATTAATGAGTTTTTTTTTTATATAGATGAAGTGTATCGGATAATTAAAGCGAAATGTTTGTATCGGTTGTTAAAAATAATACTCCGTATATAACTTTTCTTAATTGAGTTTATATGAACTGAACTTATAGGAACTGAAGTGAACTGAACTTATAGGAACTGAACTGAACTGAACTGAACTTATAGAAACTGAACTGAACTGAACTGAACTTATAGGAACTGAACTGAACTTATAGGAACTGAACTGAACTGAACTTATAGGATCTGAACTGAACTGAACTTATAGGAACTGAACTGAACTTATAGGAACTGAACTGAACTGAACTGAACTTATAGGATCTGAAGTGAACTTAAGTTAAGTGACTTGAAGTCCAAAAGAACAGGGCCTAACACTTGTATTGTATTGTAGACCAGCAAAACTACTTCACAGAACTTCACACTCTTCACACTCTTCACAGTCCCACACTTGCTTCAGTAAGGCCCTGTTCTTTTGGACTTCAAGTCACTTAACTTAAGTTCACTTCAGATCCTATAAGTTCAGTTCAGTTCAGTTCAGTTCCTATAAGTTCAGTTCAGTTCCTATAAGTTCAGTTCAGTTCAGATCCTATAAGTTCAGTTCAGTTCAGTTCCTATAAGTTCAGTTCAGTTCCTATAAGTTCAGTTCAGTTCAGTTCAGTTCCTATAAGTTCAGTTCAGTTCAGTTCCTATAAGTTCAGTTCATATAAACTCAATTAAGAAAAGTTATATACGGAGTATTATTTTTAACAACCGATACAAACATTTCTTTTAATTATTCGATACACGTCATCTATAAAAAAAAAATAACTCATTAATAATTTACCCGTCTTTTACTCTCTAATTAATGTCAAACTATCATCCTCATTAATGCCAAAAAACAACAACTCAACATACGACGCCCTCACCCTCACCCTCACCCTCACCAATTGTCACTCTCCCATTAATCAGTTTCTTCATCACCATTGTTAGAGAAAATAAATGATTAGAGAAAATTGTAATAGTGAATTATTTTTATCTAATGTAATTGTAGTATAATGTATGAACTATGAACAAACCATTATATACAAAGTTAAAAATGTTTTAAACTACCTTGTGTTTTAGACTAATTCGTGTTTTAGACTAATTCTTTTATCAATGTCATATATTGGATAATAATAATAATAATAATAATAATAATAATAAGAAGAAGAAGAAGAAGAAGAAGAAGAAGAAGAATAATAAGAAGAAGAATAAGAATAATAATAACAATAATAATAATAATAATAATAATAATAATAGTTAACTTAAATTAAAATAAAGTTAATTAAGTTCGGATTTTATAAGTTCAGTTCAGATTTTATAAGTTAAGTTCAGTTCAGATTCTATAAGTTCAGTTCAGTTCAGTTCTTATAAGTTCAGTTCAGTTCCTATAAGTTCAGTTCAGTTCAGTTCAGTTCCTATAAGTTCAGTTCAGTTCCTATAAGTTCAGTTCAGTTCAGTTCCTATAAGTTCAGTTCAGTTCAGTTCCTATAAGTTCAGTTCAGTTCCTATAAGTTCAGTTCAGTTCAGTTCAGATCCTATAAGTTCAGTTCAGTTCAGTTCAGCTAAGTTTCAGTCCAAAAGAACAGGGCCTAAGACAGTAACCAAACACAGTGTGTTACAGTCTTAGAGAGAGACAACACCTTTCATTTCTGCACATTTCTCTGTCTAAATCACCTTTTTTATTTCCTTGTATTTTTACTCCATTTTCCTGTGTTTTTCCTGCAGATTTCATACAGTTTACACATCATTTTCTATGCAGAAATTACCCCAACAAAAACTGTTAAATTTACATTCTATTATCATTATATAGACGGATATATCCGTCTTAAATAAGAATTTGTGTTCATTAAGTTAGATTTTCTTCAGAATCTTGTTATATTATTCTCACTTTTCTTCCATCTTTTGCAGATTCTCTCAAATCTATATCAATGTGAATTGATGTTGATGTTGATGTTACCTTTTTTATTCTCACTTCTTTCTGTTTGTTTTTGATTCTTTTTCAACATTTTTCATCTGTTTTACTTCATTTTAACAATTACCCAGATCAAAGATTCAATCTTTTACCATTTTTCTCTTTAATCCCAACAATTTTTTCATGAAATTTATAGTATTTATAGTATTTCAGCTATTTTTTCATAGTTTATTAGTGGGATTTTGTCAATTTTTTGAAAAATGAGTGAAATTTCATCTGCAAGAACATCATCAAGTTTAGCATTAACTGAGAGGAAACCACAGATTCAAAGAACAGGTGGTTGTGTTGGCATTTTCTTTCAGCTTTTAGATTGGAATAGAAGATTTGCTAAGAAAAAATTCTTCCCTAAAAAACTTCTTGCTCCTGGTAATAATTTCTAATTTTACGGCTTCCTCCGTTCCATTTAATTCTATACAGTACGTTTGTTTAATTTATGTGACGGGTTTTGGAAAACGTATACAATTAAATGGAACAAATGTACTTACTATTATTAGTTTTTAATTAAGTTTTAGTGGATTACTTCATTGGAAATTGCTACTTAATTGATGTGGGTTGTATGAATGTGACAGCTCGTACCAAAGTGTCCAAAAAATTCAATGCTGATGAGAAGTTACCAGTTACAAAGCATTTAATGGTATGATATAATGATAAATTTATTTACTGTGTTAAAAAATGATTGTTTTACTGAAAAAGTTGAGTTCTTTATTGCTGAACTTTTGGTAAAAACTGTGTGTAGATTGCTGATGAGAATAGTGGAGGGTTTCCAAGTAAAATGAAGAAGAAAAATGGGGATTGTGTAATGGGTTTCGAGGGTAAAAAACACGAAATGAAAGCGCCCGGGTTAGTTGCTAGGTTAATGGGGTTAGAAGCTATGCCTATTGCTGTTAATAAGTCTGAGAAGAGTACTCTTGAGGATGATTTTAAGGGTAATAAAGGAGGGAACTTTAATGATGGGTTGAAGAATATGGAATTGAGTCCCGAAAAGGCGAATGTGAGGCCGCAAAAGCTTCAGAAGACGGGGGTGTCTGAAAGGCGACCGGTTACTAGGTTTGGAGCTGAGGCATTGCAGATTAGGAATGTTTTGACGAGGTCGAGGAAGAGTCAGGGAAATCATCCTAAGTTTGTGTCTCCTGTTAAAAGTCCTAAAATGGGGAGGAATGCTTCGAGGTTGATTGATGTGGCTACTCGGGTTTTGGAGCCTGGAATAAAGGCAAGTAATCGCGCTAGGTGTAGTATAAGTTATCCAAGCTCATCGGTTATGGAGGCTGACGAGGAGGAGTTGATGAGTGAGGTGAAAAGACGAGTAGATTTTGAAAGTCGGTTTTGTTCTAATTCTAGTGGAGTACATGTTTCGAATGTACAAGGTGGTTGTAGTAGTTGCGGTACTGTCTTTGGGCGCGTGGATGTGACACCGGTTGATTACAATCTCGGGGAGAGGTTTTTCCGTGGGTTAGATGAAACTAGGCCAAGGCCAGCTGTCTATTTGGAGAATGAAAATGATGTAGTTCTGTTGAAGCCTTGTCGACCCATTGAAAGCGATATGATCCGACACAGTTTAGATCCAACCCAACATCAAGACCAGATCCCTGTAAACAGGATCTTTACATCTCAGAAAAATGCTTCACGGTCAGGTGGGTTTGAATCTAGGGCACAAAGGTCAGGACAGATGGTGGCTAGAGATCGGGACAGGGTCCCACCAAAGTCAAAATTTCCAAACACTCACAATAGAAGAGTATCATCACCTGCCAATGCTATTGAAGAACCGAAAGATTTCATTGCTCTCAATCGAAATATCGGCCAATCTAGGGTACGGACTCCAAGTAAACCAGATAACAGGTTCGAAACAGATACAAGTAGAAGATTTCAGACAGGAAAGAATGATTCTTTAGCATCTCAGCGTAATCCTATCAGAAGAAGGCGAACTGTTGTTACTGCTAACAGGCAAGCTGACAGTGCGGCATCTGCGAGTTCGTCAGCTGAAAAGTCGAGAAGTGGGCCACGTCAAAATGGGCCCAAAACTAGGCCTACCAGTCCTAGAGGAAATAAGGAAACGACTCGTTCAGATGTTGTGTCTTTCACTTTTAAATCGCCTGTAAAATCGAATCCAGGGCGGAAATCTCATAATGAAGTCGAGTTTAGGAGAAGGGATCCAGTGGGGTCTGTCAATGAGGAGTCAGGCATGGAAGAGAAGGGCACCGGGCATCCTTCTCGAAACTACTTGGGAATAAATGAAGATGGCCTAGGCGCTCTTTTGGAACAAAAGTTGAAGGAATTGACACACCAGGTAGAAAATGAAGCAGCTGCTGGTTTTAAGCCCTCTGCAAGAACCACTGCTTCAATTCTTCAAGAACTCATATCTGCCTTGACAATGGAGAGACCGATTTCGCCTGATAGAGCAGATTCAGAGTGTACAGACATTTCTGACAGGATTTCTCAGGTCAGTTCCTGTAGAGGCAGATCCGTGTATAGGAATTTGGGGGTCCCAATAGAGTATTTTTTGTGCATTTTGCCTAAATTTGAGGTTGAAAATATTGAAAGTCTCGACTTTTACTCCGTATATTATAGATCGTATTTTTCAACGGGATCCCTTGAACAAATTTTTCTTGGTCTGCCACTGTGTTCCTGTCAATCCTGTGTGTACAGTTTACTGGCCAACTTACATTGACTATATGAGATGAAACAATGTCACAAGTCTGAATGCACAATCTATGTTACTCCGCCGCTTTTCTTGCTTGTTCTGTGTCCGTCACTCCGACTTGGCATTTCATTTTATATCATTGCATACCAAAAAATGTGAACTTCTAGCCGTGTCGGAGTAACATAGGTCAGAGAATAATCTGTTAAGAGGAGTTAGTTGATACTCTCTAGTCTCTATCTCATTTACCTGATAAGTGGCATTTTGACTGTATTTCCGTCAGGCAAACGCAAGGAGCAAAAGATCATCAGACGCTCTTTCTCGTGGAATAGATCATTTTAGCCCAGGATGCGTACTTGATGCATCATTTTCAAATGAAAGTTGCATTTCAAGTAGTAACGATGATAATTCAGGTACGTCCTGACTCCTGCTTCACTGCTTAAAATTTCCCTCGTCTAATTCTCAGTTGGTATTTACATGTCTGTCATGAAATAGCTTTGATTCCTGAACATGGATAATAATCTTACTGCGCAAATTCTCATACTGAGACGGTATCATGAACACAAATTCTGTTGGCAACTATGGTAAGATGGCCACTTAGAAGACTAACTGATAGATGAACCGTCTCAACCAAAACCGTGTGCTGGTTTCCACTTCGTGGTTTTTGAGGGGTTTTGAGGCTGCCAGGATTCGAACCCGTGACCTTCGGTCACACGGGCTCAGATACCATGATAGATGAACCGTCTCAACCAAAACCTTAAGGTGATGGTTGAGGCCCAACTATTATTAATATTCCTAATACTAACTGCCCAGTAATTGGGTAGTTATTTGATTCGGTCTCATGTTATATTAACACGATTTGCATCTTGATCCAGTAAAATTGGCTCCTGCCGGTTCTGATCTTTCGGATTCAGCATCCTCAGTAAACCTTCCCCAAAGGAGTGACATCATGATGGTTTCTGATCTTCTAACACATACCTCAACTATGCTAGAAGATACCAACTTTGTTCATGCCAAATTAACTCCGATCAAACGTGACTATATGCAAGATATCATTTTGAATACCGAGCTTCTGTTTGGCAATGCCGGTATACAAAGTTCATCTAGATTCATAGATTTTCTGCTAGGCCCATTTCTGGATGAATTGGAAGTCCTTGTCATTGCAGCATGGAAGAACAGCATTATTCTCGGAATTGAGGTGAAAAAAGAGGAAAATCCATTAAGGAGATTTCTTCTAGACTGCCTCATAGAGTGCTTGGATGTAAAATACAGTAGATACATCAATTCCGGGTTTGGAACATGGGGTAAACTACCCAAAACCATCAATGCCGAGGTTTTGATTAAAGAATTCGACGAAGAAGTCAGGAAATGGATAAGTTTTGCAGGAATGAGTCGAGACGAGATAATCGAGAAGGAGATGAGCATTTCTTTGGGTAAATGGACAAATTTTGAGATTGAAACATTTGAAGGCGGTGTTGAGATGAATCAAGATTTAGTCGAGGATTTGGTTGATGAAATTGTGAACGATCTGTGTGCCTCAGAGATAAGCTTTTGTTGAAGCCTTCAAAAGACAAGCTGCTTGGTTTGTAAGAACATTTTGTACAAATCAGTAAATTAGAAGGTAATTGAGGTTAAGTATGATTTTGACATAGGTACCTATGATTTCTAGAGTCTTACTAAATGTAACTTGCTGCAGTAAGCTTTCTGGTAGATGGCTAACTCCTGAATTTTCTCTGTGAAACTTTGTATTTCAAGTAGTTTTACTAGTCTCAATCAATGTTCACCTGAACTGAAAAGGGTATGACCAATTTGTCCAATTTCACCTGAACTGAAACTGGTGCATTTGCATTCAGAATTCGCCTCACTTTTATTATCAATGATACAAAATCACACACATACATACACTGATACACACGAATGAACTTGCATGAGGAGTTATCTTATTAGAATTCGCCTCACTTTTACACAGTTATCCGATTTTCGGCCGGATCTGGTTTATAGCATACCGGTAACGTCAAATGTCATCCGATGTTTTTGAATTTTTTTGTGCCCGCTTTATCTGACTCGATTAAAATATCCGTGCAATTTTCGGACATTTTTATTCCCGGTGCTCAGAGGCCTAAAAAACGTGTATTATACACTTCAATTCGAGCCGTTTCGGTTGGTCAGAGCAACCGTTTTTTTATGCCTGTTTTATACCACGTGTCCGAAATCGCATCATGAGGTATCTTATTCGATTCTAGACCTTACAAATTACTATAAATCACTTTTACACGGTTATCCGATTTTGACGTCGAAATCGGTTTATAGCATACCGGGTAACGTCAAATGTCATCCGATGTTTTTGATATTTATAGTGCCCGCTTTATCTGACTCGATTAACCATCCGTGCAATTTTCGGATATTTTTATTCCGAAAGCTGAGAGCCCTAAAAAACGTGTATTATAGAATTAGTCCCGCATAATGCAATCAATCGAGACTCGAATCACATTTATTTATCAATGATACAAAATCACACATACATACATCCACACTGATACACACGAATGAACTCGCTTCCCAATCAATCCAATATCGTTCTCCATATCACTAAACGAAATTACAAACATATTTCATCAAACCTCACACATTCAATCAAGTACACACTATATCATCATTAATATCAAAATCAACACGAAAATAAAATAAATCAAAGAATCAAATTAAACTTCAAAAAAAAAAAAAACTCGAAATCAATAATATTTAGTAGTGAAAATAGTGCTCTTCCTCAACACATTACTCTTCCTTGTTCTAGTTTCACCATTACCATTATTATTAATGGCATTTCCTGCAACAATTGACAAACCCTTCAACTCTTCAATACTAGCATAACTCTTCCTCCCCATCATCATCTTCTTCCTTCCCATTTCGCTACTCGGTTTCTCAACTGAATTAACCATTTTACCCCTGCTTGTACTCTCTTGTACCCTCTCTCTTTTCGCGGTGTATGGCGGTGTTGTTACGCTTCTCTCAACTCTAGGAATTCTATTCACATTGCTACTTATGTTCTCCTTCCTTGATGGTGAATATCCATGTTTTTTCTTCAATGGTGGTGAATCAGTTTCCTCACATTGTAAGGAATTCACAGGAAAACTCACTGATTTTCTTATAAACCCGGGTTTACGCATTGCTGAAACACGATCATTTCCCTCTATTTTCCCCACATCTCCATGAAATTTCACTGATTTCTTCAATATTGGAGAGTATTCTGATTTGGGTATCTCACAAATTTGCACATTTTCCTCACATTGCAAGGAATTCCCAGGAAAACTCACTGACTCTCTCAAAAACCCAGGTTTTGGTATCGCGGAAACCCGATCATTTCCCACTGATTTCTTCAATATTGGAGAGTATTCCGATTTGGGTATCTCAATTTCCTCAGCATTTGTATAAACTTCATGAAAGTTGACAGATTTCTCCACCAATTCAGAATAATCTGAAGTGGGTATCTCTGAAATCGACTCAATTTCACAAAGTTTGAGTCTTTTTGATTGAAGCTTTGATTCTCTCAATTGGGCATAATCATTATATCTCATCCCTCTTTCAATTGAATATGAATAATCATTGATCAATTGAAAAGTATTGTTTGAATTCATTGGATCAGAAAATTGAGAAAGAATTAGTGAAGTTGGATCAAGATTAAATTGCATCATTAACTATATTGACTGAATAAACCCTAAAGATTCAAGCTTTCTGATGATTTGGGAATTAGGGTTCTTCCTCTGTTTTATGAGTGTTTGTTTAGTTTAGCTGAAGAATTTGTATGTGATTCCAACGGTAATATTTATGAAGGAGGGAGAAAGGTAGAAGAAAATATAGTTTTTTTTGGTTGGGAAAATATAAAAAAGGAATAAAGATTGCTTACATGGAAATTTGTAACGTTATAATTGGGATTTTTCGAGAGTCAAAAAAGGTACGAGGGTGATTTGGTGAAAATTCAACCGTTGGATGTTCGGTGAATTAAGAGCCGTTTGATGTATGGAGGGTTGTGATTTGAGAAATAAGATTGTACAAAACGGGTGGGCTTAGGAATATACTGTACATGGCAAAGAGGGGCAATTGTGACGGGTTAGGTCAGGTCGGGTTAGTCCGGTCTCTTACTGTGTTTGGGTTAATTCTGGACGGTTAGGTTAATTCCTGCTTTGGGTCTATTTCAAGTCAAGTGGGTCGGATTGTTTCAAGTCGGGTCAATGAATAAGACAAAAAAGTCATTTCAAGCTTTTTTGATTTAATTAGAGTTACATTTTATTAGGTCTTTTTCATGTTTTATGGTTTCGGAACAAGTCATTTAGCGTCGGGTCAACTAGGGGTCAATAAAACTCGGGTCATATTCCGATCGAGGCGGGTCAATTTGGGTGTCGGGTCACATTCGGGTGATGTACTTCAGGTCTCGGGTTAGCCTTTTCGGATCGGGGTGCTTTTGTTAGGTTTACTTTGTAATAATGATTAGTGGTTGTAATACTCCGATCGTTTGTTTATCTTTAATTTTGACACAAGATCAAGAAAAAAAAGGGTTAAATGCATTCAGCATCCCAAAATAAAAAGGTAAATAATTGATTAAGATACCCCATAATGAATAAAAAACAAATAATCGAGATGGGGTGAGTAATATTTTCCAAGACCACTGAGCCAGTTTTAGTGTGCTCGGGCTAAGCTTAGACCGAGCTTACTTTGACTGGCAGCAAACTGAACATTCATCAAGTCAATTTTGAAGGCTTGTCAAGCAGACTCGACTCATTTACCTTCCTGAGTTTCCTTACCACTTTTTAGCTTACTTGAAAAGATTGTGATCATGGATTTGCAGAATTGTGGGTGTTTTTGGTAAAGTTAATAGAAGAGCAATAATATGGTATAAAGAGAATGGTAAAAGTAATATTAATAAGTTGATTACTTAAGCCACAATACCTTCAAAATTCTATTAGCATTTTATTCTATTTCATCATTTATTCGACCCGAAAAATAGTAGCATTCATTCGATTTTCAAGTTCATAGCACCTTCATAACTACTACTACATGAAGGATGTAGAGTTTAATGAACCATTTTGTTCGATCCCATATTTTTCTAAGCCGAAGAATAGACGAGGTATCGACCCACAAAGCTATAAATTCAGATTCACCTTCATTTGGATAATTTTCCCTCAACCTTTGTGGTAGGACTACAATACCTAACAGTTACTCTCACACGATGACACGAATGCTTTCAACAATCTGCCAATGTAGACAGGCACCAGGCATTAGCTAAATTCTACGTATTACAAGCAGCATTCAGCAAAGAGCTCTAAAAATACCCATCATCATGTACACCAAATCGAGGTACCAACCTCAGACTTGTAGCAAGCAGAGACCAGCAGTTGCAGACGTGCAGCGGTATCAGTAGCTCGGACCTAGGTTGGTTAGGTGTACTTGTTCCAATAAGGGATATTCGCAGTCTCTAATGTCATCATCTTTTGAGAAATGCATATCGATGTGATTCTTCATACTTAGTTAGACTTTGTGGTACTTGTATTTCTGACCAAGATTAAATCTGGTAATTTTATCATCAAAACCACCGAGCACTAAGCTCCTCACTGCTTCAACACCTTGCTCTAAAGCTGCGTCAATCTGTCGTTAAAGAGGCATATTAACATGCTATAGTTTTATGTGGTGCCTTCAGCAGCAAGAAGCCAAGAAAACCAAGTTCCCAAGAATCGGTCTCTAGAAGTTCAGCGATGTAGGATTGTTTCATATAAGTTCGTGTTGGAACTTACATTTAGCAGGAAAATTTGAGACTTATGAACAGGTTGATGCATGTATCTCGAAACTACTTAATATTGTGGGTGGGGGATTCTGAGAAGAGGCTGAATACCTGTTTTCTCTCGGTCGAACTGAACTTTTGCAGAAGAAAAGCTTTCATATCCATGGTTCCAGGCGGATTCCCAATGCCTGTCAACATCAGAGTTTATTTGGTGATAGAGGTAATGAAAGGTATCTTTACACAAGGGAAAGAAAGATTTTGAACTTAAGACGAACCTATGCATAGCCGAGGAAACGCCTTTTTACCATCTAAATACTCCATCACGCTCTTTACTCTGAATTAGCAATTTGAGACGAAGTGAATATACTTACTGTGATTGCCCATCAGAAAATAAAACATTTTCCAAAGGGCAAGACACAATAGTAGAGATAGAAACAATAGATTTAAGAGCACGGGCAATTAATGGAGACCACAAACAGTACAGCATGCTTAGCACAGCCACAGTAGTGCCACACTAGTGTAGTCATCCAAGGCATTTAAATACTCGGTTATTCTCCGGAATTGCTCCACTCGAATTTTGTACAAATACTAGTTTTATGCCCGTACAAAAAATGTACGGGTCTGTTTCTAAAAACTTCGTAAATATTAGTGCAAATATAATTCAACGTGAACTTAAATGAGAAATATATAAATTATCAATCCGGGGATGATTTTGACTCCAAATAATTGATTTATTGGTATTGAATTAATTTATTTATTTTTTTAAAGATTATTATAAAATTGAAATTAATTTTCAATTTTAATGTTATTAACGGAAATAATCAAACTTTATGAAATAAATCGGAACCATATAAAATAGATAAAAAATTGTATTGTATTTGTATAACTTACCCTATAATTTATCAATCCGGTCCCCTTTGTTTCCTTAATTTAAGGAGTCAATCAGAATCATTTAAAAGCTATTGCTTTTATAGGGATAGATTAAAAAGTTCACACGAGGTATGCAATTGTTAAGGGTAGGTGTTGCTTGTATTCAAATTGTGATGATCAAATACATACTCCGTGTTTCACAACTAAACTCTCGGCAAGTTTAAAATTAGGGAATTCTATTGAATCAGCTAGAAAAGGAATGTGAGACGTTCGGAAGAATAGGAGGTGGTAGCAACTTCATAGTCGCTCATGCAACTATCTTACCCATTGTGATGTCCATGTCCTCCTTTTGGCTGAATTCTTAAGACGCCATTTGGTAAGCTCATCTCATCATAAACCTACAGAACAGAAGTAGAAGTTCGAGGGTATAGTTATGAAGAAAATCGAGTTAGGATATCCTTATGCAATATAAGAGAAGGGCCTAAAGTGCATACCAGCAAGATGTGGCGCAAAGGTATTTTGTAATAAGCAGCAAGCGGTCCAACCTAAAAACAAGAAATTGGAAATTATGACTTCCATAGTTCCACATGCAATTATAGAAAGATAAAACACTGAAATTATCTATTCCGCGAAGAGAGAAGCAAACTATTATAGTCCTACAAACTACAACTAGCACACGTACTATAAACCATGGTATCAAATTGAGATCAGGACACCGAATCTTAAATGAGTTAAAAAGATTTTGAAGGTTACTACGTCGACGTTTTAGAAACGGGCAGTTTAACAACCATGATCAAGCCGAGACACGTGATTCTAAGACTATGTATCAAACTGAGATTTAATACCACGCAAGTAACATTTAAAGATAGCCTTTATTAATGAATGTTTATCGTGTGTTCATTACATTATCTTCAGTGATCTAGCGAAAAGCCTACAAGAAACTTTCAGTCATCTTTGTCTCAAATTAATGGAGTAACCAGTTAAGTCATGACAGCAGCCTTCAGAGCATTGGCTTTACCACAAGAATGCTGCTGTTTCAGTGAAATTTAAGAAAATAATAGCTCTAAATTTCGTTATGAATCTACTAATCTGCTAGCAGTGAAAAATAATACAGAAGCATAATGCTATGAAGCGATGAAGAAACATAAAGTACTATAAGTCACAACTCACAACTAGCTGAGAAGTTCAACAGATTGCTAAAAGATCAAAGAACATACTGATTCTCCACTATAGTTCATATATGCTTGAGGTTTTGCCAAGAGAATCGGAACATCTCCAATCGAACCTGTACTGATCACACCACAGAATGAAAATTTTAAGAACTAAATAAAACTGCCAATCAATCAACACATTGAGAAGCCAACAAATTTACGACAAAAGAAGTGAATAGTAATCCCTTTGTGTTAGAATATAAAACGAATAAAGGAACTCCAACTATCGGCTTAAGCTTTTGGTTGAGTTGGTTTCTTGACATGGTATCAGAGCAATGTGACCAAAGGTCACGGGTTCGAATCCCACCCCCCTTCATTCTAAAGTGGATAATAAACAGGCAAGGGAATCCCGCATGCACCCACACTTCAAGCCCAAAAAAAAGGCCTTCGTGTGAGGGGGAGTGTTAGAATATAAAACGAATCAAGGAACTCCAACTATCGGCTTAAGCTTTTGGTTGAGTTGGTTTCTTGACACTTTGTCCACTAATAAACTTGCTTTTTCATTGCGCACGAGAATTAAGTAGCACACAAGAAAAGAAAGATTTGAAGAGGCAAGTTTGTCAATGGACAAGAAGTTTATTCATTGATAGAGGAAGTGTAAGAATTAAGATACGGGACACACCAATTCCTATCAAGGACTTTGATTGTATGGTGTTCAGCACGATGCCTTCCTTCTTTGATATTTTATCAATCATCTCAAACCCAATCTGTCAATAAGAAATCAACTCAATCAAGCACCCGGACCTCGTCTAACCTTCTCAAAACTATTCTAACATCATTGCAATTTTAACTAATCATGTTAGAAACCCTACTTGAGTACTTGATCAGGCATCTTTTGCTCGATTCCCGACAAAAAAATAACTATGAAACTTCAATATGAAATGATATGAAGAAGAATGAATTGATAAGAATGTGAATTGTATAAAATCAACTTGTATTGAATCTGTTACATTGAGTGTATATATATAGGATAGATTATAACAACTTATCCAACTAACTAATGTAACTAACTAAGGTTGTTGTAACTAACTTATACTTAACTAATTTATTAATAACTAACTTATACTTAGTTATATCTCATAATAACCTCACCAAAACACCAACTTATAATTAGGGGCGGATTTAGGATTTTCATTTCGGGATGGCACAATTTTTTTCTTCCCGTAATTAGTAGAAAAAAAAGAGAAGTTTGGTGAAATAAAGCAAGTTTTTGGAAAAAAATCTCTCTTATGGGATTTGAACCTCCAACCTCACCAAACTTCTAACACATAGTCAGTTTTAACCACTAAGCCCAACACATTTTTATGAAATTTGTGTTCAAAAAATGTTCTTATTTTTATGATGGGGGTGGCACTTGCCAACCCGATCCACCCCAAATCCGCCACTACTTATAATGCAACCTATCTATACACAAAATGCTCAACCTCCTAACTCATCAAAGGGATGAACCAACATTCAGTAATATCAAACCTAATACTCAATAAAGCAATCTAAGAAGGGTCATCTCCTCAATAAAATCTCGAATTTCATCGAATATTCCGAAAAGAACTAATGATACACAATTGAAACAAGCTGTGTCACATGAGCATAATTGAGTTAGTAAACAATATCAAAGCAGCAAGCTTTCACACCAAAAAACACATAATAACTTCGTCCCTATCATTTGTTTACCTTTTTATTCTGCGCGAGGAGTATTTTAGTCAAACATCAACAAATGATTGGAACGGAGGGGTATATTAAAGATAGCTCATCCCTAAATTCAGCATATTTTGTTCAAAATCAACACTAATTAACACAAACCCACAATTCCAAATGATTCATACCCCAAAACCCATAAATTGAATATCAAATTGAAGAATTCTCAACATTAAAAGGGGGATATAATTAACAGAAAATTACAAAAAGAAAATAACTTGAACACAATATTAGTGTAAAACTGCCTTACATTATGTCGGGTACCATGATACTTATTGCCAGGATTACCCAAACCAACAATAAGCCATGGTGTGTACTCTGAGTTCCCTGCATTAACATCATTTGTAGATAAAGCTCTGATTTTTAAGCAATTTGGAGCT
Source organism: Silene conica (assembly GCA_029255685.2). NCBI lineage: Eukaryota > Viridiplantae > Streptophyta > Magnoliopsida > Caryophyllales > Caryophyllaceae > Silene > Silene conica. Next base: position 74,349,240 of record CM055319.2, read on the forward strand.
AATTTTTTTGCTGAAAAATGGGATTTTTGTGGGTAAATTAGGGAGGTTTTAGGAGCTGAAATTGCACTCAACATTGAACTAAATTTGAAGCGTTTGTGTGTAGATGTTAATGGAGTTTGAAGCGCAATGAGTGAAATCAGTGAGTGAATGAATGAAGATAATTATTAGGCTAGCCCATTATCTATCAGGGTTTGTAAGACAACACAATCATCAATAATACAATATTATAATTCCTCTCTATATTATCTGATAATAAAGAGAGGAATTATAATATTGTATTATTGATGATTGTGTTGTCTTACATTGAGATGTGACGATCGTCAAACCCTAGATAAACCATAATGATAGATAATGGGCTAGGCCCAATATCCTAATAATAATGGTGGGTTTGGAGTTGGGTAAATTACTAAATTGGTGTGTGTAGATGTTGTGGGCTTTATATATTCATTTGGATTGATTGGTATACAAATTACAACCCAATACTAGATTATTTGTTGTCCAAATTTGGTTTTATTTCCAACTCATATCGACTCGGTTATACCTGTTTTTCACAAATTGTTATATAGCATTGTATTATAGTACAAGACCAACTCATAATTCAAAAACCCCAAACCATTAATTTATAACGCCTTTTTTTAATCAAATAACCAAAATTCTTACAAAATTAGTTAATCAACTTGTAAAAATAACATCTTATTTTGATAAACTAATATTTTATATTAATAACTTGTATATTTAAATATGTAAGTTTTTATGGCAAAATGTTGTGTTGTTAAAATAAAATTAAAATGTAAATAAAATTAAATTGAATGTTATTTTGGGTTTCTATCCTTTTGGGTCAGTTATATGCTATAAGACAATTTTATAGAAGAGTTGTTGCATTACTTTAGTAGTTTGATTTAGATTAGGGGTGTATAAAGTGGTTCGGACCATTGATCAAATCTGGTCTGAATCAGCTACATTCTTGTTCGATGTTCAGATCACAAAAATGTGGTGACGGGTTTTTCGGTCCGATTCGATCTAGTCCAATCTCGCAAAAAGTCTTCATACTGCCTTGTTAGTTGAATTGGTCTGGTCCAAAATCGGAAGAGGTCGGGTCTTAAGGGTTCTGGTTCTGTCTGATCTAGTCCAACTAAATAGATAACCTTTACTATAAGCAAACTTAAATTAAAATAAATAATTAAACGACGGTATATCTTGATATACTTCATGAATTTAACAATAATTTAATTTTTTACTGTCCTCAATTTTTTGCCCCTAAACAAACATGCACTTATAATATACTCCAGTAGAGAACTTAGAGCAACTCTTATAAAAAGGAAAATGTAGTATTTAGGAAATTTATGCACATATAATATAGAATTAAGCTAAATGAGAAATGAAACTAAGTCAAAAAAAAAAAAATATTTCAGTCTTATATAAAGCGAGTTGTAATATTATAATTGTAAAACGATTCAAATACAAATATATTAGCACAAATTCTTATTTGCAACGGCAGTATACGTCGCAAGCTTGTGACGGATACCGTTTCCTCTCACAAAATACCCACTTTTTCTCTCTCTCCAACACTATTCATGTGGTCCCCTTTCTCAACTAACTCATTTTGTATCCATTTTATCTCACAAAACATCCGTCACAAATAGTGAACCGTCGCAAGCAAGACTTACTGATATATTAGTGAGGAAAAGTGATTATTAATAATCTATTGTACAATAAACTAGATTTCATGCCCGGGCGTTGCCCGGGTAATATCCTGACATAGTTTCAAAGTAATTATCGTAATAATTAATTTTCTAAAAATACTTTGTATAATAATAGGCATATATATAAAGAATAATTCAGGTATAATTGTTTTTGATGGCTAATAATACATTAGATATATCAGGCTCGTATTCTTTTCTTATTAGCCCGTATTCTTCTTACATTAGCTCGTATTCTTTTTATATTAGCCCGTATTCTTACATGCTCATATTTGTAAGTTCGTGATTCTCTTATACGCTCGTATTCTTATCTTAATATCTCGTATTTTTTTTTACATTAGCTCGCATTTTTAGATTAATAGCTTTATTAGCTCGCATTCTTACGTTAATAGCTAGCTCGCGTTCTTGTGTGCTCGTATTTTTTACTTCCCGATTCTCTTAATTTCTTATTCATTTTACATTAACTCGTTTTTCTTATATATTCGTAATTTGTAGCTCGTATTCTTTTAATTATACCTCGTAATCTTAAGTGTTTACTATATCATGAAATTTGACGTCTTTCAAATCTGATTCTACTTTTCTAGTTTGAGAAGTGTTTCAATTAGCTCATATTTTCGTATTCTGTTTACATTAGCTCATATTCTCTTCTTAATAGGCTGTATTCTTATGTACTCGTATATTTAAGTTCGTGATCCTTTTAATCTCGTATTCGTATTCATTTGTGCTCATAATTTGAAGCTCGTCTTATCTTAATAGCTCGTATTGTTTTTTCATTAGTTTGTATTCATTTGTCATTTGTGCTCGTATTTTAAAGTTTGTCTTATCTTAATAGCTCATATTGTTTTTACGTTAGCTCTTATTCTTAGCTTAATAGCTTGGATCGTATTCTTTTTATATTAGCCCATATTATTAGGTAAATGGCTCGCATTCTTCTGTGCTCGTATTTTTTAGTTTGTGATTCCCGTAAACTCTTAATCTTTTTACATTAGCCCATATTCTTATGTGTTCGTATTCTGTAGCTTGTATTTTTTTAATTATACCTCGTAAACTTAAGTGCTTAATATATTAATCAATACATCTATTTATACTATTAACTAAATAAGGGAAGGGAAACAACAAATTATACCATAACGTTACGGTAGTCAAAATTCTTAGTTATCAATTATTTTGTTAACTAATTAATAATTATCCAACTGATATTTTATTACTATTTAATTATCTTTTTATTTATATACTCAATTTATTTAACCAAAGTAATAGTCATTTATCCAACTGATATTTTATTACTATTTAATTATCTTTTTTATTTTTTTATTTATATATTTAATTTATGTAACGAAAGTAATAGCCAATGTAATATCTCTCTAAAAACAATAATTATCCAACTGATATTTTATTACTATTTAATTATCTTTTTATTTATATACTTAATTTATTTAACCAAAGGAATAGCCAATGAAATTGCTCTAAAACAATAGCCAATAAAATCGCTCGAAAAGTTCATCTTTTAAGTATATATATTGATTTGTATAAAAGTGTATTATTTGTATATGGTATGTTTGCAACAATGGGTATTTAGGTCAATTGACCCCAGCTACACCAGTCAAAGTGGACCTAGAAATTACAACTTTCCAATTCCTCTATTTGGGACGAGTTGCAATCAAGCCCCAACATGTAATGAGTACGAGTGTAACACTCATGAAAGTGATTTTAAGAAATTAACAATATTTTTTCGTCTCGATCAATAATTTACATTTCTTTTCGTCTCGATTAATAATTTACATTTATTTATTTCTCATTTATTGAGAAAGTGTAAACTACTTACTGAAACTGTGAGTATTTTGTTAAAATCTCGGTCAAGTCTGAGAGGTATGACTTATGAGTTTCTAATACCTAAAAAGGGGTGAATATGAGATTGATACCTATAATAAATATCAAATTAAAACAAAGAAATGTGAAAATAAAAATAATGGCAACATTATAAACGAACGTTTATATGATCATATGATTAAATATTTATTTTCATGTTTTTATAATATTTTAAAAAATATTTAAAAAATGATATTTTACATATTTTAGTTTTAGTTTAGGTTTTAACCCATACGAAGTATTACTCAAAATTGAAACAAACCCATACTGCGTATGTATGATTTCTAGTTCTAAATTCATACTCATGTGCGAAATAAACGCCCTCATTGTACGGAGTGTACCACACCCATGCACTCTATACTTTATTAGTTCTTTAATTGTATATATCTTTCTTAAAAATAAAACGAAGTAAATAACACCCTACCTGCATAGATGGAACAAATATTTTGCTAATTTTATTGTATTATGTTTTTATTCTATGTGTGATACTTGATCTGTCGTAAAATTAAGGCGAATATACCTATATTAAATGAGAATTTGTGATACTTCTTTATATATGGAGTACGCAGTAATATATTTTTGGAGTATATTATATTAACAACGCAAATTCTTATTACAGACGGATTATCACCGTCAAAAAATAAGATATTAAATATGTCTATTTCACGATAAAATATAAATATTTCTTTGCATAAATATTTACTAATAGTGTAAGGTCATGTTCTTTCTGGCTTATTTTCAGCTCGTTATAGTTCAGCTCAGCTCTATTCAGTTCAGTTCAGTTCAGTTCAGCTCAGTTCAGTTCAGCTCAGCTCTATTCAGTTCAGTTCAGCTCAATTCAGTTCAGCTCAGCTTCATTCAGTTCAGTTCAGTTCAGTTCAGCTCAACTTCATTTCAGTTCAGTTCAGCTCGACTTTATTAAGTACATCCCACATTATTATTATTATTATTTTTTATTATTTTTTTTTTATTGTTGTTGTTGTTATTATTATTATTATATTTATTTATTTATTATTCTATTTCCTATTAATTAATAATTCTTATTATGATTATTATTGTTATCATCTTGATGTGCTTCATCTTTGAGGTCATTATTGACACCAATATCGCACCCTTTTTTTCAATTTCTTTTCGAACTTTGTCCATGAATTTCTTCCGTTCTTTATCATCTATGTTTGAATATGTTCTTCTGATAGCGGGGTTTGTCGCCTTCCCCCGATCAAACAAACATTTATAAAACTCAACTACTAAACTAATGTAGTAGGGTAGTCGAGGTCGATCCACAGAGAGGTTAAGTTTGAGTACTAGTCTTATCTTAGATTATAGGTTAGCTACGCGAATCATCAAGTTGATAAATACTAAACTAATAAACTAAAATAATAAGAAACTAAGTGAACAAGTAATGAAATAACGATTTAAGCAATAAAGAAAAGGCCTAGGGTACGATTTAACCACCAACAATTTGTAATTCACCGCTTAGTTTCGTTAACTAGTTATCAAGGGTAGACTAATAAGGTGGAAACGTCTCTAGGTCGCCTATCAACTCCCTCCCGGGCTCATAATAGGACACTAGTAATACCAAGTCAACTCCCTCCCGGGTTCATGACTGGGCTTCCCCCGACTCAAGACTCAAGGCTTGCCAAAATGGGCCCATTCCGCTCACCTCTCACCAAGGTCAAGGGCTTAAGCCCGCGAAAATCCCCGGTCATCCCAACCCTTCTCCCGAAGGTGAATTTTAAACCGATAAACAAAAGCACCCTACTCGGGTTCTCCCTCTCGGGCTTAACCCAAGTTGACAAAGGGACTAAGAGGGGTAGACAAATCCCGACCTAACCAACTCTCGTTGGTGGACAAGGGCCAAAACCGACTATTTTCCCAAATAGAACACAACCAATTCAAAACCTTTTATTTAAACCCGATAAATCCCCCCTTAACAACCAATCAAAAAGAAACTAATTAGGTAAATTATTCATGTCGGGGTCTCATCGCACCCTAGTGAGAAAACTACTCACTAATCATTACTAATTCAACACAAGACCCATTAACAACTACACTAAACATGATATTAAGTAAAATAAAGTGATAGAAATATAAACTTTAACTAAGCTAAAATTAATCAAACTAAGGTCTAACAACAAGCATAAAGGAGTAACATTTATGAATAAGGTAACTTAAAGATTCAAACATTAAACAAATGTAAACAAATGACGAAAGGAAATGAAAGAGGGAAGAAAATTATACCATACTAATTAAGATGAAAATGATGAGTCTTCATACAATACTTGTAATTTGAGATGATAAACTAAAATTTAGACTAGAATTAATAAGGAAATGTAAGAAATTAGATTAATTTGAGGAACCAAACTAAAAACCCTAACTATTCTACTCTATTTGTTCCTGCTCGCCTCACGTGCCCAACAAACTACTCCCTCTTCTTTGTGTTTTTTTGATTTCATTTTGATAGTCCTTATTTTCGAGCCCAGCCCAGCCCAACAAACCATGACTTTTGAGACCCGTCTTGATCGACTTTATACTCGTATTGGGCACCTATAAAAATAAAAAAAACGAAAACAGTACCAACACACTAACAAACAATATGAAATAATATTATTTAAAACTAGTCGACTAATATATTATTTGACACTAAAAAGAGTAAATAAAGACCACTCGGGTTATTATTTCGACTAAATAAGAGATAAAATGCGGGTTAAAAATACGTAAAATAACGTGTTATCAAATCTCCCCACACTTATCTCTTACTCGTCCTCGAGTAAGCTCAAGCATGATAAAAAGCAAGATAAGTAATATATCACTACTACCATAAGCAAATGCACGATATAAGCATTACTTAATTTATTTAACTAATAATATCCGAATGAGTATTAACGCACTCAACGCCCCTTCAACTCACGTAGTTATGCTCATGAGGTAAAGCACAACTCGCAAGGCAAGTTGGGTCTTGCACAAAATTGGTATGCATCCAACACTTAAGCACAAGGTAGAAAAATGGATGCATCGATCAAAAAGAAATGTCACTTTCCTCATCTAAGTGGCGATCAATGCCTAAGAGAGAATAATACAAGAACACACATTCCTTCACAAATATTGATTCGACAAGTCACTAAGCCTAAAAGGATAGCTATGAATCACCCCTAAAATAGTGCAAGTCAAGGCTACTTTCGAGCTCATCTTCCAATTATTTTTGTCAAGGGCGATCGGGTGGAATGGAAGGAAATCCCCAAAATGCTAGAAGTAAAAGACTAGACGGGTCTAGACTCTTCACGAGTAAGAGTCATAGTTCGTTCCAAGTTCGTCAAGGAGAAATGGCAAAAGTAAATAAATTTTTTGAAATAAAATGCTCAAGTCAATTCACAAGGGTTGGAAAAACTCAAAATTTGACCTCTTATTATTATATTTTTTTTTTCTTTTCTCTTTTTTTTTTTCCTTTTTTTTTTCTCAAATGGTTCGGATGGGGTTTGTCCCACGCGTACTAACACCCTTTGTTTTCGCCAATCGCTTATTAGGCAACCGGTTAAACTCTAGATGTTAGCTTGTCGGGTGACATTCACTCTGTCTTCGGGGAGGTCGAATTCACGACCAAGCGGGAAGCCAAGGTTTTGGCCTTCCCCCAAAGCACATCGAAGTGGTAGCCTCCACCTAAACCACATGATTTTATTTTACTCCTTTTTTTAGAGGTTTCTTTTTCAAAATCAATTTTTCCACAACCAAAATACCCGAAGTGAGCATTTAAAAATCAAAAATTTCTTTGGGTTTGCCATCCCACCAAGCCTAACTAGGTCACCAAGACGAGCCAATCCACACTTCTTAACACAATGGGGTTGAACAAGATGATTCACATGCAAACCCTTGACTTGGTAACGGAAAATGAGCCAAAAGATACTAGAAGAGCACTACCTAGGGTGATTCAAAACCATTCTAAATAAACAAAGTCACAAGACGAAGGAAAATTTGCAAAAGCCTAGGTGTTTTTGACAAAATTCTCTTTTAGGAGTTTTCACAGACAAAATTAAAAGAACTAAATGCCATGAATGCAATCTAAGTATATACATGTTATAATGCATATGCAACTACAAAACTATATGCCTACTCTAAACTAAATGCAAAACATCCTACCAACACATAGGTGCACACAACCATATCCAAAACGGTTCCCCAAAGGAACACCCATCATCACATAATCCCATCCTCCTCCATATATAAATATGAAAAATAAAAAGGAAGGAATAAGAAGAAAGAGTAAGAGTTTTACCAACTTCTTCTCCGATGCAATCTTGTGTGTTGCCTATGAACAAGGTTAGGACGAATACAAAATATAAAATATATACAATGCAATGTTTTTGGATTTTACAAATTTTTCAATTTTTTTGTATTTTCTAAAAATTTTCTCAAAAGGAAAATGAAAAACAAAATAAAAACATGAAAGAAATATATACAAGGTAGATATTTCCCTTCCCCACACTTAAATTCTCATCGTCCTCGATGAGACAAGTGCAAGGAAGAGAAATGCAAAAATAAGGAAAATATTTTTGGTATTTTTCGATTTTTTGAAAATAAGAACATGTTTTTGGGGTTTTTTTTTTTTTTGGGCTCCCCTTTATACTTATTTATAAACAAAGTATAAACAAGAGGCAAAAGAAAAGGAAAAATAACTCAAAGGAAAACAAAAAACTAAGAGAAAGAAATAAACTAAGAAAAAGCTAACTAAAACTGAGACTAAAACGAAAACAAAGAAAACAAAAGGATTTTGGATTTAAAGGAGGATGTTGGTGCAATTTGGATTTTCAAATAAGTAGCAAAGGGGATTTTCGCCTAAAGAATGACATTAGAGGGAACGAGGAACACAAAGGTGAAGACGGAATGTAAAAAGGTTGAGAAACAAGGGGAACAACGGGAAAAAGAAGTGTCGAAATTTTGAAGTAAAATGGAGGTTTTGGTGTTGTAGTTCACAAAATTAGAAAAAAAGGAGCAAAAAGTGAAAAAAGATCCTTTTCTTTTTTTTAGAAAAAAAAACTTTTTTTTTTTTTAAATTTTTTTTTTTTTAAAGTCGGGTGTATCTCGACCAAGTCGGGTGTAGTAACACCCCACTGCCTGAGTTACACCTAGCTTCAACTTCCCCTTGGGTGTATCTCTTCCAGTAGGGTGTAGCTACACCCCACTGCCTTGAGTTACACCCAAAACACCCATTTTCACTTCCAAAACTCTCCAAATTCAAGAAAATGCACCCGACTCCAATTTTTCGCCTTTTTTCGCCATTTTTCACATCCCGAAACTCCTCCTTTGCACAAAAAAAAAAAACTCAAAAACTCCCAAATCTTAAAATCAACACCTCCAACCTCAAAAATCCAAATAACGATTACTCCATCTAACCAACAACAACAAACCTCCCCACACTTAAACTTGACATTGTCCCCCAATGTCTAAGAACAAGGGAAGGCAAAAAAAAGCGGGTGGCTAAAGAATAATACCGTTTCAAGCACAATCTTCGATCAATCACTTTGTAAAGTGATCTTTGAATCTTCTACTTCAATCCACCACCTTCTTGTTGGTTCTTGGAGTTCAACAAAAGTACCTACACACATTAAAACAAAACAAAACACAAGCAAACAAAGAAATATATACACTCAAGCACATAAAACAAGTTAGCCATTTAAAAAGCCGGTTAACGATCTCATTAACTTGTCAAATAAACTTGACCAATCATCAAGGAAATGGTCATAGGCAATTACAAGCAACAAGCATGATCGATAACATACATGAAAGACAAGAAGATTCATAGGCAATTTGTGAGAAAATGTGTGCACACCAAAAATGAAATCACGCCATGCCTTATCACTTTGATCTAAATGAACAAGAAGGGGATGAAGACTCTTAAAACCATGCATAACACCATTTTCCATATCCATGTTTTCTCCAAGAATGGTGTTTGTGCCTCCTTTCACAAATTTCTCCATCAAACAATCAACAAGAGACAAACTAAGCACCAAACCAACCTCATTTTTAGGATTATCATAATCCCTCTCAATCATGAACTCATAAGAAGGGGAAAAAGAGTTAAAGGGAAGGTAATCAAGGGAAGCAAGAGAGTCATCCTCAATTAAAGGGATAGTCATAGGCTCAAGGAATTTCTCAAAAGTGGGTTCTCCTAAAGAATCAACATCCACAACATCATCATCCCACTTCACCCCAAGGCTATCATCGAACATGTGTGCACTCTTTCTTTCCCAAGAATCAACGAAAGCATCACTTTTCTCCACTTTCTCTTCACCTCTCAAAGCATGCTCACTTCCACTACTAACCTCATCTACCATGTAGTCAAAAAGTGGATTTTCCCTCATTGTCACACCACTCAAATCCTCAAAACTGGGATTTTCATAGGTTTTGGTCAAGGAAAAAGCAACTAACTCATCAATAACAATGGGAGGTGAGGTCTCACAGTCACTCTCTTCTTCAAATTCACACAAATCAACATCCTCAAAGTTCTCACTAAGAAGGCTATTTGCATCTTCCAACCACATATCATCATCATCCTCCATCACATTCATCTTCTTAAAGGGTGGGGATGCACAAGAAGAAAATTTGTCAGTATCAAGTAGTTTCACATCACCACAAGAAGATGAAAATGCATGCATATCATTCACAATGTCATGGGAAAAGAGAACATGAAGACTATGAACATTAGATTGGACATAAGGCACATCCATAGAAGAAGAAGAGTCCACATTTCCACTCAAAGCATCAAACATAGAATAGTCATAACGTTTAAGTTTACTTTGTGGTCCTCTCTTAGATGTAGCCCAAATAGAATTTCGATTCTCATCGGCATAAGCCATATTCTCAATCAAAGCTCTAGCATTATCAACACTCAACTTATCAAAAGCTCCCACCCCGGATGAAACGGTCACAAAATTTTTGAGAGAAGGAAGCAAACCATCAAAGAAAGTAATCATGACTTGACAAGGGGAGAAACCATGATGGGGACAAGCTCTCAACAAACCCCTATACCTATCCCAAGTCTCACTCAAAGTCTCAAACTCACCTTGTTGGAAATTGTAAATTTGACGCTTCCTAAAGGTGGTTTTAGAAGAAGGGTAAAACTTGTTTAGAAAGGTTTGAGCTAAGTCATCCCAAGTACAAAAGGTGTTAGAAGGGTGAGAGCGTAACCATCTCTTAGCTTCACCCTTAAGACTAAAGGGAAAGAGTAAGAGTCTAATCACTTGGTCCGATAGTCCCTCCTTCTTGACAAGGTCACAATTTCCTTCAAAAGTCTCTAAATGGTCAATTGCTTCATCACTTTCTAAACCACAAAATACATCTTGCCTAATCAAGTTAATAAGACCAATATCAAACTCATAATCAACCTCCACAACCCCAATATTAATAGGCCGGTTAATATGAGTAAGATTTGGTCTACAAAAATCACGTATGCAAGACATTGCCAAGTAAGCTCAACCAAGTGACAAATAAGAGACAAGTCACAAGAAAACAAGTAATAATGCAACACTTAAGCAACATGCAACAAGTATCAAGTAACAAGTAATAAAAGCATAGTCTAACAAATCCAAAACTAAACTAATATCAATCCGTTAACCTCCCCGGCAACGGCGCCATTTTGATAGCGGGGTTTGTCGCCTTCCCCCGATCAAACAAACATTTATAAAACTCAACTACTAAACTAATGTAGTAGGGTAGTCGAGGTCGATCCACAGAGAGGTTAAGTTTGAGTACTAGTCTTATCTTAGATTATAGGTTAGCTACGCGAATCATCAAGTTGATAAATACTAAACTAATAAACTAAAATAATAAGAAACTAAGTGAACAAGTAATGAAATAACGATTTAAGCAATAAAGAAAAGGCCTAGGGTACGATTTAACCACCAACAATTTGTAATTCACCGCTTAGTTTCGTTAACTAGTTATCAAGGGTAGACTAATAAGGTGGAAACGTCTCTAGGTCGCCTATCAACTCCCTCCCGGGCTCATAATAGGACACTAGTAATACCAAGTCAACTCCCTCCCGGGTTCATGACTGGGCTTCCCCCGACTCAAGACTCAAGGCTTGCCAAAATGGGCCCATTCCGCTCACCTCTCACCAAGGTCAAGGGCTTAAGCCCGCGAAAATCCCCGGTCATCCCAACCCTTCTCCCGAAGGTGAATTTTAAACCGATAAACAAAAGCACCCTACTCGGGTTCTCCCTCTCGGGCTTAACCCAAGTTGACAAAGGGACTAAGAGGGGTAGACAAATCCCGACCTAACCAACTCTCGTTGGTGGACAAGGGCCAAAACCGACTATTTTCCCAAATAGAACACAACCAATTCAAAACCTTTTATTTAAACCCGATAAATCCCCCCTTAACAACCAATCAAAAAGAAACTAATTAGGTAAATTATTCATGTCGGGGTCTCATCGCACCCTAGTGAGAAAACTACTCACTAATCATTACTAATTCAACACAAGACCCATTAACAACTACACTAAACATGATATTAAGTAAAATAAAGTGATAGAAATATAAACTTTAACTAAGCTAAAATTAATCAAACTAAGGTCTAACAACAAGCATAAAGGAGTAACATTTATGAATAAGGTAACTTAAAGATTCAAACATTAAACAAATGTAAACAAATGACGAAAGGAAATGAAAGAGGGAAGAAAATTATACCATACTAATTAAGATGAAAATGATGAGTCTTCATACAATACTTGTAATTTGAGATGATAAACTAAAATTTAGACTAGAATTAATAAGGAAATGTAAGAAATTAGATTAATTTGAGGAACCAAACTAAAAACCCTAACTATTCTACTCTATTTGTTCCTGCTCGCCTCACGTGCCCAACAAACTACTCCCTCTTCTTTGTGTTTTTTTGATTTCATTTTGATAGTCCTTATTTTCGAGCCCAGCCCAGCCCAACAAACCATGACTTTTGAGACCCGTCTTGATCGACTTTATACTCGTATTGGGCACCTATAAAAATAAAAAAAACGAAAACAGTACCAACACACTAACAAACAATATGAAATAATATTATTTAAAACTAGTCGACTAATATATTATTTGACACTAAAAAGAGTAAATAAAGACCACTCGGGTTATTATTTCGACTAAATAAGAGATAAAATGCGGGTTAAAAATACGTAAAATAACGTGTTATCATCTTCCTTGAATACTTTGATGTTGTATATAACTGGAATACCAGGTTTATGCATCCGAATGAAATTATGAAGTGTAAAAGCGGATACAATAATTGACATTTGATATTTCGTTGTCATTTGTGGCATGTTTTTTTAACACCTTCCACATTCTCTTCAGCTGACCAAACGCCATTTCAACCGTCATCCTCAAAGATGAATGTCGATAATTAAAATGTTCAAATATTCCGCTTGGAGGTGCTTGCTTATATTCAGGCACATGGTGTCTTACGTTTGTATGGCTAATAGGAGACAAATACCTTAGTGTATTCGGGTATCCCGAATCCACCAAATAATAATTACTTATAAATGTTTATATATAAAAATAATTAATGTTTAGACAATAAAAAAATTGAAATACATGCCACATTTAGACGTAAAATGTTTACATAATTAAAAAAATAATTTATGTTAATTAGACGTAAAATATTTAAATGTTGCTTTTGTTAATTTGAAAACACAAGAAAAGAAAAAGCAAAGTCCATTAGAGTTTACTACAAAAAAAATACTTAAAAATTAATATTTTTTTAATATAATTGTTTTTTAAAAAATCGCAAATATGTATTAATCAAACATTTTTTTTATATTATTATTGTATACCATAATTAAACTTAAGTTATTTCTATTAATTTCAGCTTCATTCAGCCCAGTTCAGTTCAGGTCGATTAAATTCAGTTCAGTTCAGTTCAGCTCAATTCAGTTCAGCTCAGTTCAGCTCAGTTCAGTTCAGTTCAGTTCAGCTCGATTCAGCTCAGTTCAGTTCAGTTCAGTTCAGCTCAGCCATATTCAGTTCAACTCAGTTCAGTTCAGCTTTAAAAAGCCAGAAAAAACAGGGCCTAAGTCATTAATGGGTCGGTATAGCATGAACATTCCATATTTCTCATAAACAGAGAACGAAGCTCGTTGCACGTGCGATGCGTGCACGATTGCTCCTACTACTAATATTTTTGTGACATAAAGACTTTCAACTTTCAACTAATATTTTTATTCATTTTATCTCTTCCCTACAGCCTCCGTACTCGTCCAAGAGGCCATTTATTATTCTATTACTCTTACCACAAAATTCTCATTTATGACCGATAAAATCGGTCACAATTAACAAATCACAATCTTATAACGTGAGATAAAGGGGTAAGCGGAACTGCGGAAGAAAGTTATGATTTGTAAGAAGTCACGAGCTTATAATCGTCTTAGTCGTATATGCTTTTCCTATTCAAGTAAAATTTATATGGGGCTGTTTGGTTACCCAATTTAAAACACATTACTTAGAATTTATGATATTTGTAAAATTGGTGGGTTGTTTATTTGCCCAAAATCACATGAATTTTAATTTCATAGGAACTCTAATTGCTCTACTATAATGGAGGAAGTTGCTTATATAAGCCCCATAGCTAATTGAGAATTCTTGTGGAATTCACTTTTTACATTCCAACCAAACACTTTTTTTTTCCATTTAATGTGATTTAGAAAATCGTAGAAACTGTTACTTTCTTAGAATTTCAATTCCTCTAGCGAACCAAACGATCCCTATCTATCTTAAGACACATTTATGTTTTGATGGAAGATTATCACAAATAATTGGAAATTATGCCTATAAATGCAAACAAATAGGCTATCATACAAATAAATTTCAAATTTCTTTGTATTTCTGGGTGGTCTTAATTAAGTAAAGTATTACATAGTTCAATTCTATTTCAAATTGTAGGACGGATTAGTAAGCATAATACAAAATTAAGATTAGATTTTGATGAAACTAATTTTTCTTTTTTTCTCAAACAAATTAGAATTTGTACTACGCGAAATTTATAATTTACTTTTTAATTACTAGTTTAAAATCTCTTGGTATAAGGTGAATATAATATGTAGTTTTGTATAGGTATGTAATTCATTTTACAAATTCATTTAAATATAACTTATTTTTGTATAGGTATGTAGTTCATTTTACAAATTCATTTAAATATAACTTATAAATAACTCGTAAATAGATATTGATGAATTGGATAACGCATAATACAACTAATTAACCAACTCCAAACTACACGGTATAATCGGTAAATCTTTTTAGTGGTTGTCTTTTCCGTATTTTTTTTAAAAATATAATAACTATTTGATATATAGTGATCATCAAATTCATTTAATTGTCTTGTAAAATAAATGTTGATCAAGTGGATAACGAATAATACAACTAATTACACATATGTAATTAATACTACAATGAATTAGGACCATTGAATTAAACATGCATGAATAAGTTTACCTTGTAAGGTAAATAATTATTCATGTGACTCTCCCTAGATCATACTATCAATTAGTGTAAGTTTATGCCAAATGTTTAGGGTCACTTGTTCTTCATGTGGACCTTTAAAGATCACTCAAATTAAACACAAATTCTCATTTGTGATGGATATATCTGTCAGAAGCTTGCAACGAGATAAAATCAGAATGTCGAGAAAGTAACAAACAGTTTTGTCATATTCACCCACAAGGATATTTAATTGCTCCGTCATAAACTTGTGACAGATATACCCGTCACCCCGTCATAATGGAGACTTGTTGCAAATTAAATGTCCATTACAATGTCACACCAACCTACAAATATTGTAATTCTTTCCTTTTACAATTGATTAGTAATATTAAGGAGAGCATACAACGTACTAGTAATATGATACCATATTTAGTAATATGATGCTCCTCAATTTTAGGATAAGATAAGTAGATAACATCAAGAGATGTGTATATATGTAATAAGAAAGGAATTTGAATGATGCATGCCACCAAACGAGATCGAATGGTAAGAAGTTATATACTCCGTATAAAATAATATTAACCGTGTTTTATAAAGTTACGTTAAGAAGTTAAACGTATAAAACAATATTTTTAAAATGGCAAGACTAAATATATCTTTTTATTTATCATGATTGAATCTTAATTTTTTAAAAAAAAATTAAGGTTAGAAAAACCGTAAAAAATGTCACCGACTTAATATAAACTTTTGTTTATTTATTTTATATTTTATTGGCTTAATAGTTATACTATTACCGAGGTAGTTAAATAAGATTGTATTACAAATTATTTGTTTAACAAGTTTCATAAAAAAAAACTCTATAATATAGTACTCTATATGTTGTACAATGCTTTGTATTATTGAAAATATCTTAGCCCAATGATTAAGAAATAAAATGGTTTATAAGCTTCGGGTCTGAATCTCTAATTCCCGATATTATATTACGTTTGCCACCAAAAAGAAAAAAGATACCCTTAACTCATTTGAAGTATAAAAAATGTTACGTATTAATATAACTTTGATATTCTGTACAATTTACCTGATTATCTATTAGAAGTGAGAAAAAATGTTACGTTATTTGTATTAATACAACTTATTTGATATTTCGTACAATTAACATAGTTACCTATCTCTGATTCAACGAATTTAAGTGAAAATAAAATGTTATGTAATTTGTATTAATACAACTTTCATACTCCATATAATTAACTTGATTATCTATTTTTGAATCAAATGAATAAAAACCGTAAATTTATTTTGTCCTATTTAATCACATGAGTAATACTTAATTCGGACCCAGAAAAAAGACTTCTATAAATACAGTCGTGCGACGAGAATACCTTAGCAAACAAAACAGTCCTACAATCCTGTACTTAACACTCCTCCTTCCTCCCTCCTCCCTCACTTCACACTCTTTCGAACAATAAACTTCACCAACCAACAACTCTTATTATCACTAATAAACACCGTGTTATATTATATTATATTATATTATATATCGCGGAGTCGATCAAAGTGATTTACTTAGTGATGTGGGAGAGTAGTTATGTTGAAGATGAATACAGAGCTTTATTCCTCAAGGAAACAACATTCTATAACGACGTCGTTTTGGGCACTTTCTTACCGTCAGTGGTGCAGGAGATACTTCCTCATTTTCTTCAAGCTTGGCTTCGGAACTTCATAAGTGGGTCCATTGTTTATTTGGTTCCGGGTTTGGTTTGGTCCTTTATTATCTACTATTGGAGTCGCAATCTTTATATTCCCAAAGGTTCGTATATGTACTTCTCTTTTTTTTTTTTTTTTTTTTTTTAAATAATTGCGCACTGGGTAAATTCCGAACATAATGTTATAATAAATTTGAGAATGATATTATTTAATTAGTTTTAATATTATAATTTTATATGCAAATATAATAAAAAAAATTGGATGCATTCATATAATTTCACTTTTTTTTCTTTAATTTTCTACTATATAAATACGCAATTCTTTCGAACTAATTCACAACATTTGACCAAATATGTAAGAGGGAATCGGGTTAAAATATACTGAAATAAAGTGAACGGTGAGAGTAGAATTATGTATTATTCATATTTGGGTTTTCGTTATCCTTGAGGTTCATGAATGTTATTTAGTAGAATTATATACTACTCAAACCACCGTTCCAGTAAATAGTTAACGCTTTTTTTTTCTTCTCCACACAAAATAAAGTAAGTACTCCGTATAAATTATTGGCCGGGACACAGGAGTATAGTCGTTATTTCAAATCATAATCAATATTATAAGGATTACAAAAAATATAAGGAGATCATAAAAAAAATGATGATCCAATATTTAGATATTGTAGGAGACCGTCTTTCATGAGTTTTTATATCGAATTTATATTCTGATTATTTGGTTCTCTATTCGCATGTTTTTGATTGTTCACTTTTAGGACCGTGTACTTCTCCTTTTGTCGGGTGGATGAAAGTATAGTACGAAGTAGTACATTATTTGGTGGTCATCATGAACCTTGTTTTAGAGTCATATCCTTTATATTCAATGACAAATACTGTATAAAAATAGACTTTTATACGTAAAATATTCTTATACTTCGTATAAAAGTAATAAATTTGTATTCTCGTAATTTTTATTAGACTTTTCCCAAGTAGAAGGTTACGCTAGTTATTTACTTGACTCACTCTCAGCCTTACAACTAAAAGGTCACGGCTCAGTTCATCAACTCAATCATTTTTCCACATTTAACATTTTCAATCGTTTATCATATTTTCTACCAAATCAAAACATTTCTCTTACCAATCATATTATGATGCCACGTACAAGGTTACCAATAAAGTCACCAACTCAAATCAAGGTCACAAATTGACTATTTCTTATTCAAGGTCACCAAAATTACCTTCTTAAACATGATTAAGGAATTATTAGCATGATCCAAATCACCCAATAAAGTCAAACCTAGTTGATAACCTTACTTGAAGATGGTCTTATCTATGAATCTATCTGAATCACATTTGCTAAAACAAGAAGATAAATATTTTTATAAGGAAAGGTATAATTTTTCACCTTTTTGGTGCAAGATTCTTATGGACATTATAACTTGAATACTGTCAAAAACAATGTCCACTAATCCTAATATGATACACTTCCACAATAAGTTTTTAGTTATGGACGAGACCTCTTATATGATAGGTGACCAATTATTTTAATTTTTTTTGTTAGATACTTGTAACATAGTATTATTATGTGCTATGACCACAATCTTTTTGCGGAGATAGGTCCTGTTTTTTTTTACTTAATTTCAGTTCCTTTTAATTTTACTTGGTTGTATTTCGTTAAATTTTATTTACGTCAATTAATTATGTTCTGTTAATCCCTTCACAAAATTAACTTTTAGTTCAACTAAATTCAATTTAACTTTAGTTCAATTAAGCTCTACTCTAATTAATTCAATTCAGCTCGTTTCTACCAAAAAGAACAAGGCCTTAATCTCAATATATGCTAGTCCTTCATGCATTTTATATTTAACATGCTCCGTATTATTGCTTAAGATGTTTTGTACGAGTATGAGCGAACTCTGGATTTTTTATAAGCGGTAGTGAATTCTGGATCTTAAAACTATACAAATTGAAAAAACGTATTCAGTACTATGCAACATATAGAACTCCAATTATAAATTCACAATGCATAATTAAATGGACGCAATGAAATGACTCGAAAGCTTAATTACATCTGTAAATTTAATTGATAACGAATACATCTATGATAAGTTGATATAAAAGCTTCAACTCATAACAAATATGTCCGTTTTTAGTGAGACTCGCTAATTTATCGAATATATGAAGGGGAAATTAGAATTTGATGACAGATTTTCGCATGGGCAGAATCAATGGAGGAAGACTAGAGAAAGTGTTGGCAAATGGCAACTGACAACTGCCCCCACATTTCTCGAGTCTTACAAATGCTACAAAAATCATAATTTGTCGTTGCATTTCATATAATAATGTGAAAGGTCGTATTTCATGGTTTTTACTTCAAGTTGGGAAGGGGCAAATACTGAGGGACTCTTTCATGCTTAGTTATAATTTACGGAATTACAGACGGTGCTTTTGAGGTTTGATATTTTATTTGAAATATAATTTTTAATCTGTAAAATTATAAGATGATGAGTTTGAAATTTTTAACCAAGACATTACAATAATTCCTATCTATGGAATTCAAATACAACAATTTTTTTCAAATTGTAGGTGTCGAAAAGATAATCAATTTGACATTTAAATTATCACTTTCTGAATTCGTAAACACGAGTTATGACCTCTTAAAATTTTGCGAATAAAAAATTTAGGTAATTTAAGTAAAATGTCAAACCTCAAAAGATACCGCGTGCATTTTTCGTGTATTTTATTTATATACGAGCAAGTCGTGTAGGTAAGTCTTTTGAGAGATGTTTAACTCTCTATTTGCTTGACATGCAATTTTTTAAAATTTAAGGATGCAACTAATTCCTAAATGATGGTGATATGTTGGATGCATTTTAACGTGAATATTTTGCAGGCAATGCAATTTCCAATCGAATTAAAATAGTCAGTTAATTCAGTTGCATAGGGAAAGAGTTTCGCAAATGTTGACGAGTTTTTTTGGTTTCATGCTACGTCTTTTGTCCAATTAAGAATTTTTGTTCTTATCAATCGTCTTTGGTTTTGAAACAATTTAACGGTCACAATTTAATAATTTAGAAATTTCCCATTACTCATTACTCAACTCAAGGAACAACTTTGCAAGGTTAAAATAAATACCATATCCGGAAAAAAGATAAAATTATTAGAAATTATAAAATTCAGAGACGGTCACAGACGCATGGTATCACAGAGCGTCCGTTGGTCATAAAACTCATAACTCATAATCCTAGAATTTGAGCATCTTATCTTTTTATTAAACCAAATGAATAGAGGTATCCCCTCTATTTCGATCCAGTCATATATTTATGTTTGTTTAATATTTTCTTATAAAATAAAAGATGTATAAATATATCACCGAAACGGAGCGAGCGAGTAGTATTCTTTGGACTAATTGCCTAGTTGCATGAAATATGCCGTAACAAGATGTGCTTTATGCATTGCATCATGCAACATTACCCTCTTTTTTTATATATACAAATTTTTAGAGTTACTTTAATTGTTTACTCATATTGTTTGGTGTTTAGAGGCAGAGATTAGACAAGATTAAGTCTTGTTTCTTAATGTTGTCACTACTTTAAGCTCTAATTTAGGGATTAATTATTGTTTTAAATCATTCACCCGTGCAATTTTGTCTCCTAAAAGTTTACTTTGTCTACTCTTATTTTTCACATGATTATTACGCTTTGAGAAATTGGAATAATAATGATTTAATTTTATTAGAGTTTTTGATGCTTTGCTTATGAGTTTATTTTTGTCCAATACTGGCTTTTCGTAGTGACGGAAATATCTACTAATTTTCGATTTGTATTTATTTCAAAAGTCAAAACGACTATGCTGTCTCATACGTTTATCAGATTTACTGGGACAAAGAATATTTAACGAGTTAATTAACGACATCTAGTCAAACCTCACACAAGTACACAACAAACCATTGTTAGATCTTAGTCTACATCTCACATATGTGCGATTTTAATATTGATAGGATTTGGACTCAGATCACGATCAACATCTCCTGTGAATTATGGGTTTACCAGTTTATCTTAGTACAGTGTATTGCAGAAGTCTAAAAAACGACAGAAGTGCGATTTCAATGCTGGTAGAATTTCAATTAAGATCACGATCACCATTTTCTATGACTTTATCAACTAAATTAGTTAACATCTGTATTTGTTTTGGCGACATCTCTCACACACGAACAACTAGCATGTTATCGACTTATGGTAGTGTCGATTAACATTAGATATGTGTCCATTATTATGGATACTAAATCTATGGATGTTGGAGATTAGGCCATTTAGCTAGGGCCTAAGATCGTTGTATTTTAGTTATTATTAGCACCTGAATTCACGTGGATTTTATTATTATGGATTTTTCATAGTAAAAATGTTTTGGTAGGACTTGATGCTTGTCCTTTGGGTCTCTAATAGCGATATATTTGGGCAGCCTCAAATTATAAAGATTGTGACGGGTAATCTTTCAATCGCGGATCGCCTATCGATAAGTCATTTTGAAGACGAAACGGAGTTACATGCCCTACATGCAAGTGTAGTTTGATGGCTTTTGAACCTAGGTCACGACTTATGAGTATTTAACGCTCATGATTTGCCCATTACTATCTACTCCATTTAAGTGACATCGAGATTTGAACTCAGACCATGATTTCTACCATTTATTTGCGGAACTACTCGTATATGTAAATTAATGGAGGAATTTGAAAATATTTCAGATTGCATACCGTCGATGAAATCAATGGCATTACAAATATATGTGGCAATGACGGCGATGCCATGGTACACCCTATATCTAACTCTCAATGAATTCGTCGTTGAAAGTGGATGGACAAGATGTTTTCCTCGTGTAAGCGACGTTGGCTGGCCGTTCTACCTTTTCTCGCTCTTATGTTATCTTTCGCTCATTGAATTCGGAATTTATTGGATGCATCGAGCGTTGCACGACATTAAACCACTCTACAAGCTCCTCCATACGACCCATCATATCTACAACAAACAATCCACTCTTTCTCCGTTTGCAGGTACGTCCGTCCTTTCCTCGATCTCTTGTTTACCTTGTTTGCTTAGAATGAGATGTCGAAGTATCATATCCCGTAACTATAAACTGTAGTATGATTTAACCATGTGGTTTTAGTTCAGTGGTAACTGAGTTAAAACTAAAGCTTGGAGAAATGTAAGAGTTGAGAGGTCTCAGATTCGATTACCAGCTGGGGCGAGGACCACTTGGCCAGTTCAGCTCCCGAAGGGGTGGCTTACATGGTCCATGTGGTGGTGCGGGAATGCATGGGTCCGGGATTAAACCGCTCGTCACCAAAAAAAAAAAAAAAAAAACTCTAGAATTATTTTATTTTATTAAATTCTTGGTTTACCAAATTTTCAGGACTTGCATTTCATCCTCTAGATGGCATATTACAAG
Source organism: Silene conica (assembly GCA_029255685.2). Lineage (NCBI taxonomy): Eukaryota > Viridiplantae > Streptophyta > Magnoliopsida > Caryophyllales > Caryophyllaceae > Silene > Silene conica. Next base: position 74,371,405 of record CM055319.2, read on the forward strand.
CCTTGCCTCATACCATATCGCTCTTTCTGATCCCGATCCAATTCCGGACTCACGTAGCCCTCCTTTTCCTTGAGGGCCTGTGGACTGCGAACCTTCACGACTCCATCCACGGCAAAGTATGGCCGGTAATGGGCGCCGGCTACCATACCATCCACCACACCACTTACCGGCATAACTACGGCCACTATACTGTTGTAATGGACTGGCTGTTTGGAACTCTTCGAAACCCAACGCTTGACGATGATGAACCAATTAAGGTCAGCTAGCTGATCATGTTTTGGCTTCGATTTCCCGTCACCCGACACATATGTAAATTTTCTTTTTGGGTTCATTATGGCGCGGGCATTGAACTATTCATAGATCAATTGTTAACATTAATACTTACTAAATCTCAAACTCAATATTATAAGAGTTAATGAAACCTACAGATTTTTGACAATTTTCGAGTTTTTTGTTTGAACTACATCACGAGAGAAGAAAATAACAACAATATACCACACTGCGTGAGTGCGTGTCTCAAGGGCTCCTGCAAATTGCGGGGTACGTGAAAGTGTGAAACTACAGTAACATGATTTTACTTTCTATGAACAGTCAAAGACAACATCTCTGAATTTGTAGATATGGACTGAATTTCTGATGTCTTGACTTGACCATCAGATTTTACAGTAGATTCTTTGAGAGATCTATTTGAAGATTCTGCAGGAAAACTCTTATTACTCCATCTTTTGACTGCTTTAGATGTACTGAGAAATGACAAAAAATCCATCAAATGTATCATATATTGAGGGTAAAACTCGAGATTATTGTTATGTCCTCCACCATTAAGCCACAGTGGTTCGTTTTTCTCGTTACAACGTTCATAGAGTTGCTTTCCATGAGACCAATGAACTACTCTGTCGGCTGTCCCCTGAAACCGGTAGACATAACTAGATTAATCGCCGAGCAACATTTCTATTTCTAGTCATTCAGTCAGCAATAACCCGTACGTTTATCAGGTTCACATAATTGAGAAAATGATACTCTAAAACTGTCGTTATGACTCCCTTTACACGAGAAAAACAAATAAGAAAGCGGGATACAGACTTGATTGTTTCCGAAAATCAAAATACCTTGTAAATGTCAAACCAGCAAGTGCTTTTGAAAGGGTAGAGTACCCTCATACCAGAGAGGATAGGGCTATGTAAAATAAGGCCTCGTAAATTAGGAGTACGTGATGCTAGATCGACTGTCGGACCACTTCCTACTGACTGTCCATATAATAATATCAAGTCTTCGTCTTTAACCCTGTACCTCACCTTTAGACATTTATATGCTGCATCTATGTCTGCATATGTATTACTTTCAGTTGGCTGTTCCAAGGAAAATTAATGACTGTTATGCCACAACTTTCATAGATATAGTCACAACATCGCCTGTCGCAAACCTGAATTTCGACATTTAGCCTTTGAAGTGGCGTATATAACCTTGAAACGTGGTCACAGTAACCGTCAAAACCTTTATCAATAATTCACGAGGGGTTTTGACCCTATACGTTGTATGTTTAAGACAAATAATGTTGTTTTAAGTGAAAGTTAAACAACTATATCTTATGTCGTCTGTACATGAATGAAGACCATATATTATAAATCTATTATTATTGTAAAACCAACAAAACATATGAAATTACTTTTAATACAAAAAACATATTTTGATTATAGAGGTGATTTCTATATGAGTCGATTTTATGACGAGTTTACTGCGTGCACCTTTGAGCCCATTATTGTTACTAAGTCCGATCGGTTTTAGGTTGCCAAATTTGTGGGTTTCTGCGTACTCTGAAGCCGATGACCCAATGAGTAGCAGGCCTGGACAGGGTCAGGTTGGGCCTTCCTTGTGCTTTTTTATAGTTTTGGGCTTGGGGTGGGCTGGGCTGGGCTGGACTGGGCTCCGGCCATGACAGTAGGCTGTGTTGGGGAACAAAAAAAATTGGCCCACATGACAGGGATACAACCGGTTAACCCCATATTTTCTAGTGAATTATTTTATTTAAGATTGTTAACTCAAACTTCCTTTAAAACACGCGTTTAAGCTAAAAGCAAAAACTTGTGTTTTTACATCATAACTTTGTTTTTTATTTATAAAAGGCGGGAATTCGCTTCAAATCTTATAATTTTAAAACTTAAAAGATCCGCGATTTTAGCTTGAAAAATCTTTATTATCTTTATTATATACTCAAAGTAATAATCAATAAACTTTTGTTTTCTACTAGAGACCAATAATGAAGTCATTCTCATTCGATGAAGATGAAGGGATAATTAAATATTGTTTTCATGAAACCAACACACGGTTGCTGACAAGGTGGATGGAAAGTCGGTCACTTCAACTTACCATACTCATTCAAAAGAACGAGATAATAAGTTGGTCATTTCCAAATGGATCAGCCTCATTTTCTTATCTTATTAAAAAAAGTGAAGTCATTCTTATTAACAACATAATCGAATTCATCAACAAATTACGTAGTAATACTAGAGCTAGTACCTCGTATATATTTTACAGAGCGAAAAAAACTATAGAGTACTTGATACACTCTATGACAAGCGAATATGACCGTACATATATACTCGCTACCTTTCCTAATTCCGCCACTGAAACCGAGTCGAAAATTAACCCATAATATTGTGGACTTTTTGGTCCAATGCTTGAGAACAAATTTGGGACATTGTCTGATAGAATGATGCAAGATCAGTGAGCTGTTCGATCGATAATTTATCCATGCTTTTCCTCGTTAATCTTTGTTTATCTTCGTTGACTTTGACCGTATTATTATTATAATACGTAAATGCGTTCCTCACCGTATTTGACTGCACATCACAAACATTATTACATAAATATAATTTCAATTTTCCAAACATATATAATCATCATTTGTGTTTATACGAATTACGTAGAATGAGTGAAGTCGATTATTTTGTAAAGTAATAATCGAGCCTTTTTATTCAACGTAAAATATATTTTAGTTAAAGGTAAATGAGCTCAGATTATTATGCTTACCGTGTTTGCGGCTGAGTAAATATCCATAGCAACTGAATAACTTCGAACATTTCTTCGTTTCTTTTCCACTACGTGATTGTTTAACATTAGCGATATAGGCCCGTTCGTTGCACGGGTTACCTTCTTTTGGTACGCAATTACCGCCTTTGCAAATTCCTGCCCATTTGTTCAAAATGAATCAAACATAATAATATATGTAAACCAGACTTAGTTGTTCATAAGTCGACTTATTCATTAAACTCGACAAGTATTTTTACAGACAAGAATAACGTAATTTTAGAATTGTTATAGTATGTACCTGATAAACACATGGGCAACCCGGAAGATCAAACTCTTCCGAGTCAGACCGTCTCATCCGCTCAGGATGAAACTGGAGGCCTATGGCGAACTTTCCTTCTTCGGGTTTGTAATTATCCGGGTCATAGTAACCTTCAATAAGCCCGTCTGGGGCGTACGCCATAGGAACGAACCGTGACGCCAATTTCTTGACACCTTGATGATGGTAACTATTAACCATGATATCCATTTGATCATCATCTCCTTCTAATGAATCTTTGAACCATTTGTGCAATGGGGTATCTTCCAATACCCTAATCTTATGCCTATGTCCATCGTAGTTGTCGTAATCCATGTGTTTGACCCGATTCTCTTCGGGTATTTTACGTGAAATCTCCTTCTCAATGTCTTGGTATAATGTTCCGCCACATGCTACGTTAAGTACCTATAAACAACAAATGCAAGTGAACCACATTAATCCATGCAAATGCAAGTGAACCACATTAACCCTAAACCCTAAACCAAAGAATAAACAAATGACTGAGACGTAGAGAGTACATAGAAACGGGTATATACCTGTGAGCCACGACAAATTCCAAGAAAAGGGATGTTACGCTCAAGGCACAAATTGGCAAGGTGAAACTCGATTGAGTCCTTCTCCTTATCAATGGCGGTATCACTAGCATGGAGGTTGCGAATCTCGTCAAGCTCTTCAGGTGAGAGGTTGTCGGATTCCGAGTCAGGTTGATATCGAGACGGGTCAATATCTTCGCCTTCACACAAAAGTACGCCGTGGATAGGCTCGAAGCTTGCTAGATGCATGTGAATACCTTCAACCCGGGGAACTATCACGGGTATTGCTCCGTATTTTACGATCAAGTCCAAGTGGTACTCTCCTGAAATACACAAGTCATGTTTAGAAAATAATATTGTATATGTATAAATAGTTTCCCACGAGACCTAATCTATTACTGAATGATACGTATTATTTTGAAACACGTTAAAAAGATGGTTTTATACTTTCATTCACATGATTTTCTTGCGAATTAGACCCGTTTTTATAACGTAAAATTACCTTATACTAGATTAAGCTATGTTCTTTTCGACTGAAACGAGCTGAATTGAATTAATTGGAGCGGAACTTAATTGAACTAAATTGAGTGAAACTGGGGTGAAGCGAATTTAGTTGAATTAAAAGTTAATTATGTGAAGAGATTAACTGAACATAATTGATAGAACGTAATTAAAGCCTAACGGAATTCAGCCAACAAAATTGAGATGAGCTGAAATTAAGGCAGAAAGAACAGGCCTAAGTGGTTCATTGTTATAAAAGTGAAGAAGTGAAAGAAAACGATGGAGAGAAAGAAAATACCAACGAAGTCGACAAGCTTGTTCTTGCGAAGGGTGCGACGAGAAACGATTAGAACCCGAGGGAGGATTTGGGTGACATTGTTAGGGGCCATTTATGCAAGAAAGATGAAGAAAGTTGTGTAATATAATGTAGAGATAGAAGGGCTAATGTTTGAGGTGGTGGTGCGTGTAGTGTATATAAGAGAGTTTTAAACCCTATTTATAGTAGTTGAGTGTTAAGGAAACTCCAACGAGTATGCAACGAGAAGGACTACCTTTGAAAGACTAGGAATATCTCAAAAATATGTGTAAGACTCGAGACTAAGCCGGTTGCGCCGCGTATCCTATTCCTAACCGGATTTCAAAATTATAATTAGGTTATAGATATCCTAATAATACTTTTTTTATTCACTATCATTCACTCTAATTTATTGGGTAAAAAGGAAAATAAGTTAGTATCACATCATGCACTCAATCTCGATGTCATTTTTTCACATATATTAAATAATAGAGGTCTTAATAATAAAAATTCTACATTAAAGGGTATATATAAGAGAGTGACGCTGAAATTGGACGCTTATGTAAAAGTATACTCTATAAGAGTATGATAGCATTCATTATTTTATGATCATTTACTCCAATATAGACATCACTATTCAAAATTTCGTAATTTTACAAAATTAATTTCAATACCACGTCCGTAATTGATACATTTGCTTGATTAGTCTCGTGTTAAATCATACTCCTCGTATAAAATGAAACATATATATATATATATATATATATATATATATATATATATATATATATATATATATATATATATATATATAGAAATTGAATCACGTGAGGCCGCTCTCTTAGCGTGAGGCTGTCGGACCATTCTAACCCGTTAGATCTAATTATCATATATGTACTAGATTGTGCCACGTGTAATCATATAAAAATCAAAACCTGTGAATGCTACCTCCCTTCATTTTCTCGCTCTACCATTTGATTCTCTCTCCCACCTCTCACTTCAATTCGTCAGCAGCACCTGAGCTCAACCTCCGTCTCCTCTATTATCACTAACTTCACTATCAACAATTTTACCGTCACTTCGATTTTCTCTCTCCTCAAAATCACTAAGCGCAGAGGAATTCACCAGACATTTAAACTTCGTTCTAGAAGCTTTTACTGCCGCGATCGCAATCGGAAAGAAAGATGCGAAGATGCGGTGGTTGTTACGGTGGAGAAAGAAAATCGACGACCGGAAACATGGCAGCCGTAAAACGACGTCGTAGAACGGGAGATTCGACGGCGGAGTCTTCGCCGGAAACATTGATGCCGACGGAATTCCGGCGACTGCTAAATCAGTTGATGAAGGAGTTACTCCTAACCCCCCTTACCCTACTTTTACTATACACATCGTTTATATGCATAATTTTACTTCTAGTGCCGCGCTCTCGCCGGAGTGCGTCGGCCGTGGAGGAATCGCCTGAAACGACAGTGAAGAGGCGGCAGAGGTGGAGGCGGAGGTGGAGGCTTGTCGATTTTGGTTTCCTCTTTCTCATGATCATCTTAACTGTGAAACTAGAAGCTTAACTTGTGAAACTAGATGCTTAATATGTGAAACTGGAAGCACATATTGTGAAACTGTGAAACTGTGAAACTAGATGCTTAACTTGTGAAACTAGAAACTTATTCTGTGAAACTAGAAGCTTAACTTGTGAAACTAGATGCTTAAGATGTGAAACTGTAAGCAAATATTGTGAAACTGTGAAACTGTGAAACTGTGAAACTGTGAAACTAGAAGCTTAATTTGTGAAACTAGATGCTTAACTTGTGAAACTGGAAGCAAATATTGTGAAACTGTGAAACTAGACGCTTAACTTGTGAAACTAGAAGCTTATTCTGTGAAACTAGAAGCTTAACTTGTGAAACTAGATGCTTAAGATATGAAACTGTAAGCAAATATTGTGAAACTGTGAAACTAGATGCTTAACTTGTGAAACTAGAAGCTTAACTTGTGAAACTGGAAGCAAATATTGTGAAACTGTGAAACTAGAAGCTTGGGGATGCGTGAGGTCCGGCGGCCTCATCCTAAGAGGCGGCCTCACGTGATCCGGCCTCTCTCTCTCTCTCTCTCTATATATATATATATATATATATATATATATATATATATATATATATATATATATATATATATATATATATATATATATATATATATATATATATATATATATATATATATATATATATATATATATATATATATAACGGTTTAATTTAAGTATTTTATTTTATGTACTTTCTCTATTTTGGTTATTTGTTTGCCAATTTTACTTTCGAGCGTCTTGATCAATTTTTTATCTTTCAATTTCAGGAATATTTATTAGGTAACGGGATCCTAAATATGTAATTTGATCAGCTTGTTATCTAATAATTAACCCGTTTCTTTGTTTTTTAATATTGTGTGAAATAAAAGACAAATAAATAACCGAAACGGATAGGTAGGGAGTAAGTAAATAGAAAAAGGGATGGAGGTGGGAGAGTTGTTATCCAAGGGAGGGAATGTCCAGGGCAAGTCAAAGCTGAGTAGGTGCTGATCTGTTCCGAATTCATTATCCAAAATTCATAAATATTCAGTTATGTTAGTTCATTTGTAAACCAGATCATTTCCACGTGCCTCTTTCTCTCATTTTTAATCTTATATAATACCTAACCTATTAGAGACATTCTTCTAGCATAAGTGCTATATACATTTTTTTAAAGTAAAAAACGTATATATATTTATCTGAAATAAAAACGGCTAAAATAATAATCAACTTAGTTAGATAAAATAATTATCTTGCTAGTCCGTTAATTCGTTAAACTCTCTAGGTTGAGCTTATATGTCATAGTTAATCCGTCCATTCTAAAATAATCAAAAATAAGTGGGTTGAATTCGTGTTAGGTAGTCAACATAGATTATTTGTGCACCTTGACTTTAGTCCAGGACCAAGTTAATCGATAGATGCCTAGATGGTGTCCTTGAATCATGAAGGATTGACTAATAATAACGCGGTACATCAAATAAATTAAAAAAATTGATAAAATTTAATAAACGAGTTTGATGATTATAAGGATAGATTGCCATGTTCTCATATAGAGAGTACAAGGCCATGTTTTTTTTTATTATCTAAATTAACATGCAAATGGTGTATGAATGTGATGTGTACCCTATAATAAGAAAATAATATAAAAAAACATGGGAGAAGTAATAATACCAAATACACATTATGTCAAAAAAGTCAAATACTATCGAAGAAGAGCAAAAGAAATTAGATGTATTATCTACTATACTTGTTTTTGAGCATATATATATATATATATATATATATATATATATATATATATATATATATATATATATATATATATATATTTTATAAATTTTTTTTTGCATATATTTATTTTTTCTGAGTTTATTAAAGTTTATAAACTAAGTTTGAATTTATTTAGTCAAAATTTAAATTTAGTTAAATTTGTTTATGATGTTTTTGAGTTAATTTTTTAAGTTTAATGTTCTAGTAAAGAAATTCAGAAAGTTTATAATAGAACTCCTAATTTTTAAAATAAAATTAAATTATTTTTATTATAATGTTCAATAATTATAATCTACTCTCTGACATTACAATCTTAATTAACATAATTTTCATAATTATATATAACTTCATATATAGGAAAATATCTATAGGAGTATACGTATACCGGTATATTACAAATATATTCTAAACACACTATCTTTTTACAAATTTAGGGTTTTTAGTTTCAGCCCCTCAAAGTTAGGAAAGCCACGTAGACTCATCTTGACAATGAGTCAATGAGTAACTTGTCTGCGTGGTGCATGCAACGTCAGATTGTACTTGATACGTGTTTGGTTGAGATGCAGTAAAATTGGAAATTGAAATGCAGTAAAATTAATTTTATCAGAGTTGTTTTAATAATCATGTTATTTTAAATAGTTTCATTAATAATTTCGAATATTTTTGATAATGTTTATTTTAGTTTATTGTAGTGGCGTAGTCACTATGGTGGCTATATGAGCTATGAGCATATGACCCAATACAATTTTCTGATAAATAGGTTTAAATTTATAAACAAATAGTGTGGGCTCTAGAGCATAATTGGTTAAACGAAAGAATTTAAGAGTTTCTGAGTATAAAAGTGCCAAGGTTTAAGACTTTTTTTTGTTAGAATAGATATAGAATAAGAAATTTCATTATCGATGAAGGTGTTGTTATGAAACAATACATGTCTCTATATATAATAGAGACGACTAGATAAACCCTAGACCAATGATAGGCGGCCCTGTCAAATGTTGAATTTGTGAACGTAGCAATAGAGAAGCAGAGGAAGGGATTTTTTTGTTTGCGATTTTTCAAAAAAAAACCACCGGTGGGTGTTGATTTTCGGCCACCCACCGATAATAATTATATGTGAGGTGTCGTGGTGCCTTAAGATTAGAGCAATGAACAAAGTCATTATGAAAATAAATGAGCAAATAAAAGAACTGGAAGAAAAAAGTAGAACTTGTGCCGTAAAAACACATGTCGGAAAAACCGTTACAAAAAGTATTTTCCTAGCTTCTTTTTCTTTTCATTTAGAGCTTTTTTTAAGAATCGCAACCATATTAGCAATATAGCCAATCGGGCTACAAATGTTTTTTTTTACATTATTTTTCTCAATCAACAAGGTTTGGTTTATTTCTAAGGCACGGTGGGCGGCATAAGGAACTTAATTAACCGTGGCATTATTCCCCACATGTTTTTATTGCAATTAAGTTCCTATATATATATATATATAAATATAATCAACTAGTTAAAATTCTCATCGAAAAGATACTAAAGCAACTCAACTAAAACTCGTATCAACCTAAATCTTATCTTAATTACTTTATGCTCCATATATTAGTTGGATCATGTTGGTTTAGGATATGAAATTACAATTCGGTAATAATTAATTTCGTCATGGTTTTTAGATGACGGGTTTGAGTGCGAATGCTTTTAAAAAATCAGATGATACGGGTTCCATTTTAGTACCTTTTTATAAAATTTGACTTGGGGAAAGAATTTATCTAAATTAAACCAAATCATGAATAAAATTAAGAATCGTTGAAATTGTATGAACAAATATAAGTAGAAATATCAGAAATATAAGTTAAGAATCGTTGTAATATCAGAATTTGTTGAAAACCATTTCATTTACTTGCTCTGTTATGACATATTGACATACAACGGTCTTACATAAAATACGTTGTTTTATAGTAGGTATGTAACTATATATCACTCCCTTCGTTCCGTTCATTTTATTTTAATTATTTTCAATGGACTGAATAATTAAGGACATGCAACATTGACATTACAAGTGGAAGAAATGCGTTTAGCATTAGGAGAATCAACATATCGCCTAAGAGCAGGACTCCTCTTATACTGACAAAGACATGGTTTCTGATACGTAAGTTGTGTACAACAAGCTCTTGTTGGTTGTAAACCATACATGATTGCCGGTCCACATGGTGCTAGCAACATCGGGCTGCATGTTACCTGCCCTGTCGACCGTGTCGTCGTCGTCGCCACAATCACCACCACCAGTGCAAGGATAACCACCTTGTTGGCCATGATCAGATTATATTGATGGCAACTATAATTGTAATTTATAAGCAGGTTGTATGATAAATGATAATATATGTTTTTGTGTAAAATGGGAATTTATAGATGAAGATTTGTCATTTTTTCATGCAGTGTCAAAATGTGTGCATAAACACTTGGGTGTATGCTGGGTTGTGCAAGTGTATATATTATGTTGAGTGTATGTGGTTGTTTGGTTGCATACACTTGTTAGTCATGGTCGCATTTAAAGAGGACCAAAACAAACTGCATTTTTTTAAAAAAAGTTGTTAAAAAATTAATTTTGTTTTTGCTAAATTTAGTTTGTCCTTAATGTAACGGAAGTCTGTCCTTAATTAACTCTGTTACTCTTAATCAAACGCTCACAACCGTACCATTGACACAAATAACGAATTTTATGAGCACTAGAACAACATTCTTAAAAAGAGGGTACCATGGGCAAATTGACAAACCACAAGGGTACCATGAGAAATATCCGAACTTAAGCTCTAAATAAGCAGTATACATCTATTTTCAGGAAGTATCTAATTTTCGTCTAAGACTAGTTTATCGCGTACTGGTAACCTTAAATGTCCTCTGTTGCTTCTCAAAATTTTTGTGACAGTTTTATCTGGCCTAAGTAATCCTCCGTATGATTTATAGATATTTTATTTTCTGGATTCAAAAATCCCAAAAATCGAGTATTATATACTAAAATTTGAGTCGGTTGTGAGATTTACCGGCTCATGTTTCTTTTCCTCCCAGTTTTTCTACCACGTCACTAGACTCGCTTCATGAGTTACCTTACCGTATTCGATTTTCAACCCAAAATAAAAAGTATACATCTATTTTTAAAAGCGACTATACTTCGCCTGAGGCTTGTTTATCGCGTACCGGCACCCTCAAATGTCATATATATGTTGCTTCTCAAAAATTGTGTGAATGTTGTAACTAAACCATAGACATTGTTATTCCGGAAGTCAGAAATCCTAAAAACCGTGTATTATATACTTAGATTTGAGCCGTGTGAGGTTGTAACAGGTCATGTTTCTTTTCCTTTCAGTTTTTCTACCACATGTCTAGTCTAGGGTTGTTTCATGAGTTACCGTGTTCGATTTCCAGCCCGAAATACATATATTTTTAAGGAATAGCTGATTTTCGTCTGAGACTCGTTTATCGCGTACTAATGCCTCAAATGTCCTTTATTGCTTCTCAAAATGTGTGTGGCTGTTTTATCTTACCCGAGGACCATTCGTATTATGATTTACGAATACTTTTGTTCATGGACCTGAAATGCCGAAAACCGTGTATTTTACACTTAAATTTGAGATAATTGCATGGTTGTTCCGGATCTTGTTTCATTTCGTGCCAGTTTTTCTACCACGTGTCTAGAGCCGCTTCATAAATTACGGTGTTCGATTTTCAGGCCTATTTATGAAATAAGATCAAAAATTCTTGCTTCAGACCGACCAAAATAAGACGGATCAAATGTCACAATTTTTTTAATAGAATGTAAACTTGAGAACGTAACATTTTTACCATAAAAATGATGGTAACATTTTATCAAAAAAGGATAATATTTTATTGTAAGATGGCTAGATGGATGCATCTATTTTTAAAAAGTAGTTGATTTTCATCCATGATTTTTTTATCGCGTAGCGACACCCTCAAATATTTTGTTACTTCTAAACACTCGTGTTTTTTTATCTGAACCGAAAAATCGTTCATATGATTTATTGATATTCTTGATCCGAGAAATCGTTAGTATGGTTACTTTCACTACTCCCTTTCGCTATATAGTATAGGATTGTTCTCCGTAACATTTTGGTGACCGAAAGACGAACAACATTACAACCCAATTCAAAGCGGTGGTAATGTTGAGAGAGATTAATAAGTAGAAAATGACATACAGTTAGCAAGTTGGAAAATATTACAAGAAAATATGATGGATAACGTTGCAGTCTCAATATCCAGCCAAAACAGATGGATGATATTGCTATTCAACTACCACCAAACGTTGCTCTTTCTACAGACCCTACTTTTTTCTATACAAAACAAAATTAAACCAGCTTCAGATCCCATTTTATCGATTTCGTTATCCATTTCAGTCGGAATAAATACGGGACAGAGCAATCGACGTCACTCCAAGTTCACGAAAACCAGGAATGCAAATGTAAGGCAGCATTTTTTGGAATATTGAGTTCAGATGGCGGATAAAGAATTAAAGGGTGGTGGAAGTGAACTCGGGTCCGTTAAAGCAGCCATTAACAGATATGGAGGGAAGGTTTATAAAGGCGCGGGTTTCAGAATTGACACTCAGGCAGATTCAACACCAGTTTCAGAGGTAAATGTTCATTAACTCATTAACTGTAAGAAAAATGTAGGTCAGAGTTATATGCATATGCCAAACTGACATTGTTAATCTTTGCGCAGGAAGCGAGTTCAAAGGCACAAGAGCTCCATATAGCGAAGAAGACGGTTGACAGAATCAATGAGAACAGAAGATCGGCAGAGACAGTAACATCCCAAGCTGAGTTGGAGCTTCTTACAGCAAAGAAAGTGGTCAGAGAGCTTACTTCACAGATACAAGACTTGAAAGTAAAGGCGAAGCAGAAGAGGAGGACACACGAGCCTGAGCTTCAAACCCTCGACGTGCTACAGAATCACCAGTACAATGATGTTCTGCAGGAATTAGAGAATGTTAAGTGGGAAGTCAGCAAGATGAAGCTTGACATGGCACGTGAATTAGAAGACAAAACTAACGCTGAAAAGGAAGCAAATGCTGCGAGGTTGAGACTCGGGTCTTATATGAACACTGCGGAGAAGTTGAGGAAAGAGATTGAAGAAGTCAATGAAGAAGAGGTACTGGTTGAGCTAGCGCAAATCCAGGCACGTAAAGAACTTGCTGCAATTGAAGCTCAGAGAAAAGAGGAATTAGAAAAACATACTTGCAAGGTTGATGAAGCCAAGAAGAAAATCAATGTTCTAAGGAAGGAAGTTGAACATAAAAAGCGACTTGAGGAAGTACTCGCCATTACTAACTCAGAAGCTGACGTGTTGCAAAATGAGCTGAATTTGATCAAGGAGATGGATGAGAGGATTGCCTTGTCCAAGAACTCGGAATTGCAGTCAGTCACCAAAGAATTGGAGGCTGCAAGGAAAGAACACGCGTTAATTAAAGCGGGTGTTTTTGAACTGATGACGGGCATGGATTCAACTAGGATTGAGCTGAGGGGTATTGTCAAGGAGAGGGAAGAATTAGAGGAAATGGAAGCAAAAACTGAGAAGTACATTGAGAAGCTGAACATGAAGCTTCTTAGATCGAAAGATAGGCTAGAAGCGGCTAAAGCTTCTGAAGAAAAGGCTAAATCGATGTTGCCTAGTTTCGTAGTTTCTCTACAGGAACTGGAGAAAATTAAGAAGGCAGCAGTCGAAGAAAAGAAGGGAATTATACAGGATATAGAAGATACCAGGAGTGATATTCAGAAGACGGAGTCAATGACTGATTCAACCGAGGAAAAGCTACTGGCTGCAATGCAAGAGATGGAGGAAGTTAGAATGGCTGAAGCAAAAGCTCTTAAGAAATTGAAATCTCTTGTGGAAAGTGTGGTTGTAGATAGAGCGTCTAGAAATACAGAAAACATCAGGATATCTAAGTTTGAGTACGACTACCTTACTGGTTGTGCCACGGGAGCTGAAGAAATCGCGAACAAGAAAGTAGCAGCAGCTAATGCTTGGGCAAATGCATTGCGAGCAAATGCAAAAGAGATGGAGATAAGAACTGCAGTATTAAAGAGAGAGGCCAAGGAATTGAAGCTCAAAGAAGAGCAAGAGTCAAGTAAGATTGAGGTAGCAGTAGATAAAGACCATGATAAAAAGAGTGTCCAGGGAAGGAAGGAAGTTACAGAAAACAGCTATAGTTCGATCCAAGCAAGACAAGCCAAGTTCAGGAAATCTGTTGGATCTCCGGCTGCTAGACGTCCCATAGTTTCCACTTCTTTGACCCTGAAAAGGAAGCGAAAGGTAATCCGTAAAATTGCAAACTATTTTGTTAACAAACAGACTGAAAATGAGAATGAGAACGAGAATGAGAATGAAAAAGAAAAAGAAAATGAAAACGAGAATGAGAAGAAAGAGTTGCTGGAAGAGAGACTGTGACAAACAATGGGCAAATTAGGGTAGTGGGATTTCATGTAATGGTTGTAAAGATTTCCAACAGATTGTTATTGAGTGTTGATAGAGGATACAATAACATTCTCATATTATTATTATATCCTCTGTCAAGTATGATTCTTTTTTATATAAAATTCAAACATGTTATTAGCTCTGACAGCTTCTGCTATCTTTTTTACTGGTGTTTCTTTTGTTTGAGGCACTGCTTATTAGTAGACCTCTGAATTCACACACCAACAATCCTATTCTTATGACATGAAACATGTCATTACATATGTTCATTCGACTCTTCAGATACCTCACATACTCGTGTTTGGTATCTGACATTCATACGTGAGAACAAGGGAATGCAACATAAAGACCGACTACAAATTCTAGCAAGGTTTATAGTGAACAGCACGATGAGAACAAGTGAAACATTGACACAGATGACACACCAAGAAATCACTTTCTGAAACCTAAACACTTAATACGTTAATCTATATTTTTGCTCGCACAATGCGCAAGTCTAATCATTCTTCAATCTACAGCTTAGCTAACTACACCCTAACTTCAACTGCAATGCAACACGCACAGCATTGTAACACCGGGCTTTCTAAACTCGTGATCTCATGACAAATTATATTGCAAAAGTTCTGCTTTGTTTCTTTTTGTTTGTATGAATATAAAACAGAGGTAAACCAACAATTTTGTTCAAATTAGTGTGTTATATTGACCGACCCCAAATCATACTAGATTCTAGCGTTACGTCATCGACTTGTTGTCAATCTTTAAGAAACCAAACAAGGCTATAACATTACAATTCAACACAAAACTAAAATGTAATATCACAACACTAAAAGAAAGTATAATCATACAAAAAATTAAATAATCAAAATAACCTTACTACGATCCATGTTGTCATTGCTGACTGCGTAAAACTCCCTGACAGCATCACGGTTCCTACATCAGTTGTTTCGAGCTGAGAAGGTAATGTAGGTACTGGAGGCTGAGCTCTGTATATTTGTGCATGCATAGGATCTTCAAATTTAGTAATGTAGTCAGTGTTCTCAATCAGAAATGGAACTTGAGATGGGTGGCAATGGCCATTGGTGGATACTGGATAGTGTCATGGGCTGCTATAATAGGATTCAAACCCACTTGGGGTTGAGAAGTCTAAAGGCAATCGTCACAGATTCAGAGAGCATTGCTTCGACATATCATGTAGGTTAAGTGATTGTCCAACACCCATATGGTATCGTGTAAACTGGATACTGCAGAATACTGTACTGCACGGGTTGCAGTGCTTGGATGTACGGCTGATGCATTGCAGAACTTGCACTAATATTCACTGTGGTAGTTGGTGGAACTTGTCGCGTATGAACCAGGGGTTTTGATAGTATATACCCGCCACCCGGACACCTTCAGGATGACTTTGAAGAGAACTTTCAGAAGCCATGCTTTCATTTTCGACAAGGTTAATGTATTTCAGGAGATCCTGATGCAACTTGCTCAAGTTTGGGCTCGGAATGCTGCTGTCAGCCTATCACTGTACCATTGATCAAAACATAGCACTATAGAACAACTATTGCAAGAAGAAAGTATTCAACCCGTAAGTGAGATTTATCAGCATGCAGAGAAATGCACTGTAAGTGATTCTACACACGAACTACCCCAGGACTTATCGCAACACAGGTAAGTATCCTACACAAGAAGTGATTGGGAGATCACTAAATGGCAGCACACAAACTACACCCAACTTTCGCGCCCCAAGTAATCGGGAGATCACTAGATGGCAGCAATACACAAGCTGCAACAAAGGCAGTACCAACCAGCGATAAATGACAATAATATACAATCACCTAATGTAAAGACCCATTTCAGACAAAATGTCGAGTCTATTCGCGCCACTGCTTATTAATCAGTCTCTGTTTTTCCTGCAAGTCAATCATTCTTCAATCTACAGCTTAAGAAACTACACCCCTAAGTTCAACTGAAATGAAACATGCGCATCATTCCAACACCAAGCTTTCTGAACTCGTAATCTCATGACGAATTATATTGCAGAAGTTCAGCTTTCTTTCGTTGTGTTTGTTATGAATGTAAAAAAGAGGTAAATCATCAAAGTTTCGAAGATTAGTGTTCTACATTCTTTTCAGCAGGCACTACTAAGTCGCTTATCATTTATCGAACGAGTCATTATTGACTTCAAACGATCTTTCATGTCAACCGATCCCAAATCATTCCGAGACTAAGATTCTAATGTTACTCTCAAACAAGGCTATAAGATTACAATTAAAAAAAAAAGATATGAAAAAATGAACATTAAATTAAAACAATTCAATAGCAAAACAAAAATGTAACATGACAACACTACATATAGGTTACAACCCGATTCCGAGGACCCTTTTTCTTCTTAAACCCGAATATATCCGACTTTATTGTATCCCAACTCGACCCATATCCGAACCCATTCCCGTACCCAAATCCAACTCCAACGCCACACCCGAACCCAAACCCGAAGGCAATCCTAAGGTGATTCCAACCCCATCCCGAAACCCCAGCTCCACCTACAAGTCCAAACCCGAATCCGACTCCACATCCAACCCCAGCTCCGGATCCGGGTCCTAACAAAACAGGCGTTTCTGCAGCGTTTTTTATGGGGCTTTTGCTGAAGAGTTCATTTGGGGAGAAACGTTCTTCGTCAAGTCTCCATTTTTGGATGGTTTTGGATTTGGGTTTCTTGTGGTCTTGATTCCAGTTCCAGAATGAATTGGGCGGGTCGGGTTTGTCGGATTTGTCGAGGATTTTTAAGGTTTTAGTAATGGAGTTCATGGTGGTCGAAATCGTGGATTTTGGTGTAGATAAGAGTGTTTTATGTGGAAAACTAAATTCTCTATAAGAGGTCTTTTCCGGGAATATGAAAAGCGTCCATATTATTTTCAATTTTGTCTCGGTCTATTTACTTTTGGTTTTGCACAAAAATCACGAAAATAACTACTACTATAAAATTGCACAAATTATCTGTAAGGGTGGAGTTTAGTGGTTAAAATCTGGGTGAAATTCCCAGGAGACTCGGGTTCAAGCCTCCTCAAGAGCAAAAGCTTGTGGAGCATTCTTGGCCAGAGTCCACGTCACCAAAAAAAAAACAAAAAATTTTGCACAAATTAAGGGAGATACATAACAAAGAGTTTTGCTTGTGATCAATAATATACGTCATAAAAGGAAGACGGATATTTTACTCTCACAATAGAGCAAATGGACATACAAGCTACTTCGTACAAGCTAGGTAGCACCAAAACGGACACAGATACGGCATATACATGTTTGATTTTATTGTTCTTTGCGGGAGCCATCGAGTCACATCGGGAATGTTATTGTTATTTTATAAAAACTAATTATTTGGGATAAGACCAACTTATCACATACTTTTGAATGAGAAAGGTAAATTAAGACATCAACTTTCAAACCACCACGAATGAGTTTGACACGAATATCCAATGAAGCCATAAAGTCATGAAAATCGAGGCGAATTACATTTTGTTAATTTTTATGCACCTAATGCTCATTTTCATATATCTAATAACTTTAATGCACCTAGAACTCGTTTTCATGCATTTAGAACCCGTTATTTTCATACACCTAATAATAATTTTCATGCATGTAACAATATTCACGTACCTAATTCGTTTTGGTGCATTGATAACAGTTTTATTACACCTAATTGTAATTCCATGCATTAAATTTGCAATTTAATAAAAAAATCAATAAATTTTATTACTTATACTAAAGATCGTGTTCAAAAAATCTAATGTAATCGGTCAAAACCTAGCACTAATATTATTTTCTTAGAGTAAACCGAAGTGTCCATCAGCCACCATCGATAATAATGTTAATCCCCTCGCTGTACAGGTTCTAAGTAGGCATCCAAATATTTATTTTAATGAACATTATTTTAGGCCTAAATGTCCTCATCCTTTAATAATTTCATAACATTCTTGATTCTTTGAATTTGTGTAGTATTATTTGCCTTTTCAAACTAGAATAAAGATTTCTTTGACAGTTCTATATAGTAGCCTGCATAATCAAGTTACATGGAGCCATGGAGGCATACATTGTCCTAATCAAGTTATAAATATTCAACAAAACTACTAATTTAATATTACATTTGATTGTCCTTCATTTTTGCTATCGCCTTCGATGACTGTATCTTCATATATTATCTTTGTTTCGATGCCTTAGAAATTGTACTTGCCTAGACGTCGTTACAATCTACGTTGTACAAGCGCCATTGCTTCGATTTTCTTCTGAAAATTCGTTGGAGAAAATCTGTAAAATGGCTGAATCTTTGTTTTTCAAACTATATGAAGAGAAGATCAAGGAGCAAAGCGTATTAAGCGGTATAACACCGTTAATGAAGCTCATCAGCTTAACCTTAATTGGTGTTATTTTAGCTAATCCGAAGCTTAAGCTTGTACCAAAAGATACATTTAAGCTTCTAAGCAGGCTTGTATTTGCCCTGTTTTTACCCTGTATCATCTTCACCAACCTCGGCCAATCGATCACACTCGAGAATTTCACTCATTGGTGGTTCATACCCCTCAATGTTATCATAAGCACGGCCATTGGGACCGTCTTAGGGTATATTGTAGCCATCATATGTCGGCCTCCACCTCAATATTTCCGGTTCACTGTGATCATGACCGCGTTGGGGAACACGGGTAATCTCCATTTAGCCATTATAACCTCGGTTTGTCATAGCAAGAACCACCCTTTTGGACCTGATTGCCAGACTCGAGGCGTGGCTTTTGCCTCTTTCGCCCAATGGGTAGCCGTTACTCTTGTATATACCTTTGTTTATCACATGATGGAGCCACCTTTGGACTACTATGAAGTCGTTGACTCGAGTGATGATGAAATTTACGAAGAACAAGATGATAACTTGGCAAGTCCAAATGATAGCACATTGAGCATGCCACTTCTTAATGAAGCCGAGTGGCCGGGAATGCAAGACAAAGAAACCGAGCTTTCAAAAACACCCTTCATTGGTCGAGTCTTCAGTTCCCTAGTTTCGTTGAGTGAGTCCCTTCATTCAGTTCCCGGGTATAGTTCCTTAGAAGAAGGTGATCGGAACATCATAATTTGTTTTCCCGAGCCAAAAATGGTTAGAAAAATCCGAATAGTGGCTAAACAAACACCCATTAAACACATTCTTCAACCACCAACAATAGCATCCCTTTTAGCCATAACAATTGGGATGGTCCCTTATTTCAAAGGCCTTGTATTCGGCGATGTAGCTCCATTATTGTTTCTAACCGATGGGCTAAATATCATGGCCGGAGCCATGGTGCCTTCAGTAATGCTAGTCCTAGGAGGGATGCTAGCCGAGGGTCCAGATGATCAATCTAGGCTCGGTCTGAGGACTACTATAGGGATCATTATCGCGAGATTGTTGGTGCTTCCTTTGATTGGCATCGGAGTACTATTGTTGGCTGACAAATTCGGGTTATTGCTTGAAGGCGATGACATGTTTAAGTTTGTGATAATGTTGCATTATGTTACACCAAGTGCTATATTGCTTGGTGCCATTGCAAGTTTGAGAGGATATGCAGTTAAAGAGGCTTCATCCCTTCTCTTTTGGCAGCATGTTTTTGCTGTTCTATCAATTTCTTTCTACATGATTGTTTTTTTCAAAGTTTTGCTTTGACTTCTAAGCTGCAATGGCGGAGGCAGCATTTGAGGTCAGGCCACGAAACTAAAGTAATAAGAAATCAAATCTTAAACTTTTGTATTTCCGATGAAAATAAATATTGAAATTCATAAATGATTGTCCGTTTACGGACGCTAAAATACATGTAAAGTTTTATTCCATGATTCTATTGTCCATTTACCTAATTGTTCGAGATATAAGATTATGGTTGTCATAACCATAACATATTGTACAAGATTATGAGTTCGATCCTGTATTCGTATTCATTGTAAATCATGTACGAAGTTTATTAATTGCTTGAAATACTATAAGTAATCAAATCTGAAGATGCAATTGGGAATTTGGCAGGCCATGCCTTGGTTTTGCATGAATGTGCAACATTTACATCAAACCCAAATCTAGATTAATTATTTTTATGGTTAGTTATAGGAAAAATTACAAATAACCACCATCTATTTGTGTATTTTTTCAAATAACCACCATGTATTTCTATTTTTATAAATAACCCCAAACTTTCACGTATATTCCCCAATCACCACCATATGTTTGAACCGAGACTCGTTTTTTATATTTTCCGACTCCCTAGTAAAAGATTTAAGCAAAATGCCCATTTTACCCCACTTATCTTCAGTGACTTTACCCAATAACATATTCAATCTCGTTCTCCATTCCCTAAAATCCTTTTATACTTGCAATGAACAACTTAAATTCAGTTTAAGTTACTAAATCAAGCAATAGCAACATACTAACTATTATTCTATCAAGGAGCATAAACAATGTAGAAAAACGTTTGAAAGTTGCACAAATAGCAAAATTAATGGACACCGGAGGTAGCTAACATAAGTGTCCCATGTCTAATTTGCGCTGTTACATTACTCCATACGGTATAATCCGAAGGAAATAGGATTTGTTTATCCACCAAAATCAACCCAAATTGCTACAAATATTGATTGTTATACATCAATTGCAAGAACCCGGATAAGATAATTGAGCAATGAAAGAACGATATGGAAAGTATGAATGTGTGTGAAGTCTGTGACTAAATGCAGAAAAAGTATGAAAAGTATAAACTGATTTGAGGGGAATGATAGAATCAATTGATTTTGGGTATTTAGGGTTTGAAAGTATAAATCGATTTGGGGAATTGGAGAAAACCAAATTGAATATCTTATGTCTAGGTAAAGTCAATGATGTAACTAAGTGGGGATAATATGGGTATTCCGCGTAAATGTTTCATTAACGAGTCGGAAAATATGACAAACGAGTCTCAATTCAAATATACGGTGGTGATTGGGGAGTATACGTGAAAGTTGGGAGGTTATTTGTAAAAATAGAAATACGTGGTGGTTATTTGTAATTTTTCCTTAGTTATATAAGAACTATTTGTCAGTTTTTACTATCATCGTATGGCCTATTAGCTCAGTTGGTTAGAGCGTCGTGCTAATAACGCGAAGGTCGCAGGTTCGAGACCTGCATAGGCCAATTATCATTTTTATTTTGTTTGAAATAATATCAGGCTAGATTGTCCCTTATTCCAGTAATCCTATTCCTACTTTGTTTAGGTTTCCAAGTCGTCCACTCCGCCCCTATATATAGCCCTATCAATCCGTCTTAAGAAGTATTTCGTTTCTGCATCCAAAAAAAGAAGTTCGTAAAAAGTAAAGATCTTATATTAGCACAAGTGCACAACCCTCTCGAGAAACAAAAACAGCCAAGTAATAATGAAAGCTACAACACAGGAACTTGCAGTAAACTGCATAATCTCACCAGAAAACAACTTCATCGACATGAAGAAGAGACCCTACATGATTATAACACGGTTTCATGGTTGTTCTTCAAAATTCGAGAAGCATAGGACAGAGCTTGATGGCAGAGGAAGCACCAGGTTTCAACTCAAGGACGTGGACGTGGAATCTGATTATCTGCGCTTTCAAGTATTCAATCGTCGCAAGTGGTTCTTCCCAGACAACCATGTTAGTACTGTCAACATTCTTGTGTCCGAGCTTGTGTCATCTGCTGCTGAAAGTAGTAACGGAAAGATGAACCAAAAAGGTTGAGCTACATATGAGATTGTAAAGTCATTGTGGAAGAAGAACAAGAAGGCTGATCTCAAGTTGTTGTATGAGCTATCCATGGCACAAGCAGCGAAGTCAGAAGCGGAGTCTAAGCGCGTGGAAGCCGCCATTGGGAATGACATACAGGGGCGAACCTAGGATTAAAAAAATGGGGTAGCGAACATATGAAATGAAATTCGCGAAAAAATGTGCTGAACCTATAAAAATATAAATACAATCACAAACGCACGACAAACAATCAAATGAACGGTCGATATTAATTTAAACTCATTTTTTAAGTAACAATTTTGTCTTTATTATTTTCGACAAACAATCAAATGAACGGTCGATATTAATTTAAACTCATTTTTTAAGTAACAATTTTGCCTTTTATTATTTTATTTTTCAGCCGTAATTTTGAAGGTGAAGAACTAAATATTGAAATGCAACGAAAAATTGGGGTAAAAAATGGCTAATTGGCTTGTAGGAGTCTCAAACCCGAGATCTGTTGCTTGGAGTACCAGAGTTTTACCACTGAGCTATATCACTTTTGTTTTACAATAATGCCTTCAGTTGTACTTATTAATAATCGTCTCATTTGGGGTAGCGAGATACCATCGTCTAAACTGATTTTTTTTACTTTGGGGTAGCAGCCGCTACCCTTTGCTACTTACTGGGTTCGCCCATGATGACATAGGGTTGTTAAAGATGGTTCCGAGTTTTCGTACTCCTTTGGTATCTTTAACTTTGAGTTAGTTTGTATTGAAATTGGAAGATTCAGTTCCTTTTTAGGTACAGTTTTATTGAATGTTTGTATATAAAACAATCTGATTTCATTCAAATTCATGTTTCTACCTAACGCTTCCGAATCAACTGATAAGTTAGGTGAAGACGAGTTGAATCCGTATCCAATGTTTAAACCTTGCACCAGCAGCATACTGCATACGTACTGATGATGGATTAACAAATCGATGCGTATCATGGTTCCATGAACAACCTTCTTAGCACATTATTAAAAAGGAAGCGCAAATAGCCATTTTATGAGAAGTTCCATCATCAATGTCCGTAGATAAGAACAGGATAGAGGGGGTTGTATATCACCATATTCAAGTTTGAACCAACCACCATCTCAACACACTATTAGAGCCGGAGTTTTTGCTTAAATAGTGTCAAAATGCAAATTATTTAGCAAACTATTTACCAAAAATTGGTCCATGTTATCAATTTCGATTTTTTTCCAGGAAATTTAGCACTTGTCGTTGTCTCGGACAATGACAAGTTGCTTCCATATTCAGGTATTTGACAAGCTACAATTTTCATGTCCGTTGACCGTTCCCCTTACTCAAACCGTCAAATAATGAAATACGATCATCATTCTATTCTTCTCACTTTCTTTTTCGTATTCACATTGTTGTTTGAGTTATTTGCTCCATGATTTGCGGAAAAAAGCAACCCGTAATATCATCGTTCACCAACAATTTCGGTTACAAAAGATGGACAGTGTTAATAGTGAGAGACAAATATTTTATTTTTAACCATTATTTTAAAATATGTTTGAGTTTTGAATTAATTTTAGGTCAAAATGCAACTTAAGTAAGAAATTTCAGAATTTTTTTTTTTAGAAAAAGGAGTAATTTTAGACAAACTACATTGTAAAAGGTAGTAATTTCTAATTTACTATTAAAATCATAAATAAAATTAGTTTTTAACCCGTGCAATTTAATGAATGTTTTATACACTATTTCTCTTATAATAATAATAATAAATTAAAACACGTGCAAAAATTACATGGATTTGAAAAGTATACATGTTTTAAATCCGTGAAAAAAATGTGTGCATGGTATATAGTATATATATTAAATTCAAGGTATATAAATTAATATATAGCTAAAAATGTAAATATCGCTATAAAATAAAAATAATTATCAAAATCTGAAAGTTTACAATACGATTCAACAAACCTAATTATAAAAGTAATTAAATAGAACGAACCTTTGATCTCATGGGATGAGATGAGCATCCACAACACCAAGCATATTTGGTAAATTATTAGGGTACTTGAAATCTGGACTGAATTATTTTCGATTTAAATTATTCATTATTCGTTAGTTATTAATATTTACGTACTAAACATAAACGTAAATATTTACGTACAAAATATAAATATAGAAGGTTTTTAGTAATTAATTCAATATTGTTTTGCCGTTGATTCCTTTTTTGTAAAAAAAAAATAATTGATTGATTGTATTTAAAATGTATTGTAAACATGTAATGCATGAAAATGTTTAAAATTTATTGTATTTATATACACAAAAAAAGTTTTGAGTAAAATTTCTTGTAAATTAAGGAAAAGGAAAAACACATCATAAATCTAAAAAGGATAAAAATAAAAATAAATAAATAATATAAATTTATTTGACAGGCACGAAAACGGAGGTTTTGGATAGGCAGGGTGCGAAACAGAAGAGATTAACTGCTGTCTCTCCCTCTCTCTTGATTGATTGTAATAACAGCAAGATCTCAAGAACATTCATTTTATAATTCCAGGTACATTTCATTTTTCACATTTTCATGCTTTAATCATCATTTTTACCATTTATCCCCTTAATATTTATCTGGGTTGATCTCAAAATTCGATCTTTCATTTTAAATCACCTTCTTTTGAGCTCATTCTTAGGTATAAATATTAGGGTTTGTTTTTAATTTCCTTGATTTTAGATTGATCTAATTTATGGATTGTTTAATTTGATGAACTTGATTTGATTAGTTGTGTAATGGCTATGCTGAATTTCGACTGAAATGTTTGTGATCTAAGGTAATTGAGCTAAGATCAATATGTCAGCAACAGAAGATGTTAAGGAAGTTGTTGGAAATGTTGAGTCAATGCCATCTTCTGAACATCAGGTTTTGTTGGCTTATTTCCTTTAATTCTATGTTTATTTCGGAAACGGCCTCTTTGTGTTGTGCTGTGTTGCTAGACAAGGGTAAGGCTGCGTACATCCGACACCCTTACCCCCACAATTTGGGGGAGCGCTTTAGGCATTGGGGTAATGTTTTTGTCGATTGTTGTATTTTGTTTTTCAATTTGTAAATGGGTGTTTATTTTAATTTGTAGGAAGCAACAATGAAGAAAAAGTATGGAGGAATTATTCCTAAGAAACCACCACTAATTTCCAAGGTATAATCATGTGTGGTGTTTGATTGAAATTTGTATGAGTGAATTTTCGATCTCAGAAAGATGGATTGAGGTTCTCGGAAAGATCACTTAAATTTTGAATTAATTTTAGGATCATGAAAGGGCTTACTTTGATTCAGCTGATTGGGCTCTGGGAAAGGTAAGTATTTCCCTTGTGATATAGCAAATTAATACTTATGTAGAGAAGCTAACTGTAGCTGTTGATTCCGTTTTTGTTTTGATGCGTTATTTTGTTTTCCGTGGAAGCAGCAAGGTAAAGAGAAGCCGAAAGGACCGCTTGAGGCTCTTCGGCCTAAATTGCAGGTATATCATATCCAACTATGTATCTTCCTCAATACCATCCTCTATATCAGCTTGTTCTGTATAAAGAAGTTCTGAGAACCTACTTATCCTATTGACATTAAGTGATGAGGATTTTTAATGCTGATTTTGCATTAATGGCGTCTACTAAGCAAATGAAAATCCAGCTATTTGATCATTTTTTTAAAATTTCTTGCAACATGTTAACTTCTGTAGAACTAGTTACTTGGCATTTAGCTTTTAAAAAACGGTTTTTCTAACGTTTGCCCTAAGGGCACACATTAATAAACCGAATATGAAAATATTCATAATATATTCTCACTAATTATGGTAAAACTAAGTTTATAGTTGAATTTATCATGAGAATATGTTATGAATATTTCCATATTCGGTTTATTAATGTGTGCCCTTCGGGCACACGTTAGAAAAACCGTTTAAAAAATACTCCGTACCTGGTTCTTTGACTAACAAGTCATTTATTTTCGTCATGAGTGAAATTGGTCTTGCTATGGCACCTAGACCGCATTTGGTTGTCGTCGTTGAGTCATGACATATGATGTGTTTGAAGGTTTAATCAGCCTTTGAATGAGTTCCTGTACATGAATAGGTTAATCAGCTCTATGGCTTTCAAATATTTGTGACTAGAGTTTATAGGATTGTGTCCCTTGCCCTGGACTTGTATCGTGTTTCTATGACTGGGGTGCAAGTGTACGATGCAACTGGCTAGTTTGTGAAAAAGTTTTGTGCTTTTTGGCCTTAAATGAAGTGTGAAAGTGAGTAACATGTTGGAGCAGACAACCTAAGTGAAATGTCAAATTGACATAGCTATTCTGTGTCGAGTTAACCACACAAGGACTTCAACTTTCACTTATTTTAGCGATAAGGACCTGGACTTTGACGTTTAGCTTTCAGGACTCAGTTTCCCAATATCATTTGGCACTTTGTTCCTTATCCCTCCTGCCATTTTTATCATCCTCTTCATCATTCCGTTCCTTGAATATAAGCACGTAGGTACTTGACTTTGTTTTCACTGTTGACATAAGAATTAATCTACCACGCAGTGTGACTCGAAAACGCTAAGAAAAATATACCACCATAGAAAACCCAAACTAAGTAAACGGCCAAGCTCCACCATTACCGGTATTCTGCAACCAAGGTAAACCATGGGCAATCAGCGCCTCAAATTTATTTAAAGTGTCAGTATCGAGGTTGCATATTAATTGGCTTCAATTACAATCATTGAGCTATCATAATGCCATTCCCACCCCATCGACAGTTCAGCATAATTGCTTGGTTCCTTATTGCTAAACAGATGTAGGTCCTTAACGCAAAAAGTTTGTAAAGTATGGGTCCTAAATGTACCGTTATCTCTTCTGTGTCTAAGATTGTTGTAGTTGTGTTGATTTGTAGGCATAAAAAGTAAAAACCTTGCTGGAATTTTATATGGCCATAAATCCATAATTAATTTCTGTTTCATGCTGGTTCTTTGTCACTTGTTAGCACATGTTTGTGATTGGCTAAGCTCTTCAGTGCTATTTGTTACCTATCCACTAAAAAAATAAAAACCGAGCCGAGCCACCTCTTTGCCTTTTTTCCCACTTAGTCTTCTTCAAATGCTACCATATGTGTGTCCATTTAACGATGTCGTTCTCTGCCATTTTAGAGAGTTCTGAAATAATGCTATGTATGAGACATATGGCTTAGGATTTGTTCAGAGAGAGGGAAATCAGGAGTGGGACGGAGACAATCTCTTGTTTGGGTAGCAAAATAGGTTGAAAGGAAATGAGTTTTTCCGGGTAGAATCTTAATTAAAATCTCCAAGTAAAAATAGAGGAATCTGAAAAAGAGAATTTTTGTGGAAGATCTGTGAGTAATCTCTGTGGTAGGCTCATGCATATAAACGGCGAGGCAATTTACATACTGAATTTCACAAGGACTGTAATCCTCTCGACTTTCCAGAAGACATTTGTCGTCATTTATTAAGGGTATTGCGGCATTATTCCGCTTCATGCTTTCTACAATAGTCTGATTTATCTCCTGATGTTATCTCCAGCCCACTCAACAACAAACACGGTACAGGAAGTCGCATTATGCTCCATCAGAAGGCGAAGGTGAGTACTTTACATGTTCACATATCATTTGTTTCTCGATTACATTAATTATAACGAGTTGGATTTGACCCTGGCCTCTTTGTGCAGATGGTGGAAGTGCTCCCCCTGAGGAACCTACTGTTGCTGATCAATGAGTTGACGGTCCGTGAATGCAGCCTTATTCAAGATTGCGGGTTATTACTCTTGGTCTTTTTCCAGATAGAGTAATATTATGCTCTTTTGCTTAGAAAAAAGACTGATGATATGTTCTTGTAATTCTAAGAAAACTCTGTATCCGAATTTCTCTGTTCCATGGGTTTTTCTAATGAGGGACAGTCTTACTTCACAATTACTTCTTTTATCGCAGAATAGTATGACCAACCCGCGATTTACTTTTATCGAATCACAACCACTGAAAATGTGTGTCGGAATGTCCGGTATGACTGACATCGCGGTGGCTTGAAATGTTGAAGCGAGCTATATCAACATCACATCTGTAAAATAAACTCTCTACCTCTTTCAATAACTCATCAAAGCGTTTTGTTTGTAACGGACACTATGCTAAACACGGATTTTGCATCTCTCACAATAAAAACAAGTGGGAGGGCAAGTGGAGGAAAATAATACCCTATAAAGTAGCTAATACAAATTCTTATTTGCAACGGCACTATCCGTCGCAAGCTTGTGACGGATACCGTTTTCTCTCACAAAATACCACTTTTTCTCTCTCTCTCCAACACTATTCATATGGTCCCCTTTCTCCACTAACTCATTTTGTATTCATTTTATCACACAAAATATCCGTCACAAATGACGACCCGTCGCAAGCAAGATATACTAATAAAGTAGTGCTATTTGCATATTGCGAGGGGCACTTTCTTGTAAATACGGTTTCTTTTCAATGAGATTTTGCAATGACTCATCTATAGTACTTTAGGGATGTTATCATAAGCAATTATGGAAAATCTCATCGTTTGATCATTAATTCCTTGTGAAAGTCTAATATAGAGTAACATAATTCTATCGAAATAATCATAAAAATATTTCGATATTTTGGTTTTTTTATTGTAAACCTTCTAACACATGATTAGAAACCCGTAAAATACAACTTTATATGGTACTCCCTCCGTCCCGGTCATTTGTTATCTATTTTCATTTTGGGGTGTATCATTGAATTGTTATCTATTTCCATTTTTGGCAACTTTTTGTGGATGACATTTGATTACATGTGAGGCCATATAATTTGTGTGGTCCAAATTCATTTATACTTCTTTTCTTAATCTTTGTGTCAAAAGCAATAGATAACAATTGATCGGGACGGAGGGAGTAGTTTTTACATCATTCCTTATTTATCACGTCTTCAAAGACCCATTATATTTTACGTCTCCTTAGTAATTAAAGCTCAAATCCAAACATTTTTTAGAAAAAGAGAGAAACAATATGATTATAATCCATATATATCATTCTTTTCATTGCATTCCATACTTGAAAAAATATGAGAAGGTGATTCTCACCTCACATACAAAAAAGTAGACCAAATATAGTGTTACAATTTACAAGAATGATTTTACCCATTTTAACCCCCCCTTAATTCAATTCTATACAACATTTTCCCTTTTCTTTAATCCAATAAAAAATCATAATAAATCCCTCCTTTATCTAAAAATCAACGAGAGAGACTATAGCTTCGAACCAGCAAATTACTTTTTCCGTCCCAATTAAACTTGTTTAACTCGAAAAATAAACAATTGACCGAGATGAAGCGAGCGGGCAACTTGAATAAAAACACTTAGCGTGAACCGGGTTCTTCAACAATTGTCTCAAGCAAAGGCTTCTTAGACCGGCAAATCGACCTCCTATGTTGTAACTCAGACAACAACTCCTCCTCAACTCCTTCCAAAACCGCCTTCTTCTGACACACGTCTTTCTCACGCGCCACCTTGACTTCCTCACCACACGCCGGAACCACCCTAACCTTCCCAGCCCTACCACCACTACGCTTAGCAGCTAGGTAAAGAGCTGCCATGTCAGCAGCAGTAACAAAAGAATTAACCCTTTGCATGGGTAACATGACGTACACGTCACCAATCTCAAGATCCTCGTCAGCATTTAACGCGCTAATTCTTCTCCCCATTTGCAATGACGTGGAATTTACTAAGAAATAATTGGGAATTTCTAACATGAGCTCTGCTGCTTTTGTAAGCTGATTAAATTGCTTGATTTCCCCTGACGGGATTATTACTCTTGCCGCTCTCTTATGTTTTTCGTGTCCTCCTAATGTGCACGACGCATAATTTCCCATTTTAGAGTAATGTCGGGATAGTTGGATGTACACAATCTTACCTTATAAACTCGATAAAATCCCGGATAAGAACTACTAAGATGATATAATGTGGTATTGTGGTTGGAATAATTTGGATGTAAATGAATGGAGGAGGGTATAGATGGGTGGTGTTTATATATAGGGGAATTATTGAAGTCAATTTGGAATAAGATAATATAATAATGAGTTTATTAAATAAAGATAAAGTTGACAATTTTTATTTTTTAAATTTTAATGCGATAGGAACACATTAATAATTTAAATGCGTAAAGATATAGAACATATTTATATCTGATTCTAAGGAAAAAATTCATATTTACCATAACTAATGAAAATTTGGTGTGAATTTTTCTGCATTTAAATTATTAACGTGTGTTCTTAGACATACGTTAGAAAAACCGACGTTAATATAATTAAAATAAGGAAAGGAGGAAAAAAAGGAAGGAAAGAAAGTGGATGGCGGTGTTGGTTAAATTATGGATCATGTTACATATAGTTGGAGTTGCCGCGTTTGCTAGCTAGTTGTGATCTATCATTTCTTGTTTTTTCTATATTTGTTTTTGTTGCTACCTAATTATTGATTTATGGTAATGGTAATGCGTCAAAATTCTTAGAAATTCTTGTGGCCCATATATCCATGATATATTTATACTTTTATTATTTTGTTTGTGGGGAGAAATAGAGAAAATGCAAACATATTACTCAAACGGAGGAAATATATAAATTTATTACTTTGTATTAATTACTACTTTGTACTAGTTTTTTTTAAAATTG
Source organism: Silene conica (assembly GCA_029255685.2). Classification (NCBI taxonomy): domain Eukaryota; kingdom Viridiplantae; phylum Streptophyta; class Magnoliopsida; order Caryophyllales; family Caryophyllaceae; genus Silene; species Silene conica. The sequence continues at coordinate 74,402,296 of CM055319.2, forward strand.
TTCTAACAAAAGCAATAGAAAAACAAATAAAGAACAATAAAGAAAGAATATACAGATTTACGTGGTTTACTAATGATGTGTTAGTTACGTCCGCATAACAAAAGCAAAAGAGTTTTATTAGTGAGAAGTTTTCAGATTACATATTCAAACGGTATGATAAAACATAATTGTTAAGTTGTGACTTAGAGAGTTTATATAGTACTCTCGAACACCTAATACAGAATAACCTATTAAGACACAAAACAGACCTAGTCCAATAACAGATATAGATACCGTATGATCGTTCGAAACGACAACTAACAAAATCAAGGCATAGACCCAGCGTAAACATAATCCATATTAGTTAGAAAAGGTTAATGATTTAACTTTAGGCAAAGCTGCGTTGTTAAAGTAAGATGTTTACCTTTTGAAAGTGTGTTGTCTAATGTCTACCTTATAAGAGGCTTTGTCAAAGTTGCTAGAGTGGAATACAGAGAATGTAGTTCCTCATGTTAAATGTATCCATCTCTTACACGTTAATTATTAAGAGTCGTAATGAGCTATGACCAAATTTCTTACCCCCTTCATTTATTTAGAATGTCCAAATATGATACTTCTTCATCTTCTCATTATTAAATTACTCCTTGTATAATGTATATATTCAATAAATAAAAACATTATTAAATAATAGAGAAAACCGTTAATACTCGATCATCATATTCTCAGTTTTTATTAGAATTATAAATTACTTAAGATAACATGATTGATCCCAATTTTGAATAATATCAACTTATTTAAACAAAAAAAAAATCCGAAATTAAGTTTCTATACGATTTACCTATGATTGATTTGTACCTTTTACTTGTTTCATTTATATGGGTCCTAATATCTTTATGTATTTCAGATCGATGTGCAATTTACTTGATAAATTTTGATCACGAATTTGAAATTTTATATAATTTGCGCTTCATTCAAGTTATACGAAGAACATTTTTAACCCATGACAAGCAAAATTTAGCCTATACAAGGGAACAACTAAATTCACCAATTAACCGAAAACCTTATAATAGCGATAATTCAGAGAAAAAAGAGAAATTCATGACAAATCGTCACAAAATAAATTGATCAACAAATAATGATTTGGAAGAAAATAAAGGTGACATGTTACTAACACATGATCAATCAGTTAGCTAAAGCAAGCTAGTAAAGAGTCGTAGTCGCAACTTCTATTGAGTTTCTATATTACCATTATTTATTTATTTGATATTATTCGACACACAATAATTTCGAAGTTGAGAAGTTGGTGCAATAATGCATGGTGCCTCTTACATTCTTGCTTAGTCATGAAAAACATCTAATATAATACGTTTTTTGTAAGCTTACGTCTCGCCGAATCACGAGCTTGCATTGCCCTAGAATTAGGAATATTATCTTGGAGGTATTATACTAATATTAATGAGAGTTCGCTTATCTTAATATTGTTTTATGTTTTAGAGTAACTTACTCTTGAAGAATTAAGCTTTGTTAATTAGATTAAATTGCCCTATTCAAAACAAATTGATTCGTAGTTGACTATGTTGCATTTAGTTAAAGTAGGAGGAAGTAGAAGACATAGTAAATTCGAGCAGAAAATATAATTGGAAAATGGTTGAATTTAATTGATGGTGAATGTGTGCTTTTGTGTGTAAATTATAAACTAAGGATGTTGTAGTTGACTCTACTTTTCCCCTTTTGCAAGCCATATTAGATAAATACAAAGCAATGTACTAAATCATGCTAAAATATAAGTGTATTTATTCATTCAAGGAGGATTTTGTGTAGGATCTTTACTACACTCCCCTTAAGATATGGGTGTAAGCCTAATGAAACTTCAATCTTGCACAATAAATGATAATGTTGGAACATGGTGCAGGATTATTGGTTAACACATCTGATATCTGGTCCTTAGTATTGACAAAGGAAGTGATGAGAAGCCCTTCCTTGGATCTTTTCTCTAATGAAATGGAAATCACTTCGATGTGCTTTATACGTTATTCATGATACACTAGGTTTGATGCAATAGGCAGAAGTCCAGAATAACATGATTAGCACATTTAATATGGACATGTCCTAGATGCTTTAGCTCAAGATCTTGAAGTAAGTGAAAAGATCATGTGACTTCAAAGATTATGGCCATAACTCTATATATTCTACTTCAGTTAATGAGCGAGAGAGCACCGTTGTTTTCTTGAATTTATAGGAGATGGGAAAGTCTCTAAAGAGAATGCAATATCGAATGTGGTTGATTTCCTGCTAAAGGCACATAAGGCCTAGTCTGCATTACGATAGGCGGTCAGTTGTACTAAAGTGTTGCTAGTAAATAAGACACCCTGGCCTAGAGCATATTTGAGATACCTTAACACCCTTCTTAGCAACTTGCATATGATCATATATAGTTAGGGTTTTGAATGAACTGACTCAACAATTGGATCGACAAAGCAATGCCATGTCTGGTGGTTGTCAAATAAATGAGCTTACCAACCAACCTGATCTTGTAAATATCTGGCTGAGAAAATAATTTGCCAAGTTCCAGCTACGACCGGGTTAATAGGGAGTTGCTAGACTTGTCCACTCCAAAACCTTTCAATAGATAAAGAGTATACTTCTTCTATAAAATAAAATCCCCGCACGGTTTCTCTCCATTTTTATACCTAAGAAGAAATTCAACTCACCCAAATCTTTCAAGTTGAAGGAGGAGTTGAGATGAGGTTTGAGTGCTTGGATTTCAGAGGGAGTGTCCCTGCATTGAGCATATCATCAACATAAATAAGAACAACAATGACGCCCACTGGTTTGCTTAATAGAGAGAGAATGATCAACATGGGATTATCTGAAACAATAAGTAATCAAGGGTTGTGAGAGTTTGAAAAACCACTGTTTTAGGGTTTGTTTGAGACCATAGAGTGATTTCAAGAGCTTCTATACTTTTTCTTGAAAGAATTGTCGACTTGAGTCTCTCTGATTAATTAGGAAGGTGCGAGTACCATCACAGTAGCCCAGAAAAATTTTTATGGAGACATCCTCAACCAAATCTCCATAAAAGAAGCCATTTGCTACATCCATTTGATGCTTTCCCAATTGTTCATGGACACAATAGCTAACAATGCTCTCACTATTGACATCTAGGCCATTGGTGCTAATTTTTCATCATAATGCCAATCATTAAAGTTTGTATTTGAAGTATTTGCGAGAGATTTAGAGATTTCTTCAATTCCTACTAAAATACGCACTACTAATTAAATTAATATTTTTTTTATCTTCTATCTTAATTTATACAATTATTAAAAAATAAGTTGCTTAAAAAAGATACTTATCCTTTCATATATTTTTACCGATTCAAGTAGATAATATTTCAATAGTTTATAATTAAGTACTAAAACAAGTACAATGGTGAGCTAAATGCATTATTAGCTTGAGTTGTCACATCATATTTTTTAAGCTACACCATTTTAAGCTATAATGGTTTCAAATTAGCTTAAATTGATCCACATAAAACAAAAGTTTTAACTTTCTTTTTTAATATAATTATTTTTTTTATCAAAAATTTTAATTGATGGTTTGAAATTTAGTGTTGTCAATTTGAGTTAGTAGCTTAATAAAGCTATGATCTAAACTGATCTAAAAGTAGAGGGACAATGGTTTGACGGTTACCTTACAATTTTCCATATTTGCAAGTAAGTCTCTAAGCTAAACCATTGTACTTGCTTTAATATATTTATCTTATTTCAATATATTATAACTCAAATAATTCACAAAATTTAACAAATAAAATGACTAATTCCGTAACGGAAGTCTTCTTTGCGACGGATTTGGTTAGATAAGACAAAGTATAGGAAATCTCAAAAAACGATTTTTTATACTCAATTGGATAATATTTAATCCGTCGCAAAGACGGATATAACCATCACAAATGAGAATTTGTGAATATGTAATGGTTCACCAAATTTCGAGATTCTATTGAATCGGGTTCATTAGATGTGGATCAAGCCGATCAACTTTTGCCTTATAATTCGTCAAAGAATGTTTACCCGACCCGACTACTCACTTCTGTGCTTCACTTCTGCAAATCGCTCGCCGTTTCTGCATTTCTCTCATATTTCTGGTATTCATTCATTCATTTCATTTCATTCATTCATTCATTTCATTCTCTTTCTCCCTTTTCTGGAAATGTCTTCCCCTTTTTCTAAATTAGGGTGTCGATTTCAACTTCATTTCCAATTTAACTCCCGTTATTTTTGCAATTCTTCTATTGATGATCCTCTAATGTTTATAAAGTTTGTTAGATATCAATGCGAATTAGGGTTCAGTAATCTCCAATTTCCCCTGAATCTCTTCAACCAAATGATGTCTCTCGTGGAACGACCTTCAATTGTCGATTTTAACCGGTTATTAGCGGCAATGCTCAGACTCAAACGATTACAACCTCACTCTACCGTTATTTCTCTCTATTCCCATCTGGATTTATCCGGTATCCGACCCGATTCGCATTCTATGTCCATCCTTGCCAATTGTTACTGTCGCTTAGGCCGTGTCGATTTTGGGTATTCTTTCCTTGGCAAATCCCTTAAGCTAGGGTATCCTGAGTCTAATTTATTTTTTGTCACCACCTTAATTAACGGACTTATTCAAAATAACCGGCTTCCCGAAGCTGTTAAGTTGTTGGAGGTAGCTGTAGTTAAGCTTGGCATTCAACCAAGTATTGTTACGTATGGTACGATGGTGAAAGGTCTTTGCAGGACCGGGAACCATGAGGGCGCTCTCCGTTTGCTCCGTCAAATGAATTCTGACACCGTAGGTTGTAAGCCTAACCTGATCATCTACACTACCCTTATCGACAGTCTTTGCAAACGCAAGTTGATAACTGCTGCCCTCAAGCTCTTCTCAATCATGAAAACTGAGCGTATCAGACCAGATGTGTTCACTTATACCTCATTGATACAAGGTCTGCTCAATCTAGGTCGTAAGGGTGAGGCTAACGAATTGTTGGGTGAGATGTTGCAGAGCAACACCGCACCCGATGTTAGTACATATAACATGCTGATTGATATGCACTGTAAGGAAGGTATGGTTGGTGAAGCAGTAGCCATTTTACCGATGATGATCAAAGGAGGATTGACTCCTAATGTAGTTACTTATAGTGCTTTATTGGATGGATATTGCTTTTGTGGCCAAATGGACAAGGCAAGAGATCTTATGAATTTGATGGTAAAAAGCCAATGTCAGCCTAATGTTCTGACTTTTTCTTCTTTGATCCATGGATATGTAAAACATAAAAGCATCGACAAAGCCCTTGACATTTTTCAAAAAATGTGTGAGCATGGGATTGTCCCTGACTCAGTGGTCTATTTCATTCTCGTAGATGGCTTGCGTGAGGCTGGACGTGTTCAAGATGCGGAAAAACTTATTTCTGATGTCGTATCAAGGGGTTTGGTACCAAGTCGTGCAGCATATAATATGCTATCAAAGGCCGATATAAAAAGAGTCTATTAACTGTCCTTTAGGCACATTTATTGGTGTTTTGGCTTTATTTGTATTGTGCATCAGACAATCAGAGAGCATTGGCACTTGGCATACATATAGCATGACCATTTCAACCCTGAATGCGAAGAATACACCACATCATGCATGGTTTTTGCGCTCCCAAGTTAGAATTCCTTCCTTTGTCTGAAACACTTAATACACCCCTTGATTTTTGTTGTTGTTCTTAGGAAGGTAGATGAGATTATTTTTCCTTCTTTACTGGTTGGTTTGCTCGTTGTCACTCTTGTATCAAATGTATCCCATGATTTGGCAACTTACTAATTCTGGTTGTTTTTGAGTTCAGTTAGGAGTAATGCTGTATTCTGAACTTTTGCACAAGGTTATGTTATTTTATCTTTTGCAATGGACCGAGAATAGATGTTTTATGTTTATACTAGCGGAGGTGTTATGAAGATTCGATCTTTTGGGGTTTCTCTCCGGAGAAGGGGACCACTATAACTTCACTCTTCAGCCACTTAGCAAAGATTACTGGCTATGTTATTTTCTAAAATTGTTGGGAGTTGTAGGTCTGAGTTGTGAGTAATTATCGTGAACTTAGAACCACTTTACAGTAAACAAGTTGTGTTGTGAGTCTTGTGACCGACTAAAGGTTAATATTTTGCTAGGAATATTTTTGTTTGATGCGGAACTTTATAGGTAATCCAGAGACACAATTTGAGACAATTGAGAGTTTGACAAAGAGACACATTTTTGCCTTTAATTTCTCTACACATTTTTTTCCCTTAAAAGAAAGAAGACACTTGCATTCTCACAAGTTAGAAATATTGTTTAGTTTAGAATATTTTTTTGGGTAGTTTTCTAAACACTGGAGAATGAATCATTTCTTATGGCTACTAGTCTTGTTGTATACAAATATATTTATAATTGTTTTTGCTGCATCAGTGTTGATGTTGAGAGCTTTGGCTATAATTTGAGTTGACGTAATCAGTGAATACTGAACTTCTTGGTGGTACTTTCTTCTTGCGGAAAAAGAAGCTGAAAAGTTTTTAAGATCATGACAGTAAAAGAACATGGATCAGTGCCAAGTAAAGTAGACTGTAAGATCATCCTGAGGCATTACTCGGCAGAAGGCAACAGGTAATTAGTACTTCTTTTTTCCTCTTAATAGTTTATGCATTCTGTTTTGGTCTGTCTAGCCAATAGTTCACAATTATTTAAACATGTTTTGCTTTGTGGAGAATGAGTATCAACTGTTTAACCTACGTGGGTGTGTTTACATAGAAAACGGGTCCAAAAGCGAAAGGATATTAGTCGCATTTTTAGCGAAACGAGTCAGATCAGGCCATGCCTCTAACTGAGAATTAATACATATAGGTGGAGTATATACTAGGTTTAAGAATGTGACTTCGTCTCTCATGTAAGAAAGTAAGAATTTAGGTATGAATGTACACCTGAAAGTTGTGTTTCTTTGTATGAGGTACAGCCAGGATATGAACGTCTTTGCTGCTTGCGGTGCATACAACCACGAGATCATAACTTTGGCACGACCTGTGTGTGCCGAGTGCCAAAGCATCTGAGAGAAGAGAAAGTTGTGGAATGTGTTCACTGTGGATGTAATGGTTGTGCTAACGGGGATTAATCTACTGAGTCATCGAATTTGGTTGGTATTATGCGACTTATGTCAATATCCGTCTCGTTGTATGATGCAAAACTTACCTCTCATTTGGAGACAGTTGTAATTATTCCAATGTATAAGTCATGGCTTGTATGCAAATTTTACTGGCGCTCTTATTTTCTTAATTTATTGAGAATTGTGAATTTTGGTGGAAGGTTATTATGTGGATGAAATAAAAAGCTTTGTGCAGCTACCCTTGATATATGCGCAATGAAACCGGAGGCTAGTCGTATTGGGAGGATTGGGTTAAACACAAATTTAATGAACATTATCGATTAATGAACAAATACTTGAAGAGCTACCAGCTGAAGTTTGTTCTAGGTACTTGTAAATTTTGCCAGACTATCAAAAGAAACAGAGCATGTAGTGTTCTTGGAGCTTTTTCTTGGAACCTTTAAGGTTTCTGCCTGCAGCAGTCTCGTCCTAGACTATCTACTTGCTGATATTTTGGACATTTTTGGTCTCTATGAAATACGTCATGCTTCGACAACGTACAAGAGGAAGAAGCAAGAAGAGGTGAAGCTTGAGCCAGAGGAATATTTCATCAGAAATGGAGCTATTTTACTCGAAAAACAAAAACAAAAAAATGTTTATGAAGTTCGTTTCCATTAAATTTTAAATATAGTTAAATTAAACACACGCAAATTAATCTTGTAATTATATCAAGTGAGGCTCATAATCAATACGGATAAATTACAAGGTAGGTATATCATCAAAAAAGTGTACAAGAATGTCGAGATTAGTCGAATTGAAGAACAAACTATCCAAATCCGAAAGTGATCCAGGTATAGTAAATTCAGATAACCAAGGACCATGTTCTTCTAGGAACTCTTCCGAGGAAGAAGTCGAGTTTATAGTTGTTCCATCTTCGCTTGACATGCCATCTTTAATTACTTTTCCATCATATACGTCCGAGGTTATGTTGTCCTTCTCGGATGTTTCATGTTCAATATTTTCTGAAGAAGTCGAGTCTATGGTTCCATCCTCGCTTGACATGCCATCTATAATTACTTTTCCATCATACACGTCCGAGGTTATGTTATACTTCTCGGATGTTTCATATTCAAAATTTTCGGAAGAAGTCGAGTCTATAGTTCCATCGTCGCTTGACATGCCATCTTTAATTCCGTTCCTATCATATACCTCTGAGGGTATGTTGCAGTTTTCGATTTTTTCATGTTTAAATTTTTTTGTAATTTTGAGAACTTTAGACCGTTTCCGTCTTGGTATAACAAGAGGTAATATATCATCATGTTGGACGTTGCACGAAACCTTGGGTGGTCTGCCTCTTTTGCGATTAATCGGTGTCTTTTGGTGAACAATTTCCATTGAAAAAGAAAAGTAACTATACGATAAAACAACGACCGAGTGCTTTTATAAATTTTTTGGTTTCCCAATCATCCATTAGGGTTAGGAATTTCTGAATTTTTATGTATATAGTATTTCCTTATCTTTGGAGTTGGGAATAATAAGATTAGAAATTTCCGAATAAATAAATATTGAATTTTTTATTTAATTTAGAAGTCATAAATATTAACGTTGCCATAATATAATGTTTGGATATATTTCAATTTCGAAATCAAATAAAAGTTCCGCCTTATTAATAAATCTGTTTTTTTCTATGGGGATTGAGGGTATTGTAGACACGTAGCTAGACGACCTATTAAAACGGATCAAACCCGAAAGCTCATGATAAATATAATTTGAAAAATACAATTGTGTGAACCGAAACTTGAACGGTCCATGAATCTCAGATGACCTCGAAAAACAACGGGGCAAAATAACCTTGAGATTCGACTTACACGATCATCCGAGTCATTGTGTGTTAACTTGTGCTTTAAAAATATACCATGGAAACAGCTAGAGCACTCTGTAATTTCTAATGGAATCAGTTAAACAATTGGGGGGTCAATAATTTTTGGTAGGAAGATGAGAAATATTAATAAATGGGAACCCCTAACGAAAAAAATATAAAAAAACTATATAAAATATAATTTAGTTTTGACATAAAGATAATTAATTAGATATTAATGATCAAATTGTTTATTAAAACATTTCTAAAATAACAATGTAAATAATTGACTGGGTTGGTAAATAAATAATCAAAAGAAGTATAAAGTTTTATTCATGGCATATATAATACTTAAAATTTATATATCATGAAAAAGAAATACAAGGGATCGAAAATAAAACAATTAAAACAGCATAATGTCTCTAATAATGCATCTATATACCTATCTTCCAAGTTGGCAATAAAAAAGTTAAGCCATATTTTGACAATCTAAAAATATCCCAAAAAAAAAAAAATTACTGTAAAAGCGAAGATAAACAAATGATTGAGAGTGGTTGAGACAAAGTTTAAAAAGCTGAAAGCATCTAGAAGATGTTATCGGCAGCTCCAGCAAAATGGGAGACGAGTAAAATGACGGAAACGGGGACGCTGAACGTAAAGACGGCCAAAGTAGCAAGCGCAACGCTAGGCCTAGTGTTCATCAATTGAATTTGAAGGAACCCTAATACCATGCATATATACTCATCATAATTAACATACATTTGTTTCTCCCATTGCATCCATTCACTTGGTGCCTCATAATTTCTTTCTATCCTCTTCATTTCATGTATTCTTTTCCTTAATACAATCATATTTTCGTCTACTTGTCGTCCATGATACTGCGACCCGTTAGAGTTACTTCTTCTTAGAGCGGATATTGTTGTGATACCGTTGTTTCTTGATACGGCCTTTGATTTTGGGTTAAGAAGAGCGAACTTGATGACGGGATTAATGTTTCTTGTTACGGATAACATACTTAAGGTTTCCATGTTATTTAAATTTAATTTTGTCAAGTTTGAAGTAGAGGGCTAGAGATTTTGTATTAAGGATCTTTGAGGAAGGTGTCTATATTTATAATAAATACGAGTACATTGTTATGGTGTAGATAGGCTTGAATAATGTGGAGACGGGCACGTGTAAGAGTGTGATTGGTCCTTGCTTGTATCTAGATGGTTATGGCAGTTGAGGCGGCTGGTTTATATCGGTGAATATAATAAGTAGGAATTGAAGGGAGGTCAGCAAGTTTAGTTATCTAGATGGAAGATGCGTTGAAATTAGTAGGCAAATACATGACTTGGCGAAGAAGTTTCTAACGAATGAAGCTTCCAAGGTTTAGTCGTTTTGATGCGCCGACTAAACCGGATGAGAACCTTTTACACTTTTTAATCGGTCAAAACAATTATTGTATTAGACGGTTGTATACAAGACTAAATCCGAAATATAAACATTAAATGGCCGGTTGTGTACATGCATGCAATTAAACGTATCGATTTTTGTATTAGACGGTTGTATACTTGTTTCCATACAAGTAATTCTGCACAAAAAATCAAATGGTACATGCATACACAAATGTAGGCTAACAAGGACGGACGGCAAAATTCATCTCGCCCCTAGATCAAAGATTTCGGAAAAGACTGAACCCGACTTCACCTCCATATGAGTATTTCTAATAGCCGTATTTCTAGCGATAGTTGGCCCTTGAGTATCAACACCAACTGCTCTAATTTCGCAAACATCTTCCCCAAATGAAATTGCGGAAGCATCATTTTCAACACCACAAGTCGCATTACTACTACTCGTGAAATCCACCATTAGGCTAACGTCACCCGTGTTCTCGGCGGTTTGTTGTAGTGTTAGCATGAACTCTAAACTCCGCACTACGTCCGTCATTGAGGGACGTTCATCGCGATTAGCCCTTATACATAACTCTGCAATCTCCCCAAATTTACTTAGACACTCGGGTGTGATTTCACCTGTTAGAGAAGGATCGGCTATACTGTAGAGGATTCCTTTTGCGTAGCAAGCTCGAACGTTAGGAAGGTTAAGTTCAACGGCTGGTCGGGCACATAGGACTTCAAACAACATGACTCCAAATGAATAAACATCCGACTTTTCAGTTAATTGTCCGCGTTGATAATACTCGGGATACAAATACCCAAAGCTGCCTTTAACAATTGTACTAACATGGCCCACTCCTGTGTCACTTGCAGGACCCACTTTCGAGAGCCCAAAGTCCGACACCTTGGCAGTCCACTTGTCATCGAGCAAAATATTAGTGGATTTGACATCACGGTGAATGATTAGCTGTTTTGTACCCCCATGGAGATATTCTAGCCCACGAGCCGATCCTAGGCAAACTGTCAAACGTTGCTTCCATGATAATATTTCATTCTTGCTTGTGTCTTTAGCGTCCCTGTAATTTAAGTGGTCGCGAAGGGTGCCACGGGGCATGTGCTCGTATATCAATATCATTTCACCCTTTTCGTCACAATACCCAATCAAGGACACCAAATGTTTGTGACGTAGTCTTGAAAGCATCTCAATTTCAGTCAGAAACTCTTGCTCCCCCTGTTTTGATGTCGGGTTTAGTCGTTTGACAGCCACATTAGTGGCTCCACCATCTATGCAACCTTTGTACACCTTGCCAAACCCACCTCTGCCTATGATTAAGTTCTGATCGAAGTCACGAGTGGCAACCTTTATATGGGTCAATGAGAAACGTCGACAAAGATCAGTTTGTAAAGACGGTCTAGCCGTGTTGGCCAATGTAAATATCTTCTTATACTGTAGTCTGCGGTGAAACAAAGGAAGTAGAATAGCAGAAACTAGTAGTAAACCACCAATGACACTTCCAATAATAATGATAGTCTTACGGCCGATTGAACTTTTAGCATTTGGAGGTCGATTTACTGAAGTTGTGTGAGTACCGTTGTAAAGTGGATGACCTTTGTAAGGTGGATTAGGAACCGCAAGATTTCTAGATGTATCACTCAACTTCAAGATCTCCAACCCACTCAACGATATATCTATAACACTAAACAAACAGGACAAGCAAGTGCAACAAATCAATATAAATATCAATCAATGAATCATCTATATATAAACGCTAGCTATACATTGTTTGGACTGTGTTTTGTTCTGTTAGAAGTATGATGAGTGGTTTAAATATACTTACATGCGAGCAGGTAAAGGATGGAGGGCTAAGAAAAGAGCAACCTTTGAATCAGTAGTAGGATTATCAATGGGGAAGACAGTTATAACATAATCCTTGTACATCGGAATACCAAACCCTCCAGCCTCCGACCAAATGTCAAGCTCATCCACCAGGATGCCATCAATATACAAACTCATCATCCTCCGAAATGTCCCTGTCACATTAGCATCCAACTCACAGAAATGAAGCCTCACCACATAATCAAACCCCCCATCCACCTGGAACATCCAACTAATATTCCGCTTCAAATTTATCTCACCCGACTTGTCTCCCATGCTCCTAGTCGTCCCGTATACTATCTTAGGCGCTGCGTTCATGCTGCTGTTAGTCTTTGAGCTCACCCAGTTTGGATCTGCCTCCAACTTTATGCCTCGTTCCCCAACTACATAGTCGTCATCAGCGTCCCATTTACGCTCCATTCCCCCAGGGTTGTCATTCCTCTCATCCACAATCTCCCCTCCCACATTTAGCCGATAAACAGTCTGCAATGCGATCAAATACTCTTCCAATGTGTATCCTCTTCCTGGATAATTGGCATAGGTATACATCAGGTTGGATTCGTTTATGTACAAACCCTCTGGAACGGACTCAATTTCTATACCATTCACGTACCCGTAGGATAATCTTGTATCAGAAGAACCGTTATTGACTATACCTGGAGAGAAGATTAAGTTGAGATTATTTTCACCATTTGGTATAATAATCTGGAATTCATATATAATAAATGGTTTCCCTTGTGAGTTGAGAGAAGGGTTAAAGTTGCGTAAAAGAGTGAAGCCATTAGCAAATAGAGACGTTGAAAATTGGTGAGGAAGAGTGCTGTTGTAGGAAACATTTGGGAAGAAGTAGAGGCGTAGGAATATGGGACCTGGGGTGACAGAGAAGGTGTAAGTAATATCAGACCAGAATACCCGTCCTACTTTGTATGGCAGGTCATCACCATCCCCTGAGACGTTACTTGACACGGTGTCGAGGTTAGACTGAGTACTGAAAACATAACCGTCATCGCTTTGCCATACACGACCGTCCAGGGGGGACTCGTATTGCATGTAGTCGGCCTCGTCGGGAAGCCCACAATTAATCAGGAGCCGACTGTTGTAGAAGACATCACTTGTCATACAACTCACTGTAAGATATTCCATAAAATTAACAATTATCAAAATTAACAACTTGATGAAATTCATTACACTCGTAAATTTGAAAAATCAAAACACCTAAAATAGATTCTGATATTTTATTTTGTTAACTAATGTGGTTGCGGAGGATGTTATTTTTACACAAGTTCTCAATCTCATTTTTGACAGGCGAAATACTTTACAATTCTGCAAGCCTGTGACAGATTAAATAAAACTCACTTACGTAAAAAAAGACAAATCATTCACAATTTTCTACTCTACCTTTCTGTGTTATTTATCCATGTGGATAATACACGACTCGTTATAAAACTCTATAATAAATATACCCATCACAAAGAAAAGCTACTTATTTTAGCTGCATATATAGATGGCGACAGTTAAGTTTGAGAATAACTAGACTTGAAAAGTCGAGATGTTATGTGCCACACAACTAAATAAAGACTTGTGTTTGGCTCATTAGAAGACTTAACAAATCAATTTTTTTAGGGAAAAGCTAGGTAGCACCAAAACGGACACGGACACGGACACGACACAGACGGTACACGGCATGCCATGAAATTTAGGACACGGGACACGGCATTTAAATTTAATAAAATATACATTTTATAGTTATAAATTTTTGATTTTATTTTTGTAAAAGTATTTGATATTAAATTTAAATAAGTGAAGGTAAAACTTGCCCTTGATAATAAATTTATTTTCATTCCTCATCCGAATCAATATTCTAATTGATCTCTTTCGATAACGCATTTCTTATCTCAAGAACATCATTCACCGCAAATGATAACCAAATATCGTGGACACGCGACGGATTCGGCTCAAATACCATGGACACGCGTCGGACACGTGGCCAAATAAATGTAGAAAGTTAGACACGGTTGTTTAGGTGTTGGACACGTTTCGGCGTGTGTCCGTAGAGTGTCGGTGTCGGACACGGTACGACTCATTAGGAGAAGTGTTCGTGCTACCTAGGGGAAAAGTCAATATATTACTCAAATGCCGACGTAAAGTCGGAAACATTTACATGATTACATCACTAATAGTTTCCGGTAAGACTCCAACCAAACTCGGGTCGAAAATTCAAGCGGCATCAAGTGAGTCATACAATATACTGCTTCGTTTCTAGACCTTTACAAAAGAGTAAGACCATGCTCGATTATCAGCGAATTATTTTAAATATAAAGAAGTTATAAATGATACCTCCAGCCTCCAGCCTTCTTCACGGTGATAAACATATTAATGGGATAAAGGGAATAGGTTTTATTAGAATGTGTAACTGATGATTCGTGCTCGTCTTCTTGTAAATTGGGAGACGAGTAAAATGATGGAAACGGGGCGCTTAACGTAAAGAAGGCCAAAGTAGCAAGAACAACAGTAGGCCTAGTGTTCATGAATTGGGTTAGGAGGAACCCTAATGCGAAGCATATATATAGTCATCATAATAAACATACATTTGTTTCTCCCATTGCATCCATTCACTTGGCGCCTCATAATTTCTTTCTATCCTCTTCATTTCATGTATTCTTTTCCTTAATACAATCATATTTTCGTCTACTTGTCGTCCATGATACTGCGACCCGTTAGAGTTACTTCTTCTTAGAGCGGATATTGTTGTAATACCGTTGTTTCTTAATACAATCATACTTTCGTCTAATGGATCATTTCATGGGTTGTGCAGTTGTGCCACTTGCATTGAGAGCAGGAGACTATCCATCTTCAGCTTATGACGGATAGTGCCGTTTTCAATTAACTGAGACATCCTAAAATGGGAGAAAAGTAATATGACAGAAACAGGGACGCTCAATGTACAGCAGGCCAAAATAGCAAGGGCAACACTAGGCCTCGTGTTCATCTGTTGGTTTCAGACCAACCCTATGGCATGCATATATGCTCAATGTACGACAGCGAGCTTATGAAATAACCTAATGAAATGGATGTGGAATTTGTAACTTCATCTTAAAAAGAAAATTAATAAATAAAATCAAGGCAGAACCAACAAAAGATAAAATGTAGAATATACTCTTGTTTTAAACCTGTCTCAACAGGGTGTGTTAATCATCGTAGGATAAGTGTGGAGATGACGTACAACCAGGATCAAAAGCATCTTCTGAACCACAACAATGCCAGTATTCCAGAACTTGGCCGGAATTCGGGGTGTTCATTGTTCCTCCGGTGTGAACGCTCTCAAACTTCCTCTTTGTCTCTCCTGTATCAGGATTACACCAGGTTAAGTAGTGGATGATGAAGCCAAAATGAGGGTAAAATAGGAATATGCAACATATAAGGGCATTTTTGAGGAACTGTATTGAAACAATCCAACAGTAATGTCGATCTACCCACGACTCCATGATGTTTTGGTTGAGTTGATATGAGACTAACAGCTTAAACACGAGGGTTCTAGAGATCGAGCTCTAGGAATATGGTAGTGCAAAAACACACGTGGGATAGCTTTCCGAACTGGAATCCAGGGTAAACAGGATTGTGCATGCAAAAACAAAAAAAGACTAACATCACTTGTACTCGAGTTGAAATCACAGTTTCAAATGCTAGGGTATAACGGATTTGATACCAACAGTTTGAGTCACACCCAAATACAGTCATCCACGAGCGTACTTGGGGAAGCAATATTAAATAAGATATGGTGATTCCATACATTCAAAGAAACAGAGATTTACTTGAGTAGACAATGGTCAATCCATCTCCTAGTATCCATCTACACTATAAACTTAAAACTTTCAGCAGACGGTTTTTCCTGATATTCCCTGTGTTAGTACTTAGTAGCCATATCGGTGTTAGGCTAACAGAAGATCCTTCATGCTTGTTACTATGAATGACGCATAATTCCAGCAGAAACTTTACTGAACTTTGCACTAAATCTTAAGCTATGACTAATATGTAAACTAAGACAAAGCTGTGGTAAATGCAATCGATGCAATAGTCCAATAGTGAATATATGAAATTCATCCAAATTGGTCAAGCAACCACCCTCCCTAGCACAGCAAAAGAAGAGGCAGATGGTCGCGAAAATTTGTATGCAAGTTGCAACAACACCGACAAACAGTAAAATAACAGTACAATACGACATAGATTTAGCATAGTCAGCCAATAGAATGTCTGCAGAGCAGCCTTAAATAGTGTTGAAAAGTGCCTACTGAACAAATCTCCACCTTATGTATTTTGATGTTTAGTATCAAACACGAATCTCGCTATATACAAAGCAAACGAGGGGTGCTTTCCAAGAATGGAAGCCTTACGAAACAGAACTATGAAGTTCATAGTTTGATTCCAACTATATATTGTAAAAAGTTTGATATCAAACACAAATATCTCTATTTACAGAGAACAAGAGGTGCTTAATGAGAATGGAAACCTTAGAAATGACAACTACAAAGTTCATAGTTCACTTACAACTATGTTCACACAAAGGCCAGTAATCTTCAAGTCTTGGCTACAATATCTAAGGCTCATTTCACATGGCACATGAACCATGAGGTCAGAATGGAGATATGGAACGAGGTTCTTGTGGAAATTAGTTGGAGTGCCTCGTCCTAATTCTCCTAATGATGATCCTCCACTGATATCAGATCAACTTTTCATCTTCGATTCGCATTACCATCAAATAATCATTTACCACCCTATGATTAATGACAGAGCCATAGAGGTCCTTTACGAATAATAAATTTAACCAAAATACTTGCAACATATGGAACTAGCTACTAGACTGTATATCAAAGACTATAACTTTAGAAGCAATAGATCACATACCAACGCCATTCACCTGAGACCTCTTTCATCCTACAAAGATTGATCACATTCGCCACTTTTTATATCTCATAAGCTATGTTACGCGGACTCAGTTACAAGTACTGTGTATCTGACATGAGAATCTCATATTTTGGTTCAACTTCAGCCTCGAGTACATATTTGAGTGTCAAATGTCCGACATGGGTACGCAACAAAATATCAAGAGTTACACTAACATAGCCACATAGGTGATAAATAACCTTTTGCAGTTACCTCATTCTTTTACATGATCACCATCTAACCATTTGCCCAACAATAACTCCCTCCCGCCCCGCCCCAATCATTTATTTATGTTTTTTGTTCCTCGAGGAGGGTATTTAAATCAAAGATGAACAAATGACTGAAAGGAATAGCATTACCAAATAATCAAATTTGACAGCACAGATTTCAGTATTACAATCCACAGAATAAGATAAGATAACACCCCATCACGTGGCAATTATTTTTTTTACTTGTTTTAATTATTATTTTTTACAATCGGCATTTTAATCGAAGGTAAACAAATGATTGAATAAGGTGAATACCTCCGAAATGGGCAGGATGAAAACGGCAAGCAAGTGGGTGATTAAGAGCAGGATCAAACTGGGTTTTACAATTCTTACATGTTTGAAAAAGGATTCTTCTTGCACCTGAATCATCTGAACTACTACATTTGATTTTGCTCTTCTTGAATACTGAAACTGAAACTGCAGCTGATTTTAGGGAATTGTTTGTTCTTCGAGCTGTGATCAATGGGAGTAGAGGTGTTGGGTTGGAAATGGGGAAACAGACTGATAACCCGGATGATTGCATTTCGGTTTTCCCCCAAAGTGATTCGGGACGGGTTTGGTATTAGTGGAGTTGTGGCCTTGAGCTCAGAGCTTGAGGAAGGAGTCCTTTCAAGTTTTAACTTTTAATCCCTGGAACATAGACCTCAGTCACCTGACAGACAGTCAACAGGGTCGGGACTCGGGTGTGAGTTGGGTCTGTTCAGACTGAGTCGTTTTCAGATTTGGAAAAAATTGGGTCGGGTCGGGGACATGTCAAATTGGGTTTTGGGTCCCCGGTTTGGTGGTGTTTTGGTTATGGAGTCGAATTATTCAGATTGAGTCATTTGTACGGGATTAGTTTCACCGGGCCAATTGAGACGCGTATGATTGTGAGACGGGCCTTGTCTCACTCACAGTCACATCTATGTTAGATATGGCTAGGCAATGAAAACGTTGCATAACTTGCATTTCATTTTAAATTATGGACTGTTAATTTTGAGTCTCATACTTGTGAATTGTGATCGAGTTATGACGTTGTCGCCTGTCGAGTTCATAGACTATCCAACTTATGAATTACTCATTACTCTCTTCAATATTTAGTTTCTATTTTTGTAGTGTCCAAGTAATTTATTTGCATTACTATTGTGAACACGAAACTGTTGTGATTACCCGATTCATGAAATAAAGTATGATTAGCAATGACCACCGGATGGAGTCTCACCAAAGTTGAACCACCATACATTAAGAAATAATGTGCATAGTTTTCATACATTTGGGATTAGTGGTACATAAAATATGAAGGAACTAGAATGCAACGATATGCACCTATGCTAGATGATTGACTATTGGTTTTAGCCCTATACCGGAGTGGAGACATCTTTCTCTTCGGCTGTTACCTTCTCTTTGTCGCTTCCCTCTCCTCCGTTAAGGTCATTTTGAAGCATCTTTTTCTCCGAGGGAAGGTCCTCTATAGGAGTGTCCTCGTATTTCCAAAGGTGTGGTAGCTTGATGTCGGGAGGTGGAACTGCTTCTCCAATGGGTGCGACCAACCCCGGCTTACCATCATCAATGACATGATCTACTAGTCCATATTCTTTTGCCTCCCAAGGACTCATGTAGAAGTCATACTCCGTGTCTGAGTCAATCTACAGACAGGAAAAAGCCAAGCCTTCTTTGTAGCTTTCATTACGATGTAAAGGGGAGACAGAATGAATATCGTAAAGGAAGCAGTGACAAACCTGTTCTTTGGTCTTCCCTGTGATTCTTGCCAGAGTTTTGTGTATCTTGACTTTGTGGTACATTGTTTCTCTAAGGCGTATGATCGTTTCCGTTGTCTGATATTAGAAGCAAGTGAGTACTTAGCATGTTTTTAAGACGAATTTAGCGCCTTCAACACCAGAATAGTTAAAATCACAGCAGTTTAAAGCTCGAACTCACATCTCCAGAAAAATATCCATAGGGTTGATGGATCATCACTTTTGAATTGGGCATACAATAACGCTTCCCTTTACTGCCAGAAGCGAGAAGAAACGCACCTACAGATGCAGCAAATCCGATGCAAATAGTAGATACATCCGCCGAGCATTGCTTCATAGCATCGTATATCCCCATTCCTGCAAATGACAGCAATCAGCTAAGCAGTGGCAGCGGAGCAAATGGCTTGCTTATCACAAAATTTCTCCATTGGAAAGAAAAGTGCCTCTTTTCCATTTCATCTTTGTTTGATGAGAATAGGTGATTTCATTTTCGACGAGGCCAGACTTCCCAATTCCCATGCAGCCCAGAGTCTCACTATTTTTGGTTCTAGTTCATGGTGAAAAAAGCAAAATTACTAAGCTAGTAAACTTCTTTTTTATTGCGAAATACGTAATTTTGGTGCAATTTCCAATAGATTACACGGGAACATCCTATTTGTGCTGCATACCCCACAATCAGCCAATCGCGGGATCCCTTGAGGAACTAGGGTAATCAGGTAATGTTATTTAAAGAGAATAGGTAGTGCAGAATGAACAAGTGGCAACTCTAAAGATCTGTAGATGTGAGATGAAATTTTTAGCATAGGAAAGACAGCGGCATCACTATTCTTGTAACAACAGAGTCAGAGTGTAAAGGAGTTCATCTCTGAAACATGCCACAAACTAACAGGTTATAAGGACGTCAGTTCAATTACAAACATTTTCAGTTGGTAATAAAAAATGTTTTTCAAGACTAATATTTCAGTCAAGAGTGTAATTGCTAGTTTTGCTACTTTCATTCTAGCATTAGAAACAGAAGAGCTAGAGATAAAGTAACTAAGATCAAGGAAGACAAAGGATTTACTTGTGATAATAATTTTGCTTGTTTTTGGATTTACTTGTGCCAAAACCCGGGAATTTTGCTTGTTTTTGGATCTGTGCTCATTTTTTCCTAATTGAATTTCTTTCGAAAGAAGATCTTTTGTCTCTAGGATTCATGTACTTCCATGAAATAAAGGTTCAAGAGTGGGGAAAAGGTGGCCAACCGCCGTCTAAGCAGGCAAGAAAGGAAGCAGCTTAACCACGATAAGTTGGACAGACAACTACTCTCCTAAAAGAAAAGGTCCACTGGCTTACAAATGAATATTGAGAAATCCAACCTGTATAACTGACAGCTTAGAGGACATTCTGAGGTACACTGATCTGAAAAGGGGGAAACTGCCCTTCAAACCTTGAAGTGCCAACTGCACCCGAGAGACTCTCTGTTTTAGATTGTGCTGTGTTGGTAGAAAGAGTGGTGGATAGGATTAAATCTTTAGGATCAAAGCATTTGTCCTATGCTGGCAGATTGATCCTGGTGAGTGTTGTGTTGAGTACCCGTCATACTTATTGGGCCAGGATCTTTATCCTTCCTAATTGTATTTTAAAGATTGAAACCATCTGTAGAAACTTTATTTGGAAGGGGAAGGAGCATGCTAATTCCCCACCCCTTGTGAGTTGGGAGAAGGTTTGTACAACAAAAAAAAAACGGGACGTCTGGGGATAAAAGATATTAAAAGCTGGAGCCTGGAACATTGCTGCCCTAGAGATACGAAAGCTAATGCACAATACCCTAAACCCTAAACTTACGTTTCACCAAAAAAAAAAAGACATTTTGTCCCCCCATAGACAAGAAACCCACAATTAGATATCAATTCACAAATGTACACACCTGTCGACATCTCCTACAATCCATAACCATGATCCATGATACGGCAAAAAGAATTCAAACAAGCTAAAAAGAAGTGACTTGTGGTGGTTGGTACCTGCAGTCATTGATCCACCAGGACAATTGATGAACAATTTGATCTCTTTCTTCGAGTCTTCTGCATCCAAGAGTAAGAGCTGGCTAATCACAAAATCTGCAGTCGTGTCATCAATCTGCACCCATAGAAATTGAGGAATTAATACACACTCAACCACCACTATTATTCGATATTTCTCAATCCCACCTTCTAGTTTTACTATGAACCCAAAGATTACGAATAAAATCTAAAGTTTAAATCTTTCCTCGTTCTCGTCTCAACACCAATGTATAGCCCTGACTCCCTGAGTTATGGAGTTACCAGACTCTTCAATTTACAGTTTTACTGTTTCCATCGAAAGGTGGAAACTTACTCTCAATAGAATCAAATGCTAAAATTTCATTATCAACCATGAGACCCTATTTTTTTCATTTATGGAAACATATCCAACATTCTAAAACCCATTCACTTGGATGTTCACATATTTACTCGAGAAGGTCTTACAATAGCACAATCAGAAATCAACGAAAGCTTGAGACACAACCACAGGGAGAAGAGATAGATAATCTATTTCAAAAGGCAAATAGGTTCATCTCAAGCCAAATTTGAAGGAATAGCACCAAAAAGGCATTCTCAGCAATAGTGTTATATGACATTCACAGACTAACAAACTTGGGTACAAGGTGCAAATATGACGCCTACAAAGTTGCACAATATTCAAACACTAACTAAACTCTCCACCGTAAATTTTGAGCCAGTTTGCTCCAAAAAAATCTCTGAATATCATCAATAAAAGGCTCCAAAACCTCAATCTTTCTACGGAGAAATTGACTGACAACCACAACTTCATGAATTAACCAACCACAAAACGTATAAAAACTCAGTCGTGTTCACAATAGAATATACAACAAACCAAAAGACAGAGAACTTGAGAAACTAAAAAAATTATCATAACCAAGCTTTTATTGATGGTATAAATTGTTTAAAATCAAGGATTTAATTTTCACTTACATGGAGCAAGTGTTATCCAAGGATCCCAATCTTACCTCTTAAAATACTGAACGGGTGAAGGTGAAGAATGGGAAACAACTTCCATCACTTGAAAATATGAAACTGTAACCCTTAAATCACAGCTATGGTTACAAATTCAAGTCAACATGGATCAATGACAAAAAATGGGGATGATCTGACTACTACCTCAAAAATTCAAGCCACTTTGCTAAAGTACCTAAGATACAATCCCTAAAATTCATCAACAAACAACCTTAAAACACCAATCTTCCTGAATCCTAATGGGTAGCTTGTCACAAACCAAACCAAACCAAACCAAAGCAATTCAAATATTTAGGAATCAAGCAATAAAAGAAGCTAACTTTTGGCCATAATCTTCAACTAATTCAACTCTTTACCCACAAGCTCATTCAATCAAGCTAACTTGCTACAATACACACAAAAAACCGAAAAAGTTAAAAGCTTGACCACTACTAATCTTAAACATCTCTCAATCTAACTCTTTTTGCACTGTGAATCCAAGAATAGGGATAAACTCTTAAGGGTTCAATCTTTCCTGACTTCTCGACTCATCACCAACCAACAGTCTTGACTCATGGGGTTAGCACTTACCAGACTGCTTAGATCAGAGTTTGCTATTTCCGTCACAGAATGGAAAATTTATGCCCAACAAAAGGAAATGCTATAACACGTTTTCATCACCAGACAGAAGTCCCAAGTATAATAGTATATTCATTTATACAGACATATCCAACATTCTAAAACCCAATTCCCTTGCATGTTCATATATTTTACTTGAGACAGTCTCACAATAAGACATTTGTGAAGTCCACAAAAACTTAAGCTCCTTTATATGGGTAAGAGCAATTTTCACCAGTCTTCGTAAGCAACATTTACAGACTAACAGACTAGTATAAGGTTCACATGTGGCCCCTACAAAATTGGACAAGATTTAAAAAAAAAAAAAAAAAAAAAAAAACTTCAACAAATCTTCGAATCCTCCATTTTGAGCCAATGTGCTCCGAATACAATCCCCAAAATTGAACAAAAACACTAAGCAGCCCCAAAACATCAATCTTCATAACGAGAAGTTCACTGCAAACTAAAATAGAGCAAATTAGATATCGTATCAAAATTCTAAATTTCAACTCTCAACCTACAGAGCTACCGAATAAAGCCAAATTGCTAAAATGCCCACACCAAGTCCGCAAATTTGACAAGTAAAACAACCCTGAAAGGCTGAAACCTTAATCTGTGGACAATGTAGCTCAACAGGGATCAAACTATAACATCATGTTCGCAATACAGTCTGGAAACCAAAAGACGCGAGGTTTCAAGCCTCGAAAACTAAGCATAACCGTGCTTCCCTCGACAGTATAAAATAATTGTCATCAATGCACAATGTTCACTCATAGGTCTTATCAAAGGGTGTTCACTCATAGGTCTTATCAAAGGGAAAAACTTCCATCACTTAACAGGTAAAACACCTAACAAGGTAAAACTGTGAGCCTGTGACCCTCTAAATCACATGTGCAACTAAATAATGATTAATGCTAAAACATATCGAGCATTCTAAAACCCAGATCATTTGGGTGTTCACATATTTACTTGAGAAGGTCATACAAGTCACACTAGAACAATCGGAAATTAACAAAAGCTTGAGACATAACAACAAGGAGAAGGAATGGTCTTCTTCATAAGAGAAATTAAACTCATCTCAAGCCAATTTTGAAGGAGAAGCTCCATTGTTAATGTGTAAGAGCCACTCTCAGCAATAGTCTTATATGACATTCAGAAGCTAAAAACTCGGCAACGAGGTTCAAATGTGATGCTTACAAAATTGCACAATAAAAAACTAATCAAACTTTCAACCATCAATTTTGCGCCAATTTGTTCCAAAAAAAGTCTCCAAATTTCATCAAAAAACGGCTCCAAAACCTCAATCTTTTTAGGGAGAAGTTCAAAAGGTTCTGAGAACGGAGGCCCCAAACTTTTTAGAGACTAATTTACTAGCTAAGTGTCCACATTCGATTATCATCTACTATTATATGGGGTATCTAACAGTCTTCTGGAACTCAAGTCTCTCAAATTTATTAAGTAAATGTGGATGAATGATACGAAATTGAGACAGCCATGACTCCTCAACCCACAAATTCAAGCAAATTTGCTAAAGCAACTTAATTCAATCCCTAAAATCCATCAGCCTTAATACCTAAATCTTCCTGAACTATTACAGGTAGCTCAATACAAATCAAACCAAAGTAGAAAAAACAAGACAATAACTCAAAAAAGCAAACTTTTCCCCATAATTCTTCAATTCAATTAGCTAAAATACACACACAAAAAATCAATCCTTAAACAAAATAACTCAACCTCAATTCACAACATGAAATACAAAAAAAATAGAAAATGAAGGAAAGAAGCAAACTCGAGAGCTTATGAAGATGATTCTTTGACGAAGAAGCATGTTGGTAGGATCAAGTTCTTCAAGTTTAGGCATCCTTGGTGCAGTAGTTGCAGGAGTTGTTCCTTCAATATCCCAATTTGAAGATAAAGTTGGGTTGTGAAATGACGATTTTAATGCTATGAGATGAAGATTGGTTCTTTTGGTTTTATTCCATGAATTTAGAGCAGGAATTGATGGTTTTAGATGATTCAATTCAAGGTGATTGTTGTTGAAGAAGGAAACTGGAGTTGAGAAACGTGATAATGATGATGATGATGATGATAATGGTGAGGTTGTGATTGTGCTAATCTCCATTTTCGTTGTTGTTGGGTTTTTAGTGAGGATGACTTTGAAGAAGAAAGCTCCAAAGGATTGGGATTTGGAGGGTTTCGGCAAAATGGAGGATTATTTGGTTTATAAAGAGAATTATTTATATAAATTAACTGTATTTTTAGTTTAATATTATGTACGAAAAATAATGTTAAGTGTCATTGAAAAACAAGAAAACATATTAAGTTAAATTATTTTTTGTCTTAAACTATTAGTATGACCCGATTATACTAGACTAGTAAGAATAATACTATAGTTATCCTCCAATGCAACTAATTTATAACATTAATAATTTCGAGGAAGTAGCAAATTACTCCAATAACTCATGTTTTATATGCAAATCATCACTTGTAGGCTGTAGCTCCATAAGTTTTCAAAAATGTTCAATTAAGAACAAATCAAATTTAGTACCATTTTTTAATTAAAACCTATTATTTTCTATTATAAAACTATTTAATATATATGCAATAAAAACAAAATACAATATTTATATATTCAATTAAAAATGTGATCCAAATTTAATATAGAAAAAATTAGTAACATAACTTTCCATTGAATATGAATATTATGAATATTTTTTTGCCTAATGAATAAAGAAAATTGAATATGCATTCTAATAATTAGGAATTTTAGAAATAATTTTTAATCAATAATTTTGATTTTTAATAAAAGTAAAATATTTAATTTAATATAACTATTATTAAAAATAAAATATGTGATTAATTACACATTGAGATAAATTTATAGGGTCAATTTATTACGTTTATAAATTAAGAGGTTGTACTACATGAATTTATTGTTATTGGCTTTGCACATGACCTTCATTGTTTCCTTGTTGGAACGCACGAGCTTGTCAAATGCAACTCCATTGTTTTTTTGGTTAGTTTATTCATTTGGGCTAGTAAACATGTTTATGTAAGTCGGCTTTTAATATTTTTGATAGTAAAATTGGAATTGTCTATAAATTTGAATTCAGATTGAGGTATCTCTCAATTATGTTGAATTATGTTTAGTTTCAGTTCAGTTTTAATTGAATCGGGTTTCAGGCACTATTCAAGTTACTCTCATTGTTTATCAATTCAGATATCTTTGATCGGTTTTTCAGGCGCACACTTATTTTGCGAGGGCATAGATGAAGCTGCGGAAACGATATATTGTGGATCAGCCAAACTGAAGTTGGCAAGGAAGATGCTTATAATTGACAATTAAAGTGTATAAAATGTGTTGCATAATATATAAACTCTGCTTTGATCCTACATGTATCTCACTGTAATGCTAAATGTAACCAAATCATTGAAGGCAAACAAGCTAACCATAGGTGATCCAAAAATCGGTCTCGCTATTTCTTCTTCTTACTCGAAGAAAGGTTATCGTCCAAGTAGGGGTATCCGGCAGGAGCAATCCACAATCCCCATAGTATCAGCAGGTGGACGCAAAGAAGTATAGCCGATGAGTAGCAGTTTGATGGATAAACATTCCAACAATACTCCACCGTCGCAAACAATGCTATGCTGCAGAATGGATAGTGTTTTAAGGTTAGGTCACCAAAGTGCCCTTAGCTACGGTGCCAGTAGCCTACAACTCAAGCATCAATCAAGGTGTAAATTTCGTTATTCTTAAACTTCGAAAGCACAAACAACTTACCGAAGAACAGTGGGAAAAGGGGTCTTCCACAAAAGATAGGGCACGCTAAAAAAGTACCTACAATAGTAGAACCAGATCAGGGCCGTGAGGCAAATATAATGGGTTATGTGGTTTAAGTGTTGAATACGATCACTACTGTGAGTATGTGACTATCAGGAACTTACCAGGAATAAAACTGGTAATGCAGTGAGCGAGCACAAACAATGCCGATGAAGTTTCCAACAAACATCGTAGATACTATATCTGAAATCGGCATACTGTGATATTTAGACTAACATAAAAGAGACAGGGGAAGCTAACAGAAAATGTACAGGCGAAAACTCACGTTCTTCCTTGAGAGTTTTGGAGGTAGTGCCATATGCATAAAGTTGCTGAAGAGGGAAGGAACTTAGTGTAGCGACATAAGCAGTATGCAATACCTTCAAAATCCCGCCCTCATGCCTGCATAAGCAAACATAGCTTTCATAACCCAGGGTATGGACAGTATAAAATGTACTGAAACCTTGAAAAGCAGCTAACCGATAAATGTAAGTTTACTATCGTCCGGGTTATCTCCAGGTTAAAGTTGTGCAAAAGATATAAATTCCGAGAAAAAGAGACGTATGGAACTTTAAGAGTGTGTTATCAAACCCTTACCACAAAACATGCTGCTTTAAATGATAAATTCATCAAAAAGGCCATCACAACTCACAAGTTAATAACACCTAGGTGGCTAAGGCAGTCTAACTTAGGTCATAACCATACGGAATCACAATCTAAAAGATGGATACATAGAAGAGCGAGCTTACTTGCACCACCTCCTGTGAGCAAAAACAGCTAGGAGTCCAAGATGTATAATTAGCAATGAGACGGCAAATATCTTTGAAACAAAGACTGGTTCTGGAACAAACTTGAAATTGACAGACCTGGAAATGAAACAATATGTCCAGAAAACGTATGAATCTAACATCAAATATATATGAATTCTGTGGCCTTTATAGATTACATAGACGACACATAGTTCTTCCAGATAATGTCCTTTAATAAAAAGAAAAGAAACATAGGATCACACGTGAAATCGCCAAACATTCAATCAAAGTTTTAGAATAGGTTTACAGCTGATTAGAATTCTAAGTCCAATAAGAATGTTTAGAATAACGAGTTTCTTTGTGGAGGTCAGATTATCAAATTATCAGGATTCTGAGGCCTTCACTTTTTTTAATGACACCATAATAAAAGTAACACATTGACATTTGAGATATCTGCCCTTGTTAGTGCCCATGAAGTAGAGCCGTAGGGGACACAATTTTCAACTTTCAGCACAAATAAAAATAGAAATTGATGTACCAAAAATGGATGAAGACACGTCCAAGATTGAAGGCCCTGGATACATATGCCACTGGATATGAAACCAAGAAAGGGAATCCGAGTACAATCTGCAAAGCCATTCACGTATTTGCATGTAGACATCAGTGAGCAACTGGAAATCCGGAATACCCTTGGCCCAACAGAAGCACTAGGAATCTTACCTGACAAAAAAAAAGATATTAAAAGAATAAAAATATATTCCATTACTTACAACAAAAGCAAACTTACCAGGTGTCTCAATCACTCGCTTGTAGCAGCGAACGAGAAGGGGTTCGAAATATGCAACCTCATCTCTGTGATGTTTGTGTTAACAAAATGTGGCTGTTCTGGATGACCCATAATTAAAATTGCATCTTAAAATGCATCTAGACTTTACTACTTCCCGATACTAACAGGTAACAACATAGAGAATCTAGTGAGTCATTTTGATTTATTCATACTAGCCTCGAGAATAGTGTAATGACTGTTACTTTACAATAAGAAGAAACACAACCATTGTATTGAGCATTTTGCTTTATTTCATCATAATCCAGAATCAAAGAATAACGAGTCTTCAGCTCCACAAAAAGTGCAGACAATATTTATTTGACTAACAACGAAAAAATAAGCTGCCAAAGGCCTAAAGAGTTGGCTTAAAGAGATATACAAAGTATACCCCCAAGGCCACAATTTCTACATCACCAGAGTACCAGACTATAGACTGTGAAACAGAGTATTGAGAGGAGCTTTATCATGAAGACATGAACTTTGTGACACAACCCCATGACCAAGTTAACAAGGCTTTGAAGGCTACCGAATATTGGCTGTGTATATGGTGCAATAACCAAGATTAGGACACGATTGCAAATTCCGGATCAAGGGTCTCATCTCCAACCCAAGATTAAATACCGTGAGTAAAAGAATGTCGTTTTTAAGATAGAAATATTCTAGAAGCAGAATACAGGTTAGGCAAGCACCTGAACTGTGGCAGCTGCACCTAGAGCCACTATAGTTCCGCTTATATCCATAGCCTGTATAAAAGTTCAAACCATTAGGATACCCAACATAGTACCAAATTAGTAAAGTAAAAAAACATGTTTACCTTCAACATAAGTAGAAGTAAGGGTGGGGCATAGAGAAGCACGTTCATCTTTACTGAGACAGCCAAGCTGCAGGATACAAAGAATACTGTAAACCAACTTTACTAAAACCTATGTTGTCAACAAATTTCTGAATCCCAAAAAAATACCTGAAGACTATCAACCCCAACAACCATTTCTGATAAAGAAGAGTTGCAAGTGCAGCATGTAGCAGAGTCATCGTAATGCAATCATTAAAGAGACGAAGCACGAAAATGGAATGTACCCTCTTTGATAAACAAAGCAAGCTAAGCGCCCACCATGGAAGCTGTGAAAAAGATAAAAGTACATCAACGACAAGATTAATTCATTTAGAAGCCCATGAATTTTGCATGCAGTTTACATACATGTCACAGGATTGACCTAATGGTTTGAATAAAAAGCATAAAAGAAGTCAATATGGAGCATGAAAAACATCTGCATAAATATTTATTAAAGAAAGGGGTTATGCCAGGCAACTTAGCCTAATTAAATTTTTGAAATAAAGCGGGTAATTAATTATCTAAGATATTTTGTTGAATATATAGCCTTGGCAAAATTGAAGTACCACCAAGGAACGCCCATAGATGAGTAGATCACAGTTCCAACCTCAAGGCAGTGAATAGTTTTCGGCTTGCAGCACCATCCAGATATGCATTTTAAAGTTTCCAGTTCATCTTAAGCATTCAAGTTCAAGTCAAAAGCTCATAAAGCAAAACAAATATCTAGCATTTCTGCACTATGATATGGCAGCTAAGGAGTTTGGTTGGGGTTTTAAGTATCCCCCCAACCTCACCCCAAGTATGGGATTCCCTTTCCCTACCTCACCTAACAAACATCATAGACAACATTATCAAGCACCACTAACACCATTATCATCATCAACTATGACCACAACCATTACCGATCACCCACCCCATGCCACCTCTACCAATCCAACCTCGTCGACCCTCCTTTTCCACTCTTCGAGAGTCCAAATCCACCCACATAACCACCACCAATCTGGTTTTTTGAGGGGTGAGAGAGGGTTTTTTGGGGTTCATTTGGCGGTGTTTTGGGTAGTGGTTAGTGGGTGGGGAGGAACTTTCGAAGGGTGGAAGAAGGGGGGAAAAGTGGAATCAACGGCAGCACGATTGACTCACCGGAAGCACGGCCGTCTCACAAGTGGCAGCCTGGCAGGCGATCTCAGGGTTGCCGGTGGCAAGGGTGGCATATGTGGTGGTTGGTGTTGAGAGTTGGTGAATGTTGGTTGTTGGTAGTGGGTATTGTGGTGGTTGTATTTGGTGAATTGTTGGGTCTTTGTTTTTGTTCCCTTACACTTTCAATACAAACATGAAGGAAAATCAAAGTGAATTCATTTCCTTTTTCTTTGTTTCCCTTTCCATTTCCCTCATGCGAACCAAACCCCCCTGACTCTTATTCTAGCATCATAATTCTAAAGGAGTCTGAATTGCGGTGATATTATTATCCAGAGAAAAAAAAGCATAAGAACATTAAGAAGTAATTTAAGATTACTTACGAGAGAGGTAGTAACATACCACATCAGTCTTTATATAGATGAAAAATATGATGGCAAGGTTGATGATGTATAAAATTCCAAACAAGACCTACAAAACATGAAACAGTCAGTTATGAACCAGCAAACCAGCAACGATCCACACTCTTATAGTAGATATGAAAGGGGCATAAGTGATTAAATGCCTCAGAACAATTTATTCATAAATGTCTCTCGAATTCCTCATTATGTTCAATTAACACCAATAAGGTTCTCACACTAATCAGCGTCACGATACCACAGTCTCACAGTCCCACTCTCTACCTAACCTGAAAATAACGAACTAAGGAATACATTACTATAACAAAAAGACAAGCCTACACTGTGTAGGCTTTTGCATCCAATCTAACAACAAGCATCTGTGCCATTGTTATGGAGGACTGTCATGGTAAAGGTTTAGAAACAAGAATACCCATATCCTGAAACTTATTCAATAATCGAAACCATCAAATTAGGAAACTAGAGTAGTATGCTCTTTAACAGTTATCAAGGAAGTTTATTTTGGATCCCCTCGATTCAAATTTTTCCATAGACATAACATATACCGAAGAAGAGGAGGCAAACCTGAGCGGGAAGTACCAACCCTCCAGTGATGTACTGAATACATGAATATACATACAAAAAACCAGCTGGATAAACGAGAGGGCCAGTATCGCCTTCTAAGTTACTATAATCTCTCTCCCCGCCCAGAAATCCGGTAACCTGAACAATCACATTTAATTAGTAACATCAATCCAGAAGCACAAATCACATGAAACAAAGTCAAAATTAAAGTTACACACCTGTGACATGTAAGCATCCCAATCTATCTTTGTGTCTGCAAACAAAATTCAAAACTTTCAACAAAATTATGGGGTAGTTATTTGTTGGTTTCACATTATATTAATATCAGATCATCTGATAGGAGGTAAAACATCACAACAAGCTTGCAGGATGACTCACATGGGACATAAGCAATGATAAGACAGACAAGAAGAGCATCAGCAACAAGAAGGGCAACCGCAAAGCGCACTGCCAAGTCTCTATTAGATCTTCCCAATGAAGCTGTGGGTACATCTGATAGCTTCTGAGAATTCCGAGATTCGCCCGCTTTAGATTTCCTTCCACTAAGTTTTACCTTATCACCCATGTCTTTATTCACCAATCACTCAACCAAATTACACAAATTTCTTGGGCATTGTCCCTCCAATGGCCTGAAAGCATCAAACTTTATTTCAATAACACCTCAGTCATAAACCATAGCCAACTAGCCAAGGCAGCAAGCATGCACAATTGTAATCGATAAAGGTACAAAATTGATCAATAAAAATGAAAATTATTGGAAACCCAGATTAATCTGCTATATAAACAAGGTAGAACCATCATAAAATTGATTGGGTAGCTCAGGGAAAATATTGAAAACGAGATCAAAAAAGAGAAGAACAACATTAAAAAAAACAGCAGAATTTAATGGAATGATGGATCACCTGGGTTTAAAAGTGTGCCAGTCAATTTGAGAATTGAGAGAGGGGGTAGAGAATGTTGAAGTCTGATGTGGGTTTAAGCGAGTTGCTTCTTCCTTGACTTAACTCCACCTTCTGACTTTTGCTTCTGTTGTAAGCGTCACTGGCTTTTGTACTAAGCCTCGTAATCTTATTAAATCGCAGCCCAAAAAAAAAAAAAAAAAAATAGGTATAATCGAAAACAATTTTAAAATAAATCAATGGATAAATTTCTTTTGTAAAACTACGAATCTCAAAATATGATACACTTAGATGATAATTTTTGCTAATCCTAGTTGTGGCTTATGCTATAAGCTTGTGCGGAGTTGTTTGATTTGCCGTTAAAAGTGATACTTTTCGAAGTTTTTTCTCTAAATTGATTAAAAATTAGTACGAATAAGTGGTAAGTAAGGGTCGATAGTCGAATCTAGTGAAAAGAATCTTATCATATATTTATCTAATGCAGAAGCCAAGCTGCTGACGTGGCATCACAAGATAAAAGCTTCGTCCTACGTGTCGCGTTTTAAATCATCCTAGAGCTATTGTCCAATAAAATTTCAATTAGTGAAATCAAAAGGAATCACAAGATTTGACGCCATATTTAGTAATTTAAATTAGTGCAAACAATTGATTTCTTTCATATAACCTGTGATTCCATTTGCAAGTATTATGGAATCAAATTGATTTCTTTCATATAACAGACTGACTATTATACACCTATATGTATAACGCCATAAATTCCATTTTAATTTGACAATAACAATTAATTTGACTCCATAAATTCCATAATTCTACAAGATTTTATTCCATTTGCATTAAGTTGGTTGACGTGATTATTATGCATTCCATAATTCTACACCTGATTTAATCACAAAATTGCATTCCATAAGAACTCAAATTCTCGATACTGAAAAGATTTGGAAACAATAATAATAATGCTAAAACAATAATGATCATGCACAAAATTTCCTAAAATAATAAGAAACTAGGTTGTAACCCGTCTTCACGGGTCTGTTTTTAGTATTTTAAATTAATATTCTTAATAATATAAAGAGAAAGAAATCAATTATTTTAGAACTTTAATAATATGAAATTAATATTGTTAATAGTTAAAATATAAAGAAATTAATTATTTCAGAATTTTAAAATATGAAATTAATATAAAGATAAAGAAATTGATTATTTTAGTACTTTAATAATATGAAATTAAAATTGTTTATAATATTAAATAAATATAAATACTTTTAGTTTAAAAATTACATAGTGTTATGTGAAAAATCGTGTTAGATTAAAACTAAAATGCGCTCGCATAAATTAAGCCGCATACATTAATATATAAACCGAGTCGGATTGAATTAATCCGACATATATATTTATAAGTTAAAAGACAAAAAAATGAAAAAGCAATATTAAGCATCTAAAATTCACTGTTATTTAAAATAACAATATTAAGCATAACTTACTCATATTTAAAATCATTCAGTTATTATTCTTTTCATATTAGGTCAATTAATAGTGTATAATTCATGGATTGACGAAATCTTAAAATTTTGTCTAAGAAGCTATTTAAAATTCACGAAAATTCTATATTTAGGAAATTATTATCTTTCAGTTATTTAAAATCCATATTTAAAATTCACGGAATCTTAAAATTTTGTTTAGGAAGCTATTTAAAATCCATATTTAATTAAAACCATATCTTTCAGTAATTATTATAATTCTTTAAAATCCATATTTAATTTAAAATCCATATTTAAGTTGAACATATAATTTTTACATTGCTCTTAAATCAACCATTAGTTTTTATATGATGCATATTTTTTTTCTCTGGATGTATTCATGCTAACTATATTTGTAGTGTATTAATTTAATATACACTTTATATTTAATTAATATGAACAATATTTATAAAAGGGTCACAAATCTATTTTATTAACTTATCAATAGGCACGAAGTAATTAAACTATTATATCTAAAATATGATTCAAATATTTTGATTTTAAAATTTTAAAATCACCCGTGAATTTCACGGGTTAAAAACTAGTCTATATTAATGCAAGAACATTTCGTACAATTTAGTGCTTCCACATCATCACATCAATTTTCATTTATTTTTTATTTTAAATAAATGCAGGACCCGCCACAAAAATATGGAAATTATTTATGAAAAAACAACTTTGTTAATAGAATTTCATCGAATAATCAATACAAAACTTTAATAAATCATCATACTCAATTCCATATATGTAGCATAAATTATCCAATATGAGAATGAAGAATTTTCCCAATAATTCACATAGTTTATCAATAATAAAAAAATAAAAAAAAAAAATGAACAAAAAACATTATTAAACAGGGAAAATATAAATGATAAAACAAATAACGTTACTATATTAATTTTCAAGCTTTTAACTCTAACATTTTGACCATCATAATAACAAATTTTCGAGATATTAATAAATTTGAGTATTTTTTTTTAATAAGAAATAGTTTTCAACAAAAAAGTTAATAAATACTACTGTTTTAATTTTCAATTTATAAAATGAGATCCAAAAGGTCAACAAAAGAAATAAACTATGAAATTCTGTTAAGTTGATTTTAAAGCATTCCGTTAAAATAATAATCTAAAGAAATTCGTTATAGATATATAGAGCTAATCCACTAAAATGAGTATATCTAAAAAATTTGTTATCATGTTTTAACACTGAATTCGTACATTTTTTCACGGATTTGAAGCATTTGTGTAAATTTCAAACCCTTACAATTGTTGCATGTGTATTAAATTATTATGAGCCTATGGATTTAGAAAAAAAACATTTCGGGTTCTAAAATGACTGAGAATAGCTAATTTTGAAAGTTATTATCAAAGTTTTTTAGACGAAAAAGGTCTCAAGGTAAAAACTCTCGAAATTCGCACCATATTACTTTCATACCATATAAAAATGACTCAAGGTGTTAAAATTGGCATATGTTATAAAATAGGCACATTTAAAGACCCTATCATTATTTTTAATGTCATGTTTGAAATAGACAAAATAAGTTTTTATTCTATTTTGTTTTCTGAAAAATATGAGCATCCAATATTTCTTATCGGATATAATAAGCCTACTGAGAATAATTCGAAAAAAAAAATTGGGTTCTAAAATGAACGAATAGCCAATTTTAAAGGTTATTAACCACGTTTTTGCCGTAAAGGTTCCGACATCAAAATTCTCGAAATTCACACCATAATACTTTAATACTCCCATATAAAAATAACTCAAGGTGTTAAAATTGACATACGGTTAAATATAATTTGGGGGTTGCGAAAGGTCGTCGACGTTTTGCGAAAAATCGTCGACGTTTTTTATAAAAAAGACGAATATTACCCTTTACCCTCTCTCTCTCTCTAAAATATTCTCCCAAACCAAAACCCGACAAAAACAACAATTAAAATAAATCGGAATTAACAACGAGCAACAACATCAAACAACGACAACGATTCAATGTCAAAAAACGATTCATCGATAAATAATTTTTATTTGAATTATTATTTATTGAATTTCATGTTTAAGCCATTTAGTTCATATTAGGTTGAATTACATGTAGAAGTCATTGAATACGACACACTATAGGATCGAAATTTTGTTTTGGACTTGAAAAATTCCCGTCCTTAGTAGGTGAGGACGTGAATAGTACACGTCCTCAGTGGGTGAGGACGGCTACATTCCACGTCCAAAGCTGGTAAGGACGTGTGATATTCACGTCCATGTTGGGGTAGGACGTGAATAGTACACGTCCCTTCATGGTTTGGACGTGTACTATTCACGTCCATATATGGTGAGGACGGCCAATTTTCAAGTCCCTTATTTTTCCGTCATTTTATTAAGTTTTAAACATAAATTTAGATTTTTTAACACAAAATTAACAAATTTTTATACAATTAAATATAAACTACCCATTTTAATACAAAATTAACAACTTTTAATGAAAAAATAATAACTTTTAACTATTAAAATTGAAAATATACGGTTAAAACGAAAAAAAAAATCCGAACCATGGAGGGACATGTAGATTTCACATCCCAACCATGTAGGGACATGTAAATTTCACATCCCAACCATGTATGGACATGTAGATTTCACATCCAAACCATGGATGGACATGAAATCCACATGTCCATACCTTATGAAGCCGTGAAAACCTCACGTCCAATACCACCAAGGACGTGGGTTTCACACGTCCTGACCCTCTATGGACGGTTATCCCCCACATCCTAACCTCCCTATCTAGGACGTACATCCCCCACGTCCTCACCCCACATGGACGTTTATCCCACACGTCCCTCACTATGAGGGACGTTCATCCCGCACGTCCTACCCCTCCCTCAATCGGATTTTCAACCCTTTTCGATTCATTCAATCTATGCAATAATAACAACTAACAACAACAACAATACTACCAACAATAACAATAACAATAACAATAAGAATAACAACTAACAAGAATAACGACAACAAACAATAACACAAATTCAATAGAAAAATTGAAAAAATAACAAAAACAACAAAAACGTCGGTGGTGGTCCTCGGCGATGGTGCGTGAGGTGGTGGTGGTGTTGTGTCGGAGTAGTGGTGGTGCGTGAGGTGGTGGTGGTGTGTCGTGGGTGGGAGGGGTTTGGGTGGGTTTAGAGAGTTTTGAATTTGGGAGGTTTTTGGGAGGTAAAGGGCAAGAATGTCTTTTTTTTTTTAATTTCGTCGACGATTTTTCGCAAAAAGTCGACGACCTTTCGCGATTCGGTATAATTTGGAGACCCTAACATTACTTTATTCTATGTTGTTTCATGAAAAATCCAAGCATCCAATATTTACTATAGAATTTAATGAGCCTATGGACAAGAATTCAAAAAAAAAATCCGGGTTCGAAAATGACCGAAAATAGCCGATTTTAAAGGTTATTATCCACGTTTTTTAGGCCAAAAAGATCTCGGGATAAAAACTCTCGAAATTCTTACCATAGTACATTAATACCATATAAAAATGAATCAAGGTGTTAAAATTGACATACGGTTTAAAATAGACACATTTAGAGACTCTTACATTATTTTAAAGATCGTGTTTGAAATAGACAAAATAAGTTATATACTTTATTTTATGTTGTTTTATGAAAATCCAACCATCCAATATATATTATCGGATATAATGAGTCTATTGACAAAGATTCAGGAAAAAATATTTCGAGTTCTAAAATGATCGAAAATAGTCGATTTTGAAGGTAATTATCCACGTTTTTTTGGCCGAAAAGGTCCCGAGATAAAAAAAATCTCGATATTCGCACCATAGTACTTTCATATCATATAAAAATGACTCAAGGTGTTAAAATTGTCATACGATTTAAAATACACATTTAGAGAATCTTACATTATTTTAAAGGCCGTGTTTGAAATAGAAAAAATAAGTTATATACTTTATTTTATGTTGTTTTGTGAAAAGTCAAGCATCCAATATTTATTATAGCATATAATGAGCCTATAGACAAATATTAAAAAAAAAAAATTGGTTTTTAAAATGACCGAAAATAGTAGGATTTAAAGGTTATTATCCATGTCTTTTAGACCGAAAGGTCCCGGGATAAAAATTCTCGAAATTCGCACCATTGTACTTTAATACCATATAAAAATGACTCAAGGTATTAAAATTGGCAGACGGTGTAAAATATACACGCTTAGAGACGCTTACATTATTTTAAAAGTGGTGTTTGAAATAGACAAAATAACTTATACGAGTATGCTTTATTCTATGTTGTTTCGTGAAAAATCCAAGCATCCAATATTTACTATAGGATTTAATGAGCCTATGGACAAGAATTCAGAAAAAAAAAAAAATCGGGATCGAAAATGACCGAAAATAGCCGATTTTGAAGGTTTAAAATTGACTTACGGTTTAAAATAGACACATTTATTAGAGACTCTTACATTATTTTAAAAATCGTGTTTGAAATATACAAAATAAGTTATACACTTTAGTTTATGTTGTTTTATGAAAATCCAATCATCCAATATTTATTATCGGATATAATGAGTCTATTGACAAAGATTCAGAAAAAATATTTCGGGTTCTAAAATGACCGAAAATAGCCGATTTTAAAGGTTATTATCCACGTTTTTTTGGCAGAAAAGGTCCCGAGATAAAAACTCTCGATATTCGCACCATAGTACTTTAATACCATATAAAATTGACCCAAGGTATTAAAATTGGCATACGGTGTAAAATATACACATTTAGAGACGCTTACATTATTTTAAAAGTCGTGTTTGAAATATACAAAATAACTTATATACTTTATTCTATGTTGTTTCGTGAAAAATCTAAACATCTAATACTTATTATAAGATATAATGTGCCTATAGAGAAGAATTCAGAAGAAAAAAATTCGGGTTCGAAAATGACCGAAAATAGTCGATTTTGAAGGTTACTATCCACGTTTTTTAGGCAAAAAAAATCTCGGGATAAAAAGTCTCGAAATTCTTACCATATTACTTTAGTACCATATGAAAATGACTCAAGTTGTCAAAATTGACATACGGATTAAAATAAACACATTTAGAGACTCTTACATTACTTTAGAGGTCGTGTTTGAAATAGACAAAATAAGTTATATATAACTTTAGTTTATGTTGTTTTGTGAAAAGCCAACCATACAATATTTATTATCGGATATAATGACCCTATTGACAAATATTAAAAAAAAAAAAATTGGTTTTTAAAATGACCGAAAATAGCCGGATTTAAAGGTTTTATCCATGTTTTTTAGACCGAAAGGTCCCGGGATAAAAATTCTCGAAATTCGCACCATTCTACTTTTATACCATATAAAAATGATTCAAGGTATTAAAATTGGCAGACGGTGTAAAATATACACGTTTAGAGACGCTTACATTATTTTAAAAGTCGTGTTTGAAATAGACAAAATAACTCATACGAAGTATACTTTATTTTATGTTGTTTCGTGAAAAATCCAAGCAACCAATATTTACTATAGGATTTAATGAGCCTATGGACAAGAATTCAGAAAAAAAAAAAAAAAAAAAAAAAAACGGGTTCGAAAATGACCGAAAATAGCCGATTTTGAAGGTGTTAAAATTGACTTACGGTTTAAAATAGACACATTTAGAGACTCTTACATTATTTTAAAAATCGTGTTTGAAATAGACAAAATAAGTTATACACTATAGTTTATGTTGTTTTATGAAAATCCAACCATCCAATATTTATCATCGGATATAATGAGTCTATTGACAAAGATTCAGAAAAAAAATATTTCGGGTTCTAAAATGACCGAAAATAGCCGATTTTAAAGGTTATTATCCACGTTTTTTTGGCCGAAAAGGTCCCGGGATAAAAATTCTCGATATTCGCACCATAAGATATAATGTGCCTATAGAGACACTTACATTATTTTAAAAGTCGTGTTTGAAATAGACAAAATAACTTATATACTTTTTTCTATGTTGTTTTGTGAAAAATCCAAACATCTAATACTTATTACTATAAGATATAATGTGCCTATAGAGAAGAATTCAGAAAAAAAAAAAAATTCGGGTTCGAAAATGACCGAAAATAGCCGATTTTGAAGGTTATTATCCACGTTTTTTAGGCCAAAAAGATCTCGGGATAAAAAGTCTTGAAATTCTTACCATATTACTTTAGTACCATATAAAAATGACTCAAGTTGTTAAAATTGACATACGGGTTAAAATAGACACATTTAGAGGCTGTTACATTACTTTGGAGGTCATGTTTGAAATAGACAAAATAAGTTATATATATACTTTAGTTTATGTTGTTTTATGAAAATCCAACCATCCAATATTTATTATTTGATATAATGCGCCTATTGACAAAGATTCAGAAATAAAAAATTTCGGGTTCTAAAATGACCGAAAATAGCCGATTTTGAAGATTATTATCCACGTTTTTTGGCCGAAAAGCTCCCTAGTTAAAAATTCATGATATTCGCACTATAGTACTTTAATATCATATAAAAATGACTCAAGGTGTTAAAATTGACATACGGTTTAAAATAGACACATTTCGAGACCCTAGCATTACTTTAAAGATCGTGTTTGAATTAGACAAAATAAGTTATACGAAGTATATAATTTATTCTATGTTGTTTCGTGAAAAATCCAAGCATCCATATTTATTATAGGATCTAATGAGCCTATAGACAAGAATTCAGGAAAAAATATTTCGGGTTCTAAAATGACCGAAAATAACTGATTTTGAAGGTTATTATCCACGTTTTTTGGGCAAAAAAGGTGCCGGATTAAAAACTCTCGAAATTCTCACCGTACTACTTTAATATCATATAAAAATGACTCAAGATATTAAATTGCCATACGATTTAAAATAGACACATTTAGAGACTTTTACATTATTTTAAAGGCTGTGTTTGAAATAGAAAAAGTAAGTTATACTATAATTTATTGTATGTTGTTTTGTGAAAAGCCAAACATCTAATATTTATTATAGCATATAATGAGCCTATAGACAAATATTCAAAAAAAAAAACTAGTTTTAAAATGACCGAAAATAGCCGGATTTTAAGGTTATTATCCATGTTTTTTAGACCGAAAGGTCACGGGATAAAAATTCTCGAAATTCGCACTATTGTACTTTAATACCATATAAAAATGACTCAAGGTATTAGAATTGGCAGACGGTGTAAAATATATACATTTAGAGACGCTTACATTATTTTAAAAGTCGTGTTTGAAATAGAAAAAATAATTTATATACTTTATTCTATGTTGTTTCGCGAAAAATCCATGCATCTAATACTTATTACTATAAGATATAATGTGCCTATAGAGAAGGATTCAGAAAAAAATATTCGGGTTCGAAAATGATCGAAAATAGCCGATTTTGAAGGTTATTATCCACGTTTTTTAGGCAAAAAAGATGTCGGGATAAAAACTCTCGAATTCTCACCCTATTACTTTAGTACCATATAAAAATGACTCAAGTTGTTAAAATTGACATACATCAACGATTGTGAGATGACTATACTAAAAAAAAAAATGGATTAGACGTAAGATATAATAAGTTAATGACATTATTTAAAAAAGTGAGTACAATTTGGCAGGTGAATGATGAAATACTCCGTAGTAGCTAAAAGTTAATATTTGTTGTTTTGTTATCCTACGGCATGAAGATGGGCGGCCACAAAGAGAATCTATACATCATCATCATCATCATCATCATCATCATCATCTACTAATAGTCTAATACTACTATAACAGTATAACAGTATAACTATGAACGAAGACATGAGAAGATTAAATAAAAAGTATACACGCTTTGGTAAATCCGAAATAAAATAAAAAGATGGAAGATGATGAAGAGGCAAAACAACGTTTGATTGAAAATCCTGAAAAGGAGGGATTGCACTTGCTTCCCACTTCTCTTATTTGGTCTTTCTACGCCGGACACTTCTTGTCACGATGGACTGCCAGGTTTTCCTTTCTTCTCTTTTTTCTTTACTTTCATTTTCTCATCTTCTGCCATCTCCACTCTCCACTATTGCTCCTCTTCAAACAACATTCATATCACTATTAACTATTAGGTCTAAAAGTCAACTCTTGGGATATATATTAACAGAATCATCGACCTACAAATGAATCATTATCTTCTCTGTTCAGGGATATTTTCATATTACCATTTGCAGTGAAGTCTAAGATCCGCAATTCTTTGACGTTGAAGTTGGAGAATGGTGAAATAAACCAAAATGACTCACTAAAATGGTTCCGTTTTTTTATATTAAATTAGGGAAATTTGAGTGATATTTGGGGAATGCATGAAACTGCAGAATGTGGGAGTTTTCAGTAGCATTGTACATGATCAACATCTGGCCAGACTCCTTGCTTCTTACCGCATTGTATGGAGTTGTCGAATCATCTTCCGTTGCTTTGTTGGGTCCTATTGTTGGGCAATGGGTCAACTTTCTAACCTATAAAAAGGTGTGTCTCTGTATGTGGGTAGATATTGTTACAGAATAGACCATGGAAATGTAACAAGAAATGTGACTGACATCATATACTTGCTTCTTTAATTTGGTTGGTTGTAGGTTCTACAGATTTGGACAGTTACACAAAATCTGTCATTTATAGCAGCAGGAGTCACAGTCATTGCTCTCTTGACTTTTTCCAGCTTAAACACCCTACTCTTTGCTTCACTTGTTGCACTCACTTATTTATCAGGAGCTGTAGCTGTGCTCTCAACTCTTGCAGGAACCATTTTGGTTGAAAGAGAATGGTCAAACTATGTTCTATCTTAACATTGCAATTCTCATTTAACTTTCCTGCAGATAACTCTAGCTTTATTTTCCTAATCACCCTCACTTTAATCATACTTTAGTGCTAATCACCAAACCATTACAATTCACTGATTCAATTCTTAATTAACTCCTTCTGTCTTCCTTTGTAAGTCATTTTTTCTATACTTTATCTTAATGAACATATGATAATCACTAGAAATATCATTCAGTTGTGCCCATTTGCATTCCTATCGTCAGTAATTTACAAGGAATGCTACTAATTTTGCATTTGGATAACCATTTTCGCTATGTTGTACTCATTTTTCATTTATTATTTGACCAATGTTCCAGTATCACACCTAGGACCGTTGTTTTTGTGATATTTCTTAATTCATGTGGCAAGAGGCTTGAATCTTATATTGAGACTGATGGCGTGTTTTTATCCTGAAAAAACACAGGGTAGTTGTAATGACGGAAGATCAACCTCCTGGAGTGTTGTCGCAGATGAACTCAGTTCTTAGGAGAATTGACTTGGTCTGTAAATTATGCGCTCCGGTAGTTTCTGGATTTATTGTAAGCTTTGTATCATTAAAAGCATCAGCTCTATTTTTCGCTCTCTGGAACATTCTCTCTGTTTGTCTACAATACTGGCTACTTAGCTCTGTATACAATGGAGTCCCAGCTTTAGGTGCGAAAGATAACCATAAAAGAGAGGCGGTCTCATCTCATGTTCCTGAAACAAGCACGTCTCTTTCTGAGGAGAACCCTGATTTGGTATCCAAAGATAGACATGAACTGGTTCCTGGTGAGACTGGATCGATAGGATGCTGCTCAGTATTTCCTTGTTTTGGAGCTTGGCAAGTTTATCTGAAGCAAGTAGTAGTCCTTCCGGGACTGGCCCTTGCTTTGCTGTTTTTAACTGTACTGAGGTTTTGTTTTCTTTCCTTTCTTCAGGAAAACTTAAGATTGTTGTCGTGACCTATGTTATCCTAACTCTTCAAGTTACCTCATCTACCCATGTCCAAAAGCGACGTTTGGGTATTGACGCCTGTACACATCAGTTTATGCCAAAAACACGAAAGTTAAGATAGCAGAGTCTGGCAGTTTGACACACAAACTCTTCTGACCAACTTGGGTAACATCCATTGTGACCTTGCTTAAGAGCTTATGATCGGCATATGATACACTTACTATGTTTTTGCAGCTTCTAATGAATGACAATTGATGCTGGTTTATGTTCAGTTTTGGGTCTTTGATGACGGCTACCTTAGAATGGAAAGGAATACCTGCATACGTGATATCCATTGGCCGAGGCATAAGTGCTACAATTGGAATAACTGCGACATTTACTTACCCCATCCTAGAGTCTCGAATCTCACCTCTTAGAACTGGGATTTGGGCTATCTGGTCTCAGGTATGGGTGTGACACTGTGACATCTCACTATTTGCTCGAAATTATGTACTTAATGTCTTCTAATTAGCCTCAAAATGAATTATTATGCCATGTTGACTCTAACTACTGCTTTGGTGCAGTGGTCATTCCTTGGCTTGTGTGTTGGGTCTATTTACGTGAAAAACGAGGTAGCTTCTGCAAGTATGTTAATGGGCGGAGTTGCAGCTTCCCGCCTTGGATTATGGATGTTTGATTTGGCCGTTATTCAGCAAATGCAGGTTGATGAATCTCTATTTCTCCATTGTTGTAAACCATTTATGAACTGTGGCTCATAGATTCTATGGTATATATATATATACATATATCAGGATCAAGTCCCAGCATCTGATCGATGCATTGTTGGAGGGGTTCAGAATTCAATCCAGTCTACCATGGATTTGCTTGCGTATGTAATGGGTGTTGTCGTCTCTAACCCTGAGGTAACGATGCGTCCCTCTGACCCTCCTTCCATTGGATGTAGTTGTTAGTATTTCCTTTGTTGGCAT
Source organism: Silene conica (assembly GCA_029255685.2). Taxonomy (NCBI): domain Eukaryota; kingdom Viridiplantae; phylum Streptophyta; class Magnoliopsida; order Caryophyllales; family Caryophyllaceae; genus Silene; species Silene conica. The sequence continues at coordinate 74,446,587 of CM055319.2, forward strand.
TTAAATGAATTGCTATGACATGCTTTTGGGTATATGCAGGAGTTTTGGAAGTTGATAATGATGTCCTTTGGGATTGTAACTCTGGCTGGAATTTTGTACACGGTTCATGTATGGCGTGTTCGGAAGCATCTATTGCATTTTGAGAAGTTGTACAGATTATTGGGGGCATATACAGTAGTACCATCTATAGACCGTAATTAGTGTGAGTGTATATATGTAACCAGTAACTACACTTGTTCGATGTCCTGGTTGTAGCAATACTAAAGCTCTACTTTCTTGTACTTGTATGTTTTTTAGCTCTTCATTGAAATTTCAGACCGTGTGGTGTTCCTCTACAATACTTGCAATATAAAGCATGTCACTTATAAACCCACGTGGATAGATAAAGTCATACAGACAAAGCATTTTGTAACTCCATAACTACTCTACTTTTTGTCTTATCTACCAATGTGAAGTGATATTTGATCCGCTACGACGAAAACTTATTATAAAATGTTATCTATGCCTAACTATGTTTTCACTTTTGGTGGTTCAGTCGTCTTGAAAGGCTACTTTGCTGCCTACCGTTACTTTGTCTACTTTCGAGGCAGATTACATGGCCTTGACTACAACGGTTAAAGAGGGAATCTGGTTGAAAGGGTTGGCCAGTCATTTGGGTCTACATCAAGTGCAAGTTATTGTATTCTGTGACGATCTTAGTGCAATATATTTAACTATTGATCAAGTTCGTCGTGAGGGGACTAAGCATATGTATATTATGTACTCCGTCATGAGCAAGTGTAGCTCACAGGATCATGCTACTATTATTTTGAAACTTTCTTTATATTCGTCAATATAAAAATAAAAATAAAAATAAAAATAAAAATAAAAATGAAAACTCTCCAGAAGATGACGTGGAAAAATACGCACATATGATATTCATGTAAATTTTGAGAGCCACAATGTATAAAGACAACTAAGTACTCAGCTACATTATTTGGTATCAAACATTTTTCAGCCCAAGGGCATTATTAACGAAAGGTGTAGTAGCAACGAATCGGGTAAAAATACAAATAAAGATGTCAAAAAGGCAAATGAATAAATTTTACAAAGGCCATCTCTCCCTCAGGCCATAGATTAATACATCATCAACCAGAAATGTAACATCAACTCCAACATGGATTTCGGTCTTGTTCGGAACTCCTTGAACACCTTGCAAATATATCTAGCTGGAGTAAACCGATATCCTTACAACAATCTAAGATTCTTGAGGTGTCTCGAATCTTGTTGGAGAATCAATGCCCATCAAGCAGCAGAATCCAGAGATCAATATTATAAGCAACACTATGGTCTGAAATACAAAAGTAAAACATCAGAAAACGTGGATTTCATATCGAGATAAAGGCTCAAAATCATGATTCATGAGTAAAGTAGAGCATGTACAGAGGCTCTTATAGTCTCCATGTTGGAGAGCCAAAAAATTATGTTCTTTTATTCGCTACAATAGCGAAACAGTGTTGCTTTGCTCTTTCTTTCAAGCAAAGAAGAGCAAGCTCTGTGACCAAAAATGAGGCGGAGAGCAGATAGATGAATTCTGCCATTTTGAGTGTTATTTTTTTTCGAAGGAGAGAGGGGACAATGTAGAGCACAGCAAGTGCTCTACATCTCTAGCTATTGTACATGCAACTAAAGGGATCAGGTGAAGAAGTAACAAACAAATCACTTCTACTAGATTTAAAGTATTTTTCTAAAGTAGTTTAAGTATTTAAGCTTTCGTGATGATACCAAGAAAAATGTATTTGGATAGAGGAATTCAGGCCATGGCCGTTTTTTTTTTCTTTTTTTGGGGGTATATAAGTTACTATGTCTCTGTTGGTTAATGCTTCAAATTCTATCTGTGTGCAAAAATATTTGAAGACTAGACCTAAGTAATTTACTATTACTAGGATCTCAACCATTGAACCATTTTCACTTCTAGAATTAAGTACTAAAATAAATTATATATTTTACAAGAGACATTAATTGTACATTTATTTAAAACTTTAAATATTTTAGAAAAACATTCAAAGTAAAACATTACTTGTATTTATTAAAAACAATTGGAGGACCAATGATTTTCCATTCTTTTACTTTATACTCCGTATACAACATTAGTTTAGTAAAAAAAAATTCAAAATATGAAAATGATATAGAAGATGGAAGATAATGCGATAAAAAAATTTTAGTGTCCCCCTTGTACTAAATTCCTATGTCTGCCACTGGCGCTCCATGCTAAATCAACATGATTATGCAAAAGCAAATACGGAAACAAACAAGAAAAAAAGAAATGGAGATGGAAAAGAAAAACAAAAGCAAGAAAGAACATATCATGATTGCAGGAGCGCCTTACCACAAAAAGTGCTTCCAGAAGGGTTTTCTTGATCTGACAAACACCATTGCAAAAAACAGAATCCGTGGAAGCATTTCCAGAAGTAGTTTCAGCCAGCAATCTTCCTAACTGGTAGCTTGAAGGGATGGGGTTATATGTATCTGAAACATAAAGAACTGCATACTTTGCTCCAGAATTGTCTAATGAAGTCATCAACTCCGAGAAAACATCACCTGCAATATCCAAAGTTTTTAAGGGATTCCCAAATCATCTGGAAATAATCGAGTCACAAAATAACATCCAACGTAAAAAAATTATTTCACGATTTACCTTCTGGGTGGGGATGGTCAAGGTTTTTCACTGAACTCAAACCTCTGTGGCAAACCACAAGCAAATCTGTTCGGCCATTCATACCTTTCTCCATAGCCGAGGCAATATACTCCTACACATCGATTGCGTTTGGAATAAGAATAAATGAAGATAACGCATATGCATATATACTAACATAGCAGGATCAACATGTGCTACCTGAACTGAGTGCATGCCTGAAAGTTTTGAAAATTGCTTGTCCTCTATTGAACAAGAGTCCGTAATCGCGATACTGCCGACTCCCAATTTACCGTCACATGACTCATCAAACTCTTCGAGCAAAGAATTTTCCAGTGTCCCTTCCATCACATTAGATGTCACATATGGATATGCCATTGAGAAATTGGACTTTGTGAAGGAGTCCTATTAAGGAGGGTGAAAAACATGAGGAATCAAGTTTCAAAATCAATTACGCCATCCAAAAGTCATTTGGTGAAAGTGAGCAAAGCAGATAGTGTTACCTTTAGCAAATGCACAAGTGAAGCATCTGAGATCACTTTTCCAGATATATCAGATGATCGCAACTACATATAGAAGAAAACAAAGTTAATCTTAATGAGATTTATCTCAAAATGCATTTCTAAGGGGTGCAATGTCAAGCCCAAATTTCACAACTACAGATTGCATGAAAAGAGAGCATATACTCTCTGGTTAAAACAAGTTACAAGACAGGTGCTGTTGAGCCAATTCCAAGAAAATAACCATATATCATTATTTTTTTAGAAAAATAAATAAATCAGACGAGCACCAGTGAAGCACACTGCAGATATTTCAATCGAACCAGTACAGCAATTTATCACCTCTTATTGACCAAGATTCTCAGCCAATTCGCAAGTTAAATCAAACATGACATATATCAACTTTGGTACGAATAACTTCTGACACTTAAAAGACGCTTACAACAATCTTGGAGTATATTTAGTCACGAGTAATTAGTGGAGCCATTTTACAAGTCCCTCCCAATTTCGAAAAAGCCTGAATTCATCTCGGCAACATTTGACATGTATTTGTAAAATTAATCCGACCATTTCAATTTTCAATGAATAAGCCTCATTCGACCTTTTTTCTCCTCATTAAAAGTGTCAAATAGGGCCTCATTATAATAGACTAATAGAGGATGCTTATGACTTGCCAGCATGAATGTTGTTCGATCTGAGTTTTAGGCGTCAACATATGAAAATATACAAGATTCAGGAAGTAGACCAAATTGAAGAAAGACCAAGCAGATAGTATTAAAGAAGTAAATCAACACAAATGTATGTAGAGGGTGTTGTATACCTCTTTTCCAACAAACACAACGGCAACATCAACAGGCTGATGAGTGCTTTTACTCTCACACTGTAACAAAAAAATCATCATAAGAGCCAAAAAGCTGTACAATAATATACAATATCTAGACTACAAATGATATATAGTAGAGGCGACTATCAGTAATGAAATACCATTATGTTTGACCAACTTCCTTTGGACATTACAGCCTTTGCTAAATCTTTCGATGAGAGTGTTTGGTAATTTACACTTTCTTCAAGTTTCCTGTTTCAATAAACCAGGAATCAGGATAACTGAACTATTTTGAATATGACAATAACGCAAAAGAACATCTTGCCTTCAAAAGATTACCTCAATTTGACAAAATATAATTTGGACAATGTTAAAAAAAAGTTTTACTTGTGTCCCGGTCATTCGTTTACCTTCGATTAAATATTATCCCTCGCAAAGGATAAAAAAAAGGTAAACAATTGTCTAGGAGAGAGGGAGTAAATATGGCAAACTACATGAACCCTCTAAGTTTTGAAGTGTGTACAAGAAGCCATCTCCACCGATGGTCTGCTATAGTATAACTAAGAATAAAATAAAACAAACTTCGGTATGAAGTAAAGATGTTGAGTATTTCACAGGTTGAAATGTAACCCCCACCCCCCTAATGTGCAACTACTATTGCAACTTGCACGAATCAGTATCAAGGAAATAGTTATGCTACCACTGTAGGAAATAGCAACACTATGAAAACAAGCAATTCTCAAGCTTGAGTACTATTTGTGGCAATTGGGTTCGAAGTTCATTAACAGACACCTCTCAAGTTCAGAAACCCAACACTTATTGATCCCAAAAATATCATAGGAAGAGACGATTATCAAGCTACGCTTATCAGTCAGCATTTCAGCTAGATGCTCCACAGAACCGAGATTGACCCAAAACACACTTTCTTACTTATCATGTCAATTCTAAATCCTATAGAAGCCATATCATTCAACTAACGAAATAACAACAATGCTTTTTTCACAGAAAGTAACGGAGATTACTATCGTTTGACTTCAACAAAAACTCGAAATCATCAATCCTTACATATCAATATGAGGAGACCACATGAATGCAGGTCCCGTCGATTCGAAGCTCATCACAGAGCATATCTGGGAGACAATCAGCAGAATCGCTAATCCATACTTGTTCATCCTCACTGTAGCATTAACAATCAAGATAACAATCAATACATGAAAATTCATTCTAATCTCACCACAAAATATTGTCAACAAATCAAACATTAATCAATCAAAAGCTTCATAATTTCATACAATCAAACATCGATCATATAAACACATTCCTAAATTCAACAACTTTAGCTCAAAATTTCAAATCATCTAGCTAATACATAGCTGCGGTAATCGAATATTTCGATCAAAACACAACTATATGTACAAAAACTGAGCAATTAATCAACAATTAAACTTGATGAAAATTAGGAAGAAGAGATGCAATAGAGAACAGAGGAAATACCAAATCTTGATGAAGAAATAGGATGCTTTGCAGGATCTAGAGATTTGATTGATGAAATTTCTAGGGTTTAGGTTTAGGGTGGAATTTGTAAGACGATTGATTTATTATCTGGATGAAGGAGGAGGAGTTGAAGAAGAGGATCGCACGAGTTTTGTTGTGACTTGATTCTTGTTGGTTCAGTCCAAATTATTACGGAGTAATATTTTTTTATTTTAATAAAAATAGAGATAAACCATGAATCATTGATTTAATTGGAATAATTTTTGTTTTTAACTTTTTTTGAATTTATAAATTTTAGGTGTATTTTAACTTGGTTTAGGTAAAAATATTTAATTATTTTACATTAGTTTTTTGAGTTTTAGTGTAATTTTATGAGTTAACATTGAATAAACTCGAAAATTCCATTGGATAATTTGTAAACTTTTAAAAAAAACTCAAAAACTTTATTATAATGCTCAAAAATTATAAAAATGGTGATAATACATCGAATTTATAATCCACTTACTGCATTCTACAAAATTACAAACATGTCGAAAGTAAACCTCGAAAAGTAATTCGATCCAAACAACTTGATCAGAATACGACTTGGGTTGACTCGTCCAATATAACTCAACCTGAATGTTTATTTGTTGTTTTACGTTGATCATAATCTCTAAATGACTTGATAGTGATTGACTCGAAAATAACCTGAAGTAGAAGTGCACCGACCCGTCCAATTTGTTACTATTTTTTTTGCAAACTTTAATTTGATCTGAACCAAGCTAATTCGCCCTACATTTGACCCGGTTTATGGATCAAGACTGACTGACCTGCCCTCGGTCTCTAGTGCTAGGTTCACCCACACAATCAAGTGAAGTTGGTTGTTTTACAAGAACAAGAAAAAACTGCACGTTTCATAACCCACTAAACCACTCAGCCAGGAACCAAAATTTCAACCTAATTTAATCCGTGTCCAACCCAAACTCGTGTTAAATCAATTCTAACAACAAGAAGGGTTGGGACTTGAGGGTGTTTGTGACAATAACAACGAGATAAGGAGTGGCGTGGTTGCCGTGGTAGCTTGGAGTAAGATGCTGCAAGGAGATGAGACAGAAACAAACAGGTGTACGAGGTTTTCTATGGCACGCAGAGAGCAACTTGGTCGCTTCAACATGATTACTGTTGCCATTCACAAGTAATAGTGGGTGCGATCTAGTCTTAATACGACCGAAGAGCCAAGTAATTTCAGTTTACTTCCGGAAGACACTTTAGATCTTTATAGCTCACAAAGTTCTTATTTGCACAACATATGCTAAAGTTCATTATCCATATTTACTTATTGTGCTGAAATAAGCAAGGTTACAACGATACTCTTCATCCTAAAAATCTAAAGCAGTGGCCAAAATCCGTGTATATATGGGTCAACATGCTTTTTCTCCTTCCAGATCATTAATCGCAAGTACCGGTAGTAATGACCTTCGTCTTCCAGGTAGTGCTTATGCATTCACAGCAAAATCCCCCACATTCCCGGCTCCTGTAAAAATTACACGCCTCTCAAAATGACAGTTTTGAGAGTACTGTCAAGAGCCATTGGATTGAAAATCGTCCCAGCGCTTCAAAGATGTTTTTCATCTTCTCCGTCCATAATAATAGCCACCCCCTGAATGATGATGAAAACGAGAACGTGAGCCTGAATGTCTCCCGCCACTTACATCCCAAGTGCCACCACGACCCAAATACCTGCCAACTCCAGCCTGTGTCCAACCCCCTACTTGATTATTAATCCCATTAATCTCCTCTTCTTCTCTATCATTATACTCCAAAACCAGCCTCTTTATGTCCTGCTTCTCTTCCAGCTCAGCATATTCTTTCTGCTTTGTGCCCCGGACAAGAGAGCACTCTTGAGGAATGTACATTTGCTTTGTTTGTTGCTTGTTCCCACGCTTCACTAAAACTTTCACCCGGACATCTCGATTTCCTTCATTCTCCTCATCTAATGTATCACTCCCGCTCTCGCCTTCTCCCACCCTCCCATGATGTTCCTTGGAGGAACTCTCAAAAATGCTCATTGGTATCTTCATGTCGAGTGTCGGCCGAGTACGCAACTCCAACTTCCGAGATTCCAAGCTTTCTTGCATGAGAGCCTTGAGCTCTCGATCAAAATCATCTTCTTCCTCGGCATTTGGTGCTTTCTGCCTAAAGTGGATTTCCCCGTCTTCATCAGAAGCGAGCCCACCCTCTTCATCATCATCTTCCTCGTCCTCAGCTTCACTTCCTGCCTCATGATTCTCATCATCCAAGTCATCATCATCATCATGTGGTGCAGCACCAACTGAGCCACTCCCGGTGTCAGTGTCACTATCCCCTGTTACATCATGTACACCGCCATTTTGGTCAGCACCGTTTGCCAAGCGTTGACCGCGAGCGGTGATGCTATTTGAACGATTCTCTATTTCTAATTGCTTTTTGGTATTGGCTTTAACTTCATGCTCCTCTAGTTCTGCAAGAGCTGTGTTGACTTCGTCAATCGACGTATAGCGTGTCATGTTGGGTCGCAAATCTGCATACAGGTCCTGAAGAATATGATAGGTCATATCAATGAAGGAAATCACATAATGAAGAGAAACAAGGATACCTTTCACACAAGTATGTAACAGTGAGTCTTATATGAGATGGTCAATCTCACTCGTAAGTCCGTCTCATGTCCTACAAATAATTTAGCACGGCATACCAATGGGATATTCATACTATGAATCATGTAGGTAAGCTCATCAAACTTCTATAAAAGCTTGCTCATCATCATTCCAACACATTCAGGCACATAATTTCAAATGTTTGTCCAACCTTACAGATACGTAAAGGAAAGAGGAATCAGAGTAGGGCACCTGTAAATCAAACTCAATATCAAGCGGCAGGACACCCTTGCCTAGAGTATAACGCTGGAAATGTATCAGAAATCGATCAAGTTTTCTTCTGGAAGAACCTCGATCAAAATAATGTCCACATGTCTCTAGAAGCGTGATCACCATTCTGATGCGGAAACAGTCCTCAGGCGGGTCCAGGACACCATGCTGATCAAAGAAAATTATTTAGAAAGAAAAATAGACCTAAAAAACAGATTGTTTGTGTCGGGTCCGGGACGAGTTAGTTCGGGTATGCTTGCATTTGGGGTCAAGTCCCGTCATTTCATGGCTGTGTGTATTTCAGGTGTGTAATAATCAGATTATTTGATTTATTTCAGAGGAACAGTCATTTGGGCCAGTGAAGTTTATGTTAGGAGACTTGGGACTGGTTGAATCTTGTCAATTCAGCTTGTCATTTCATATTATTTTGGTCGTGTACGAGTTGGATCAGATTGGGTCATTTGGGGAGGTCAGTCAGGTAAAACTGAGGGAGGCATATTGAAAAGGGAAAAAAACTAAAGTTTAGTATATAAGTTTAGTATATATAATATATCTCACCACACTCATTTGCTAATGATGTGCAATAAAGAGGTAATGCCAAAGATAAACTAGTATAGAATAAATCTTCAGACATTTTGTAGGCGGATTATAAGACTGGGACACTTCCAAAGATAACACTAAGTCTCCCCAAACTCGAAATAAGTTCTATCCATAGGGCATACAATCTCTAATGTTTTCACAGCCAAAATTTTTATTGTGTAATCAAGAGCATTGGTGTCAGTTCCCAATGTCTCAAAGGTTCCATCTATGGAGTGGAGGGGAATAGGATAAGACTCACACACTTTTCACGGGATGGTGGAAAAGAAAATATAACAGCAAGTAGACGGCTATACAAATTAGCAAAGATAAAAAGCTATTGGCCAGAACGTAATGTTTTAGCTTAATTGCAGCAAAAAATTAGATAAATAAACGTATGTAAGCGCTAAAGGACTAATTTAGATCAATACCTCAGGTGTACCATGGCCGAAAACAAGGATCAGATATAGCGTCTCAAATATAACTGTTGTATCCACATGTTTATAGTTGTAGAGTTCTCCTAAGAAACGCATGTGAGCAAGGCGTCGTTGCTGCATCCCATAGTCATTCACTTCTAAGCCCAACCTGATCTCCTCCAAAACCTGAAACCCATGCACCAATAAAGTAACTTCTTCATACTCATGTTACAAAAAACAAAAAAAAATCCCAAAGCAAAAAGGATATGACATCTACTGGATTTAAGTTTAACGGCAAGACTCTGCAATAACAAAATAAATCATTGGTCTTATACAGCATAAGAATAATGTGATTCATATAATACAATAGAGGATTTGAGGATAAGTACTATAAAATCCATCTGAGACCAACCAAATTGGATGTGAAGTTGTGCACGGCAGGAAATTTTCAGAACACACAGATTCGCAGATTGAGATGTCAGGAACTTATCAAGAAAATGCTACATAATAAAATTCGTAAAGCCATATTAAATGATACTACCTCATCAACAACAGAAACAGAAAAGTGATCATGATAGTAACTGAGGCCAGCTGTCAGGGATGCAATCAGATGAATTTGCCCATACTTTCCTCGGTGAACCTTCAGAAAACATTTCAATAAGTACGGCTCACACTCACTCCATGGCAATTTGCGGAGCTGTCTAAGCACATGCTCGATTGATGACTTGTCAAGATCTGAGAAGAGCAATTTTCTAATGTACTGCATAAACCAACAAACAGGTATACTCCATCATCACTATTGTTAAACAAATAACCAGAAAAATTAACAAATTTAACATAAAATCAAACCTGATGCAACGGAGGGCGGATTTTAGAAATCCTAGCAGGTCTTTCTGGAGGTTTGCATAAATAGTAAGCATTCTCAACAAGAGTACTATGACGAGGATCCAAATTCTTCACATTTTTCAGGCGCATAAGAATCTCCAACATGTTAGCCATGCGTACATTAGTCTCAGGAGAACGGTACAAGAACCTTCCACATGTCTCCAAAAGATTGCAAGCCACGTCTATGTTATGGTGGGAAAAGTCATCCAGACAAGCCTATATACAAAAACTCATTACTGTAAATAAAATTGGAAGACAAGTGTCAAATCCGATCACACTGGAACGAGAGATATCAATGCAGCTTTCGCAATGTTCAGAACATTCATCCAGAATCAGGAAGTTTTAAAAAACCTCTTATACAAAATGCTAAGATTAAGGGAAATCATAATTCTAGAGATAATATTACCAATCTTCATCCAACCAATTAGCAGCAGAGAGAATAACTTTCACCTCAGTTTAAACAATAAGGGAGTACATTCCATGACCAACACAAGGTTGCTGACCAAATATATTACTTCCTTTATTTAGCCAATTCACTACATCAGTTTTTTTGAACCTTTTAGATATGAAAGATATGTGAGAGAATGAGGCCAAGGCCCCAGCTCCTATGGGAGTTTCTGTGGGTTATTCCTACCCAAAGTGGGAATGTATTGATTTGATTTGCATGTCCCAAAAACAAAAGTGATTCTAAGTGAATAGAGGGAGTATGAGATAAACTTTTAAGCTGTGTAAAACTTCAAACGAAACAAAATCCACAAAGGCCACTAAAATACACTTCATAGTATTGGCAACCTATGTCTCAAAGTGGAAATGTAGTCACTTGATTAGAATGTCCCATAGAGAAAAATAAGTGAAAAAAGGGAGCTACAATAACTTTAAGCTCTCCAAAAAATTCAAATGAAACAAAACTAACAAAAGCCACTAGATTATACTTTCTAATTCATCGGCAACCTATATTACTTTGACTCTTCACTTTTGAGGCAAACTTGTGCTTTACACGAAAGTCACTAGTCACTATTACTCCGACAATTCTTCTGAAAGAGCTAAACAGGGAGGCCTGCATGACAGTATGCTTTTAAGCCTTATTTACAAAACATCTTTGTGTTTCAACTAACTTACATATTTCATAATTTCAATTTGAAGTATTTTTTTCTCACATATTTCCTGGCCCATACTCATTTGAGGATAGGTCCCTGACTCCCCGTGTCTAAATAATTGACCCATATCCGGTATGCATACCAAAGTCTGAGTAACAACGCTAGCAAAATCATAATTGCATTGCACTAAAAGCACACCTAAACAGTCCATTAATTAAGGACAGAGGTATTAATTAAGTACAAAAACTAACCTTTAAACAGCTAAAAACAATGCCAGGTGGAGCAATTTTAAATTTACACAGTTCTCCAATAAACCTGATATTCCTGATCTTTGTTTCAATGTTCATTTGGTCCTGAAGTAATCAAAATCAACAGCACTATATAAGCCTCATTGGTGTGATTAGAATGTTACGGAATAAAGACACTAAGAGCATATATGTGTATGATATGTCAAACCGACCTTCTTATTAGTTAAGAAGTTAAACTCCTCTTCCAACAATTGCAACAGCATTGAAGAAATATCCTTCATGCAGGTTGACAAAGTCGCAACCATGCGCGAGTAGTAAGGCAGCAACTCAAGGGAAGTCCTGGGGACATTGAATAATGCCCTCACAAGCTTTTTCCGATTAGACTTTGAGTTAAGATAGCAAAATTCAACCTGAATTATACACAGTAAAACAAGCCTTATTCAAAAGGGTGTCTTGATACACAAAAACAACCATCATTATTGATGATAAACCAAGATACATACAGTCAATTGATCAATAAGGTCACGGCTAACACAACCCGGAAGGCGCTGCAAAAGAGAGTCCAAATTGGTACTATCAAGACCTTTTTTTCCCTTATCTTTATCCCCCTTCTTATCAGTGTCTTTTTCTTTCCCCTTATCTTTCTCAGCATCCTTGGTTTCTGTATCATCTTTATCCTTCCCTCGCGCATCTTTCTCCTGGCTTTTCTCATTTGTTTTACCATCCTCCAAAACTCCAGACCCTGAAGACGACTCGGCAATAGCCTCAGTAGCTGTTGGGCTATGATCAGATTCTGACACAACATCCTGATGAAGAAACATCAAGTAATTAGTACTAAGAGCAGAGAAAGTTGATTACTACACAATTTGGGAAGTAATTGCACAACCATGTCATTAAGATAAGCCACTCAAAAAAGAATTGAAAAATATAAGATAATCAAAAAGATAACCCTAGCACACATCTATAGTTGCAAACTCATGACTAGACCAACGCCATCAGGATTTTCTCAGATCTCAAAATTATTACCAGTTATTACAGCAGACTAGGCCCATTCACCACCTTCTAACGCTGATCATTCTTTTTGGAAACACAAGTTTTAAGAAATACAAAGCAGTAGCAGTATACCATCGATTAAATATACAAACACTATTTCACATAAGCTATTTACGTTCTTAGTATGAACAAGAAAATTATAGTGTCCATTAAATTACCCTTGAAAACAGGATAGTCTAAGCAAACATGGAGTAAACACATTTTAGTCCTATTTTTTCAGAATGTTAATTGGAATTTTGAAAAAAGCTTCAAGGGTAATTGAAAGGCAGAAGCAAGAAAACCATAGGGAAAAGAGAACAACTTATATGCAACAAATTCCCAAACCAATCCATACTGTAACTTAGAGGAGTATAATGTACAAAAGTAACCACTGTAGCTGTAGACTTGTAAAGTTGTAATGGTACACAAAGAAATCTAACTCAAAAAGCTTAACCAATGAACAGTACGAGCCCTTACAGCTGATTGTTCATTCAGCTTTGCAGGTTGCTCACTTCCCTTGGACTCCGCTTCACCCAATAGAACTGCTGGAACAAATGCTCTGGAAACATAAACATGTAAGAGATATCAGCAACACTATAAGTAGATCTGGAAACATACACTTGTAATAATGACATGCATGAGCAGGTAATCTCATTCCTAAAGCTCACCATGTTAACCTTTCGGAAAGGAGAATTCAAACATCATACCCTTTCTTAGAGAACCCTACAAATAGATGTGAAATAAGAAACATACGTCAGGAAAAAACAAACCTAAGATCTGGCAAGCATTCATAGAAGGCCCTTGTATCTTCATCATCCCATACTGGTTCGATAGTGGAAGATTCTTTCCCAGTGGCTGAAGATGCAGAATCATCTCCAGTTGTTACCCGGGTGGTATGGCCATCCTCTGGCATGACTGGAGGTTGCATGTCAATGGCTTCAGCTAAGCTGATAGGATGTGAAAATAAAAAGACATAAGGACAAGTCAAAAGAAGCATATCAATCACCAATGACAGAAGAAACACCATCAGATGAAATTTAGTTAACAGGAGAGCTTACGATAAAACACCCCGATACAAATTGTCATAAGATTTTCGTAACTTCTCATATGAAGACGCGTTATCATCAGTCAACTCCCCCTTAAAGTTCAGAATTTTAGCATTCTCGTGCTCCAAATGGCGAAGAGACTGAAAACCAAATACAACAAATGAATTTCCAGAATTTGGAAGCAGTGAAAAGAGAAATGAATAACAGCGTAACCAAATGTCAACCACAGAAGTGCTTCTCAAGACAATTCTGGCACATTTGATACACGTAAGGAGATGTAGCCACCGTTCCAGGCATGCATGTGAAAGGCAGAAATGACAAGGGCAGTAGGAACACAAAGTATACAACCTTATGCTCTATGTAAATACAACAACAACAATATTTGTGTTAGCAACATAAACAGGTTGTTTCCAAATTACCCAAGATGAAAATTGCCGAGAACTACATTCAAGGACCGGTTCTTCACAACAGAAAGAAACAGTCACTTTAGTGAGACATTTTGCTTTTTTCCATCATAAGAACCAAAGAGTAAGAACCAAAGAGAAAGGAGTCTTTGGCTCCATTAGAAATATCTTAAATTTAATAGTGATAAAAAAAGTGACGCTACAAAAATAACCGTATTTTCCGCCTATACGGCCAAGATGCAGAGCCTGTGGTGAAGCCATGAAGGCGACAAAAACAACAACGTGAACAAAAATGGCTAAAACTAACACAGGACATTCTCACCACCACTCAAGTCCCATAATTGAGGACAGAAAGGGAACAACATATGTATTAATAATGACAGAAAGTGAAGTGATGTAGCTAACGAGAGAACAAGAGTAAGTCTTAGGTGAAAAATGTGTGTGAAGGCATAATATCAATGAACTTACAGCATGCTCAGCTTGTAGAACTTCAGTAATAGTATCATAATATCCATGGAAGATCTTTATAAATTTCTTCTGATCAGCTGTAATACTAAGTTCCCTGTAAAACTGTAATAAAACAAGGAGTCAGCAAGGTTTTCATCGTTTCGATAGTAAAGCAGTAAAACAAATACACTACATACGCTACCATCATATTGAGCCATGACTAATATAATCTACCAAAAACGTGATAATTAAAACCTTTTTCGCCTTGATACTAACCACACCCATCTAATTTCCTAAATTTTATAAGGAAGAATAGCATACTGATATACAGAGTACAAATCAATCATGGTGCATTCATCCACTATTCATACTTTCTAAGAACATCACCCTGCCGCTAATAAGGAAGCTACATTAAAAACTAGTCACTTATCATGCACACAATTGTGATTCCAGATTTCCAGCACACTTCCATTTTACAAAAGTAGAAAGAGTGACAACAAACAATGATTAGTTTCTCCAAAAAGCAACCAAACTGATCGGTTGGGGCCGTTGGGCATTCGCTTGAATTATTCTATATTGTAACCATTAAATGTTGGGACTATCTACGGTGTACTCAGTTTTTCTTCAAATTCTATGATGTACCTTGGGTTTTCACAATCATGTAATATTCACTGAAGTCAATGGAAAGTTCTTTAAATAAGTTAAATACTCAAAATCGCTACTTCTAAATGTTGTGTTTGGACCATTTTAACTGACCACTCATCCATAAGACCATAACACATGGAGCCATCAACCTAATCATCATTTACTCATAATAAAAAAATCTTTTCATGACAAAAGTGAAAAGCCAATGATTAAAAATCCCGAATTATGGTACTTATGGTGATTTAGGAAAAATTTTGAGTCCAGGAATAAATTAGATGATTCTACAAATCCGAGGGAACATCTAAGAATTTGAGAAATACCAGGATACACTACAGAAAATGTCTTAAATATTTCTTATACTCCTATATGATATAACTCGTCTAAAATACCGTTTTAGTGTTTTACCATTTGTTACTCTGCTAATATAACGACGGCAATCCTTGCACGATTTTGTGACTATAGTCAAGCCTAAGACAAACTTTAGGGAGGTGATATGTGCACAGCCTTTAAAAAAGTGAAGTTGCAGTATAATAGCATCAGCATAACCTTAGTCACAGAATAATTTGAGCCATTGAGGGGGAGCTGTATAACCCGACATGTGTAAACAAAGAATCATTTATTTGTGTACTGCTAACTCAGTGATATGGAAACATGCATAAGCACATCTTGTCACTGGTTCCTGTTCTTAAGGAAATTACTAGTCCAAGTTCTAAAACCCCCAACAGAACAGCCAAACATTACCGAAACTAACAAAATGCACCATCATAAAGTTGTAATCCAACAAAGAAGCCAATTTAAAGAAGAAAGAAGATAAGATAAGAACCTACTTCTTCATTTAGCTCTGGTCCAGATAATGGAAGCCCTAAAAAAACTCTTCCTTGACGAGCAAAAGTGGCAAGAAGAGACAGATTAGTTTGAGTAGCATCTCGATCCTTCAAGTGTTCTACACTAGCAAGATCTTTGATGATACTAATAAAAATGTTGCTGTCTTCGATTACCCCAACAAAGTATAATTCCAACAGAAGCTTTAACGTGCTACGTTTCTTCATGGCTTTTGAGTTCTTATCTGCCTCCAAGTCTTCAGCTACCTTTCCGGGAAAGAACACCTTCAATAAGCCTTGGCTAAGGCTTGATGAGAAGTCAGGGTATCTTTGATGAAGCAACGAACAAATCTGCCAAAATTCTACCATATCAAATACTGCAAAGCCCAAAGTAAAGAACAGAGCAAGATGTTCTAAAAAGTCAAGGCACTACAAAATGTTTGTGTACAGACAGATCCCCAGGTCAAACAAGCTACCTGAACAGCAGCCAATATGTCTGAACTTTTAAGCTTAGCGTCACATATAGCAGCAACTGCCTCCGTCACAAATTTACTCATGTTGACACCTCGCAGTTCATCCATCAAACTTTCCCGCTGTTCTTCGGTTATCACCTTAAGCTTTTTAATTACTGCAGTGTTGCGTTTGATGCTGGAATCTAGAGTCCTAAGGAAACCAGGATCTACACGGATTCAAAGAGGGAAAAAAAAGATTAAAAGCAGAACCAAAAGAATGACTTATGAGTTGACATATATTTTCCAGCAAGAATGTGGAAGTTAAATCAAGACCCTTTATATTGTCTCAATTCCATCTTTGAGGCCGAGAAACACAGCTAGCATATATATATATAGACAGAATTCATGAAGAATTCAAAGCACTTCATACAGGATGCACTATCCCACCCTCGTGTCCACCCTTGCTAAAACTAATATGCATAGGAAATTCATTCTTGTAATTCGAATGATAAGACAAGTAAATTGCAAGAAATAAGAGAAAACATATTGAAACAAAACCGATGAAGATTATAATGACTTACCAGGCCTTTCAGGTTTCAAATTACTTTGACGTAGAGACATCTTTGCCTCAATCGACTTCTTTAATTCATCAATACGAGCCACAGCTTCCTGCCCAAAAGAATTTTAGAACAATTAACCAAATACCTAAGAACCTTCCCATAGTTATAATTAATTTCATAAGTTCTAATAATCAAAGAAAAAAAACACTACTTCAACTTTTAAAGGAGATCTTAAAGAAACAGACTAACAAAGAATAGTCATGAAATTATGCCAAGGGGTCTTTTAGAAACTATAACATAAACCAGAGCCAAAAAAAGATTGAAGCCTAAGAAGGTGACCACTAAAAGGGACACAACATCCCGATCATGCCTTAAAACATTGAAGGTGTATAAGACATCTATGCTAAAACACAAGCGAAGATGCAGCGCAGCAAGCTGTCTAATATTAAAGGCTTGTTTGGATTGAGGGATTTGGAGTAAAAGGGATATAAGATCCCTTGTTTCGTTAGCAAATGAGGGTGGAGGGAAATGCAAGAGGGGATATTTGAAGGGATCTATTTTCCCTCCTACAAAGCAAACCAAAATCCCTCCACCATAGGAAAGATTTGGAGGGAAATTGTATCCAAACACCAAACTCCATTCCCCCTCCCCTTCCCTACCCTCCCCTCCCTTTCCTTTCACCTTATACCCATCCCCTCCCTTCCCTCCTATTCTGCTATTCAAACAAGCCCTAACATTACTGCAATGAAGAAACTAGACAGGAAGACAGTCAAACTGCTTTGACAATACTCCTTCAAGACCATAGACATGACAATTCTAAATGTATGCTTATAATATTGGTTTCATAAAGAAAACATCTAAGGTCTAAGAGGCAAAAACTGTAGTATTAAAGTAATAGCTCACCTCATTGTCTTGTTTTCCATGTTCACCACCACTACGGCACCCAGCGTCAGGCAGCCTAGTACCCTAATTACAAGATATACAATAGTATCAGACCACTAGAGCACTAAACTTATATTCCACAAGAGAACAAAACTTTAACTAGTATGTGCCGCTTGAATATAAAAATATAGAACATAAATGAAGGACATACTGCGGCTGACTAGCTCGACCCCACCTAGAGAAATGGATTAGCCAATAGATAGGATTAGACTATAGACAGCTTATATCAGGTGCGGCACAAGCCCATATTAGATGCGTTGACTTTCGAATACGTGCATATTAAGATGGACCATTTCCATGACACACAAGGACGACAAGGCCCCCACCAGAAGGTCAGCCGTAGTATCATGCAGATATCATCTTATCAACACAGCCAACTACTAGTCCACTTTGAGGTAAAATGAAAAAATCCTATAAATAACCCATAACACGCGTTGTTGGTGTAAGTCGTAACTACTTCTGACTCAGGAAAAGTACTGTATTGTCAAAGGAAAATCTCTCTATAGAGTTATCATTTCAAATTCGGCAATGCTTCTTTCATGGGTATCAGAGGGAGTTTCCGACTTTCCTTGATACGCACCCCTGACGCTAAGTTTACTTGTTGCGTGAGAACTATCTTTCCATGTGGGCAACAATCGGCATCCACAAAGCTTTCAAGTACTTTGGTTGTTCAACTACCCTAAAACAGTGATAATTTAGGAGAGATAGAATCACCAGCCAATATCAATGATAATCCTTAGAAAAGTAATGATATTATTAAGATGTTTTTTTATAGCCGCTTCCCTAAAATATGGCACGAGTATAAGAAATAAAAATACGGAGTACATAAAAAAATTTCTATAACCTCAGCAAACTTCTCGATCATGTAGGTTTCTGCTTTGGTTAATAGGCAATCCGTCTAGTCCGTCATAAGAGTGAATGGCTAAATGCAGAAACTACACAACTAAGGCTTCGGAAGCCATCAATTCCCTTACTTTTTCATCAACAAAGTTCCAACATACGACCTTATTTTCGATGAAGATACAACTATGATGCCGCATCATTCCTAGTTGACTACAATTTATATCCTCGAAACCAGATAGTGAACGACGTTGAGCATCATACTCCAAAATCAGACAGACATCCAGTTCAATTCTTATCAGAACTCAAGATATCAATAACATTCAGTTATACGACAACGACAAACATTTCAAGCAATCAAATCAAACAAAAAAACATCATTATTCAGTATAATTCATGAAATTGAACAAAGCAAATGATAAATTACCTCATCATCTTGTTTATGTTCACCACCTTTGTGGAATTCCTCTTGCTGTTGTTGTTCCATTTCTTCCTATTCTTCTCCTCTAACAGTAATCTTCTCCTATAACAGTAATCTTCTCCTATAACATCAAACATAAACCCTAATTTGAGTGATCATCATCAAATTCAAACAAACTAATAAAATTAGGGGAAAAATCGGTGAAAAGGGGAACCCTAATTTTAGAATGACGGTAAAATCGAATCGAATCGAATCAGCGAAAGGGGGAAAAGCAATTGAGTGAACAAACCTGGTAGAGAATGAATAGTGGCAAAACGACGACGTACAATTGCTTTCTTTCGTTATAACCGTTTTCTCCAAGTATTGGACATAACTCATAAGTGGGTTAATTGTACTTGTTAGCCTCAAAACGGAAGCGGATATGACACGGCATCCTATGAAATTTAGAACATCAGACATGTCATTTAAATATAACGTATAATTTATCATGTATTTAAAGCTAAATCTAAACAAGTAAAGATACAATTCGACATTTATTATAATTAATTCTCATTTTCCACTCAAACCCATCTTCTAATCGATTTTTTTAAGATCTTATTCCTCGTCTAAACCATAATATGTTTAGTCATATGTCCAACGAGTGTTGCGTGTCCGAGTGTCGAACACGGGACGACTAATTAGGAGAAGTGTTCGTGCTAAATAGCTTGTAATGATTAATTCATCGTTTTTCAAATAATAAAAGCATAGCTTATTTTATTAGTTAATCGAGATAGACGGGTTAAGTTGGTTAAAAATAACCTGATTAAAGATAAATGAGTTAAACATATTGGGTTGGGTTATAGAAAATTTAAATGGATTAGTAAGGGTTGAGACAGATGACCTATTTGTACTCTATAATTTTGGGTTGTGTGTTAGATATATCTATATCATTATTATTAGTTATTACTACTACTATGTTAATTTTCCAAAGTCTGCGTTCGACTTTGTGTCCATCTACTTACTTAGACATGTCATACATTCATACAAATTAACCCTAACTTAAGTCATTTAACTGTTTTAAAGCTCAATAGATCTTGTCTAACCCATTTATTTTTACCAACTCGGTTTATCTTACCCAACTTGTCTAACACATTCCCGAATAGCCTATTCAATCCAAATATATAAAATTAAAACTTAATAAGTACACCTACATTCGTGTTATTATCGTAGTATTACTTAAACTTACGTTAAAAAATATTGTGAAGTCATTATGTTCCGTATTGGATTACGTTCAATTGTGACACTATTAAAAAAAGAATAATGATACTACTAAACAAATACTACTCCATATTAGGTTGTCTATGTATAATTTAGACTTCAATCACTTATTTATGTTTAATTAAAATATCCTTGCGAAAAATAAAAAAGTGGAACAAATGCTTTAACCATGAAACTACCATTATATTAATCTTCAGTTTCCTTCTCTTGTTTTTACTCTCAACAACCCATGTCTTGTACATGTTACAATAGTTTTACAGAACTGCGAAGGATCCGAAGAAGATAAATCAAACGGGATATGTTGTGAAGGAGCCATATTTAAGCTAGGTGCATGTTAGGTAATTGCAATTCATAAAATCACTTATAACCAGCCGTGTTGTGGGTGATGCAACCTTTCCCTTCAACGTCGCAACAATTTATACTGAATCTCGAAAACTAAACTGTGTACATATACTACAACCTATGATCCACAACCGTGATAACGCGGCTTTCCTATTTTGTTGATCACCATTCAGAAAGAGTCTCAACACACAAGGGTAAGAGTGTGGTAAGACTATGTTCATCCAATTCGCGGCCTTATCCCGCAATCAGCCCCCGTATATGGGTGGTGTTGTTGTGGTCATATGGCCAAATGAGGCATGGAAGGATGTTACTAAGAATAACTGAAACTTTACTGTAGGCGAGATTCCGATAAGAGAAACACAGACGCCCATGTTGAGGGATTGTTGTCAACAACATACACACAATACAACTTTCGTTACTTAAACAAGTAACAGAGGTATTAAAAATGTAAAATAATGAAGCTTTGTTATCTATACAGATAAGCTGAAGCTTCAGATCAACAACAAAGTTGATTCACTTAATTATCTACATCAGTAGTAGAATATATATCGCTTATTAAAACAGAATGAAAAGCGAAACTCTGTGATGTTTTAAATCATTGTAAAGCCTCAAGATCTGATCTACGTGCACCCTCTATGAATTGCTGCTTGTACTTCTCACATTTCTTCCAGTGAAATAGAAAATTAATTACGCACCAATTCAAGTCAAGGTATGCCACGCCTAATTAGAGTTTTCCAATTTCTAGATAATCTACTCATTCTCATAGCAAGTAAGTTATAAATAATTAAGTCATAATTAAGCAACTGAAAAAATTACTAAGCAACTGATCCACACTCTCTATGAGTCGTTACAGTATCCCAGACCGCGTAGGGCTCGTGTCGTTCTTGGACCGCCCATCGTGCCATGCCCGAATTGCCAACTATAATCCTGGTCCTAGTAAAAGACAAGGATCACGTAAGCGGTAAAGTAAACTAACTAACCATATTCACGTGTTATTTGTCTATGCTTTTAGTTCAGCAGTTCTAAACTTCTAGTACTACTTCTGTAGTTCTACGTATATTAATGTATATCCTCTTCTTAAGGTAAAGTTCATATATATTAAACTGTAAATAATATGATATTTATCGAGAATACTTATCAAGTAAGTATTTCAAAATCAAAATAAGAAAAAAAGAATATTGTGATCCCTTGTACAATTCAAAGTTTTAAATTGGACTTTATTTGTAGTGACTTTTGTATCAAAGGAGTGGACCAATTATACAAGTGTTGGTAGATGCTTTTATGTGACATTTGGATAATTTTGTTAGTATAAATACAAAGTCCCATGTCTTCCAAGTGTTCCAACTAATGTAACTACATACTTTACTGCTACATCCTCCTACAAAAATGGGTGCACTTGACTACCTTGCCAACTTTTGCACTGTCACCCCAATCAGGCGCAAGCGCAAACCATTGCAGGTAATCATCGTCTTCCATTATTCATTTATTCCCAACCTCGTCATATTATTATACTATACTATATTATGTTGTTTTGTTTTCTCGTTTCATCTCGTCGATCTTAAATGGTTTACATTAAGACGATCATGTTGTTGTTGTTGTCGTTGTTGTTATTGTTGTTACAGACGGTTGAGATCAAAGTGAAAATGGATTGCGATGGTTGTGAACGCAAAGTGAAAAATGCGGTCACCTCTCTAAAAGGTTAGTTCATATTCTTTCCGCTATATCCTTGACTGAAAAAAAATGAAATGAACTGATATCAACTAAGGAATAAAAATATTCATGCATGAGTATATATGTATATATATTACTAAAAGTAGCCCAGCCAATGGCGGATTTAATAATGGGGGTTAACAGAGGCACTCGTGTTCCGTAAGTGTAGGTGTAAGATCAGTGGAAATAAGCAGGAAGCAGAGCAAGGTGACAGTAACAGGGCATGTTGATCCAAAGAAGGTATTGAAGAAAATAAAGGACACAGGGAAGAAAAGAGCAGAGTTTTGGCCATATATTGAACATAATTTAGTTGCATATCCATACGTTGCAGGTGCATATGATAAAAGAGCACCTTCTGGTTATGTAAGAGATGTTGTTCAAGCTTATCCTTCTTACCATTTACCTCAAGAGAATATCTCTACTCTTTTTAATGATGATAACCCTAATGCTTGTACAATTATGTAATCATTACTATTCTTCTTCTTCGTGTACTAATTATGTACCATTCT
This sequence comes from Silene conica, assembly GCA_029255685.2. NCBI lineage: Eukaryota > Viridiplantae > Streptophyta > Magnoliopsida > Caryophyllales > Caryophyllaceae > Silene > Silene conica. The sequence continues at coordinate 74,469,610 of CM055319.2, forward strand.
TAACTTAGTAATTCCTTGTGCTGTAGGGTATTGCAATGTCCAAATTTTAGGAAATTAATTAGTTTGTTCAATTGGCCCCAAATAAATGAGGTTTAAGACAAGTGAACATAATTTACCAACGTCGGTTAGCTTAACCGATAAAATTATTGGGACAATATTTATGACGACCCGGGTTTAAATTAACCCGGCATGTTCGCCCTTATGGCTCCCTTAACAACAAAACAATGTACCTATCGACCGACAATCTATAAACGATAAGATAGAAGTAGCGACCTAACTCACCTAAGATCAATTGAGACATGAAATTAGTTTTCTTACGAGTATATGATAAAGAATTAAGGGTGGTTCTCTAGAAATAGCAAAAAGTTTGCTTTATTATCATCAAGTGAGTAATTGAATTTGTTTTATTATTGAAACAAATATTGTCATATTAAGCAAGATTAGCGGTGAGTTATGACAATATTACCTGCACGAGTCCAATCCTAAACATGTTCAATTTAAAGAAAGTATAAACTGAAGCTTTTTTATAATTTTATTGTGATGTAGTTTAATTTGAACGTTTGAATAAAGATGATAATCTTACTTTTTCTTAATCATGTTTGATTTTATAAAAGTGACATATGTATAAATAATAATGCATTCTTTTCAATTTTGATAGCATTAAAGTATTAGATATGAACAGGTGAGAACAGTGAGAGAAAGCAAATTAAAAGAGATGCATAGTCTGAAAATATCACAAATGTATAACATATCACAAATGCTCTTTAATTAAGACTGCACAATTCGTCCAAAATTTAAAATAGGTCAAGTATTATATCGCTTGTATATATAATAATACAAATATTTTTTATATGCATTTTTATATACACACAAATAATATATACTTGACCCATTTAAATTAAATTTAAAAGTTAAAACAAATAATATCGTATCAAGTAAGAAGTTTCTAAATGTGTAATAGTGGGTACCTTTGAACAAATGGAATGAGGACAAGTCTTGAAGAGAAAAAGATTGCGAAAATGGTGGGTTTAATTACATGAGAATCACAACCAATTAATTACTACAAACTTTTTCTTCAATTTTGGATCATTTGCTTACACTCTTTTCTGACTTTGTGTCTTGCCACATAAAGTGTATCAGTAACACTATTCTTCTCTTCATTTTATGTCAAGTCTTTCAGCTATCCCCCTCTTATGACAATGCCAACATCCTAACCTAAAACACTATCAAAATATATAAAATTGTAATTATTGTAGATTTTCCTATTAAAAACACTACGAAACTCTTTTCACAAACAAAGATGATACGAAGTAATATATACACCTCATGCTTAAAGATGTTTACATAATATGTAGTAGTATCTTCTTAATTTTATTCCTTCCAAATGAATTTCGTAGTACTCCGTACTTTAACTATCTGTATAGTAACAAGTCGAATATCTCGTGTTTTATGATTAGTTGATGGTCATTCTAGACCTTAGGCATATGCAAACCTTATCACTAGAAAAGAAAAAGAACATTTTTTCTTGTTAAGAAATGACCCTAATGGTGAAATGATATCAAATATGAATATTATTGGATGAAATTCTATGATTAGTTTACAAGTCGAATATCTCATTGTTTAGCGATTTGTAGATGGTCGGTCATTCGACAGTTTTGGCAAACATTCATTAAAACAAAGAAAACCATTATTTTTATTTTATTTTATTTTAGATCGAAAAACGACAGTTGAAGCGAAATGATAACAAATATGGATATTATTGGAGGAAGGCCTGTGATAAGCTTACAAGTAGTGCTGAATCTGCTGATAGAGTATATGAAAGTTGCTTTCAAGAGAACAAAGCATGTGCATGTTTCTAGTATATAAACCAAACACACCAATTTCAAGTGATGGTCAAGTCATACCCAAATGACAATATGTCACTTAATCTCTATAGGATATCAAACCTATTGTTTGTGACGGATACGTGTTCACAAGTTGAAAGCGGATAATATTCCTTTTACGTGTAATAAGACAAGTGGAAAGATAACTGGGTGGATCGGACGAATGAAACAACCCATAAATAGTGTCATTTACATATTGTAAAAGGAACATTATTCATTTTCAACTTATGACAAATAGTGATCGTCTTCCGTTTCAAAATTTGTGATAGAATATAACCTCCTACTACAAGCTACAAAGTACTTTTCTACTTTGACTTCCCTATTGTTTTATTGAATTATTATTCTTTTTTTTTTTTCAATTACATGATCTATGATTATATATATGTAACCTATATAATTGAAAATTTGGATAACAATTATTAGGTTTAATTATATTAACAATCCAAAATCAGGTGAAAATAATTCCACTTCATTAACGGGTTGAAATAGATGATCTCAAAGTTATGACCATTTTTTCAACACGGAATGTAATTACTTAGCAAGTTATTGAAATATGATTGAGATCCTATTTTTTTTCGATTTTGGCGAAATTTACACGTACACCGGCTAGTCTTTCTTAAGATGGCACTAGTCGTTTTAAGCTTAAATGGAGGTTAAATATCACCCATATGAACGTATGAACACATATGACAAATATTTTATTTTACTTTTCTAAATGTTTTCTATGTATTCATCTGATATGAGTATATTTAACCTGTTACTTAAACTTGAGTTGAGTAATACATCTTAACAAGAATAGTGATGTGATCAAAATGTGCAAAAGTGATTTATTTATTTTTGGATTTAGACTCAATGGTGCTACCGACCTTTTTACTTCAACTTATAATCTATGTAATTCTATTCGACTAGAATCAAGATTACACCAAATCGAGATCAAACAAAATCACACCAATTAAAAAAATTAGGCAAGTTTTGAACAAATTAAATGACAACATATAAGAAACTTATGGAAGAAGAATAAATTGGGCAATGCCCACATAAATAAAATTGACAAAGAATCTACAAATGCAAGGTTGTGATTCACTTAATTAAATAAATAAATAAATAAGCATAATAAAAATGAGTAAGCTAGGGGCTTATAACTAGTCACTGATTGTTACGGTTTCGTGTGCTGCCCTAAAGTTAACTAGGATTTGGATAGATGCAAATTTAAGACCGTATTATCCGTCTTAAGTTTAAGACGGTGAATAATTATATTACCTGTGTATATAAAATAAATATATTATTTTTCTTTTGCATTATTATCTACACACGATTGATTACAACTTACAAGTGGTATGTGTATGTAGCTAAATAATAACGTAATCTGTTTTAGCTTAAGACGGATATTGTTGTCTTAAAGGAAGAATTCTTGGAACTACAAAGGGGTAAAAGTTAAAAAGTTGATGTCAATATCAGTAAATGCACTTGTGGCGGGTTGCTTCCCACTAAAGAAAGGTTGTTTCATTGCACAGCACTGTAATTCGTGATTATTATAGCACAAATAGATGCATGATTCTTACAGTAAATATGTTTATGTGTCAACTAACTTACGGATTACACAATTATTAAGAACACTAATTAATTATATATACTGATACACTGATACAAAAATCATTCATCATAAACCAGGTATAGGGTGAGTTTACATCAACCTGATAGTAAGGACTCCTATTTTAGGTAAATACTCTTATAAAAGGAGTCGCTCTATCTCTTATTTATCTTCGATTAAAATATAGCAAAAAAAGCGTAAATTATAAATGGACAAAGGAAGTAGTTATCAAGTGTTTTATACGGAGTATGTACCTATTTTGACAAAATAAATGGTGAATCACAACAGCCACAAAGCCATAGTCCAAAGTAGTTTAAAGTCAGCTAACGTGAATCATAATCCGAATCCACCCATGAGTTAAAAGTAAATAAACAAAGTAAAAAAAAAAAAGATTAAAGCCGCAAAATGGGCTTGTAAAAGAAAAGGGAAATTAACTTGTACATAAACTTAAACGAGATTTAATTGTATACATAGAAGTATAGAACGAAACTATTTTAGTCCGTCTCAATACATAGAATCGGCTCATATAAGATTCACTAGCTTATGTTTGATTGCTACTTCAATTTGCTATATTTAGCGCATGTACTTGATATATATTATTGCTTCACGCAACTTAAATAAGAAGATACCATAAAAGGCGAAAAAAATTACGAATAATTAAGCATATTATAAAAGTTACTAGAAGATGGAATAATAAATAGGTGTCGAATACACGAAAAAACCGGAATTAAAAATAGGAAGTTGCAGAATATGGTAATGAGATGATTAAGATGCAAAGGAGAAGAGAAGAAAAAGAGGAAAATGCAGAAAGTTGGGCAAAAGAGAACCGTCCATGCGCTGTACGTACCACCAACTTCAATTCTAGTCTACATTTAGAATCTCATTCACTGCTTTCTTCTGCCTAATAACCTATGACTACAATAATGCACCTACATCTTATATCTACTCTGTGTGTGGGGGTCGGGGGTCCGTCTCGCTAACTCTTTGTTCAGGACTCAGGACTCAGGAAGGGTTATCACTCTCATGAATGATTCACGGGTGTTTCGGTATGGGGGGCCCTATGTTACATGAGTAATTGGTTTTTCTTATAGTGCTCCATCGCAACATGATATGCAGAGGTGAAATGTGTTGCAACTTAGAGCTAGCCATTGTATGCTTTTCCAGACGAGAAAATGATAAGGAAGAATTTTAAGCTAGTTTAAAGATAGCATTTTGCTTCCATATCTTTTTTTCGATGCTAGACGGCTTTTGATTTGGTTGGTGAGAGGGAAATGGTGGTCCACTGGTCCTCCTCCCATCCCATCACCGCTATTCCTATTCCCTTTCAACACGAGTACACGACTTTAGGTAAAAATACTCGACAGTCATCCTACAATTCAACTTTTCCTCAGATGGAGGATGTCTTTGAAGCTTTAAACCTTTGAAGTTTAAATTGAGAACTCACCCCAGACCAAATCCACACCTTAACATAATTTATTGTAAAACGGTCTCATACTCATAGTTATAATGTTGAAATGCTTGGAGAACTTACACTTTAAGAAGTATACTTGTCACTTATCGGTCATCTACAAACTGGTGATAAAGCTGCAATTGTTCACATCTCCAAAATATGTACATGCAGCATCAAGCCTATAACATCTAACTAGTTTGACTCATCCAGCATTTCAACCACCGGGGCATACTGCAATCGAGAGGCACAGACTGTAAGCTATCATGGCACGATAAAGAAGATCCATAAAGCAGTAATATGAAAATGAAAGGATCAAAGTGACCTCATCACCCTCTTCAAAACCCAAACCATCTACTGTACTTTTTTGCTGAAATTCCCACCCAAGTGTGTTCTCCAACAATTCCTTGAGCTTTCTCGTCTGTTAGAATTAGAGAAATGACAGTTCAGCAAAAATCACACTTAAAATGTTGAATACTAGGAAAGAACAAGCGAGAATTCATCAAAATAAACTTAGACCCTGCAAAATCTTACACGCTATCTAACGGCCCCAGATTTTTTTTCTTCTTTTTTTTCCCTATTACGGATTTTGGAACGGAGGAAATATGGTACCTAAAAATTCACTGGGAGCTAAAGATGTGTGTCAAATTTCCAGGACTTGGTACAGTTGGTAGTGGTAAGGCAGGCAGTAGTATTACAGTGTCTCAAGAGCTCTAATAATTTATGACATACTCTGATACTCGTGTTACTTCAATGCATCCAAATGTGTAAAATGTAGTCCTGATTTACATACAACGACATTATATTCTCAGAAGGACGACATCTGGCTCATCTCTGCTGGAAAATTAGCTCTTAAGGAAAAGAACGAAAAATACCATAGATAGAATTCCAGTTTCAAGACGGAATGTTTCAAATCTAATATATAAAGAAGGCAGTGATTCAAAGGAAATGCATGGTATTCACATGCCAGGTCAAGTATATACCCACCCAAGTCAAAAGATCTCCATCAACAACTGACTCCTCACTGACCAGTGAAAAGAAATCCTGTAATGCAGCACAATAGGATGTCAATACACTCATTATCACAACAAATTACGAACTACAGTTTAAGGTGTGATCTCTTTAACTGCTAAAATTTAGCATTTTCTCACCATATGCCTACGAAGAATTCATTCCATTTTAGACTTTTAGTCATAACAAGAATAATGTTTCGGGCAAGACGTTTGAGCTCAGTGAACGCCAAAAAGTCGTGAGCTTTTATAATAAGATATTGAAGAACCACATACTTTTTAAAGGGTACTTTGGTCAAGGCAGCCAACGTAAGTATTTGCGAGTAAATGCTTGTATAGTCTTGATCAGAGTTTGAGTGAACCTTCATCCCTTTATGTGAATTGTACAACCCAAACTCCCAAATTACGATAAGTCAGGATAATTTAAACGAATAAGCCACGTCCACTAGTTGAATGAGACAATGTAGAGCATTTTTACTAATCTCTGCATTGGGTAGACATATCCTAACTTCAAGAGTTCCAGTGTTATAGATAGGAAGGTAGCCTGCAATAGAATTGACAGAAATTAATCAATAATTACCTTACAGAGATGGTGCAGGAAGCTATCAGCAGAGAACCAGGAATCATCCAACAATAATAGTGGCTCTTTCTCTAACCCGCTCGTTCTTGTATTCTCTCTCTGAAATCCATATTTTAGCTGGAAGTATATGCATTTGATGAACTGCAATAAGTGATTTTAAAAATCAAAAAAGGAAAAACTGAAGGAAGGGAGCTAAACATTATCTGTTATGGTTCAAAAACAAAAGTTCCTTAAATTGTTTTGTTAAAAGATGTTCCTCCAATTAAAAGTTCAAGCAGTGTATATGTTGTCAAACTTCAACCTAAATAGTTAGAATGTTAGATACTCGATCTTACCTTTGTAAATAACTGGCTCCTAGTATGAAATGGCTGCAAGACCAAGAAGAGAATATAAGAACAATTTTGATCATGAGAAATTGTCTCAGATGGGATGTAACCATAGTAAACAGATCAAGATGCAAAAAAACATATGGAAAAAAAGAAACTACTTCAAGCATATTGCAGATCAAACCTCAAATGTTAAGAATTTCTCTACTGATTTAATTTTCAGCATTTAAGTAAACTTAACCCATTGTAAAAAAAAGAGTCTGAAGGAGCAAGGGACGTAACATAACGGGTAGTCATCATACAAGTCAAAAGTGTTGTAGATTTTGAGGGAAAAAAGGGAAAGGACTTTGACAGTATCACCAAACACTCCACACATAAAACTCAAACCAGTAAAAACTCTTCGAAAGCTACTTCTTAATTGGTTAATTAATTCTTCAATAAACCAACTACTATGTACACATTAAAAGACACACTTAAATCATTACTTACCCTACAACCCGAGTGATTGTAATTAAGCTTTTTGTTGTAAGTTCATGTATGAAGAGGGAAAAAAGGTAAAACTGCAGAAACAAAATCTCAAAATCCTCAGAAGCATAGGGTTGATGTATGGTTATTTTTTATTTTTTAGGAGAAGGTAAATTATCATTTAAAAAGAGACGGCCAATTTCTCAACAAAACATCAGACTACTCATCTCCCACACAAATTATCAGACCAAACATCAATAAATGCCTAGCCCACATTTGCGCAGCCATTGTTTATCAGCATTAGAGATTGGCCTACACCAGTTGTGCTGAAACCTTACATAGATTTACATATTGACTTGTTTAATAAGCAAGCATGGACTTCTCAAACAACCCTCTAGTCTGCACTTGCTCCTTTTTCTCCATATAAAAAGAAACTAGATTTACCATACACACTATTATCACCTTCCTCCTAAGTATGGTTGTTTTTTTTCCTTCAGACACCAGACCAGTAACATGACGAGGCTGACCAACATCCAATCAGTCCAGGAACTCCATTAGATACTTCTTGCTATACCCACATTTAAAGAATAAATGTTTGAACTGTTTCAGTGTGCATTTCACACATAGGGCATATATCAGAATCACATATCCCCTTTCTCATTATTCTATCCCTAGTCTGTATCCTGTCCAACAGAACAAGCCAACAATAAAAGAGTGCTTAGGGGAATTAAGCCTAAAAAAAGGGCAGTCCCATGCACGATGGCATCCCCGCTAGGCGAGGGTCCGGGGAAGGGTCCCACCACAAGGGTGTAATGGGGGCAAGATTTCCCTTGCCATTTTAGCAAGAGGCGCTCCCAGGACTTGAACCCATGACCTCACGGTCACAAAGCAACACCTTAACTGGTGCGCCAAGGCTCCCCTTTAGGGAAATTAAGCCTAATCCAGAAAAAATGGAACCAAGGAACCTTTGGTGTATCTCACCATCTCCCATCAACCACTGACGAACACTATTAAAAACGATCAGAATTTAGCCATTAATTATTCCTGTGACCATCCTTCAGCTTGTCTTTTATCAGACAATATCTTCTCCAAGCCCAAGACTCACTTGCCTTAGGTGAATAAGTCCTCCAGTAGATAAATAGTGTGTATCAATTTAATCCGATTATGATCCGTCTTAGAGGCAATCCACCATATTTAATTCCCATGATTGGCGTAATTCCATTGTCTAGCATCCTTAAGACCCAATCAACCACAATCCTTGGGCTTGCACATAGCAGCCCACGCCACAGGAGGGTTCTTGGAATAGTTCTGTTGGCCTTCCCACAGATAATTCCTACACATACTATTGATGTATGGTCGTATAGGTTGTGTTTGGATACAAAAAAAAGGGAAGGGAGTTGGAGGCAGAAGAGAAGGAAGGGCATGGAAGGCAGGAGGAGGGAAGGGAAGCGGAGGGGAATGGAGGGTGTGAGACTGTGAGTTCTCCCTCCAAATTTTTCCTATGTCGAGAGATTTTAATCAATCTCATAGGAAGTAAAGAGAAGGATCCATTTTCCCTCTCCTCCAAATCCCTACACATCCATTTTGTTAACCAAACAAAGGAAATTATCTCTCTCATCTTCTCTCCCCTCCAATTCCCTCAAAATTCACCAATCCAAACGCACCCTTGATGACATGATTCAGCCATAATCTAAAATGACTTCAGTACCTTGCAGAACTAATTTGAATAACAAAATTATTGTTATGGAACTGAAAAGCCAAGGGCTGAAAAATGAATATTTACATGATGAGAATGCAAACATCAGAAATGTTGTGGTTGAGAATTCTGATACACTAATTCTAGGTTGTAAATGCAAGGAAGGGTAAAGAAAAAGTATACTTACAGCTTCAGTACATCCCATTAGCAGACTAACCAAAGATTTCCATTGCAGAAATCCTTCTAATGATTGGCCCATCTGAAAAAGACACAAGCGCCAATAACATTTGAATACTATACAGAAAAAGCATAGAATGGAAAAGTTCATATAATGATTTATAAAGCCTATCCATACCAAAAATGCAATGAATGAAAATTGCAGCTCTCCAAGAAGTCTGTCTTCAACACCATCATATTCCTTGAGAAGAATTCTTTCCAGAATCTGGGTCTGAATGAGACAGCAAAAAAAATGTGAAACAGCAATTGAACCAAGCAAATATTTTAATGCTTTGTGAAGAAAATACCTTATCAAGATTTAATGATGTAAGTTCTGCTCCAGAAATGCCTTTCTGCTTGATAATTCGAGGGATTGTTGTATAGTAACATCCTTTCTTGGATCCCTTGTTTTCTGAATTTTTATCTTCCTTATGAAATTTACTGTTCTCTAACTGTTCAACTAAAGCTTTCTCCATTGCGGTTTTAGGAATGACGCCAAGTAGGCTTGATTCAGATTCCACTGTAATCTCCCCACCAATAGGTTCTGCAAACGAAGAGAAAAATGATAGGTAACTGTCTGAAATAAACTTCGAATAAATCAGATCAAACAAAAGCTATGTTACTACTCTTACTACGACACTTCGTTTCTTCGTTTTTATTTTGCGTACTTATATCATGCTTTGACACTACATTTGAAGCTACAAGGGAATACATACTTCTTACAAAATAGTAGAGTCTGAGACTTGGTCACACACTATTTTTGTATAGGTCTAACTGGGTCTTGATGACATCGGACAATGAAAGTAAAACGCCAGAACAAAGATGCAGTACCAAAATCAAAATTGTAGAGAAGAGCGGTAAGAACAAGAGACAAATTGCAGCATGAAGGTGTGTTCAGAATAACTAAACATCTAGAATCATTTGCCATAAAGATGATACTTTCATGTCAATATATGTGAAATATTCATTGAATATGTGTCTACATAGTTACTGTGGTCTCTTAATTTGTTCCAAGAGTTTATATCAGGTCACTAGTCATCACTACTCCTTTCTCAGTCATGAACTCCAACTCAAAACCAACAGTATTAAAACCTTGCTCAAGACCGCATACATGGAATTTTTTCTACAAGTGGTAGATATTTTGAAAAAAGCACTAGCTGTAAAAGGACATTTACAAGAATCGGATTAGTGCTTATAGTTCAACAAGGCAACAGATGTATGCCTATGTCTTATGTAAGCAAGAGGGGTATAGAAATGTACACTGTAATATCTAGGCCACAGAAGAGAAGCATAGTTCATAACTACATACCAATCCTGTCAATGACATCTTTAGAGATGTAATTAGACAGCCTCCTCCAATCTCCATAATCATTCAGTGAATATGGGCCAAGATGTCTATCAAATTCCATACGTTTCACTGCTTGAGCATACCTTTCTTCCTATATCGAAGAAGATGGTATCATTAATCAAGTTGGAACTAGGAAGTTGTAAAACAAAAGAAGTAACAATTCACAAAAGCTCCACAAACTGAATTAACAAGCGCTTTACACACACTGACACACATGACCAAATGCTCACCTCTTCCTCTGGAACTTTGACCAACCTTTCCTCTTGCAGATCCCACTTTCGAACAATCACCTGTGGGACTCAAAAACAAAAAGGAAATGCCACCGCTAACTGATTATCAATAACTCACAGGAATTACAACGCAAGCAAGGAATTACAACGCAAACTAACCTCAGATGGGGAAGTATCAACAAAGAAACCAATAACAGGAGAGAACTCCTTTCCATCTCTGCAAGATAATAGACACCTCCAAATCAATCAAGCTGCCAAATTGATGGGCTAAACACTGAGAGGAAATAAAATAACGCATAGCAGTTGTGAGAAAGTTTAGATTGCCATTTTTGCCATCGACTAAAACACATTTAATTCTATTCTCTATGATATAAACATAGAAATAAGTTATCGGGGACGCATACCTAGTTGCAGCACTATAAAATACATAGTGAACACCAGGAGGGATCATCTTGATACCTTTGAAGATAGGTCCAGCCGAGAAAACCTGACAGCGAACATAATAATATAACTTATTCAGCAACTTGAACAAACTCCTTGTATCGCAGCTCTGAGTTTACAGTTCCTTTTGAGACATGTTTTGTGTCGTGTAGAAATAGATACAATAACAAAAAAGAGAGCCCTTTAATCCAGATAATAACAAAACACTGATCTCATCACTCAGTTTTGCCTCTGATTCATTAATCAAACTAAAACAGATTGATGAAAGAGAATCAACTTATTCAACTAGCGACAAAAAGCAAATTGACAGTGAAATGAGATAGTCTGATTGCTCTATCAACATGATCCATTTACTTCAAGTACATTGCAAAAAACTACGCTTAATAGCATATGTGAGCTAGCTCAACCGGTAAGGTCACGAGGGTGCGGTACTAATGTCCTTGGTTCAAGCCGAGTTAGCATCAAATTTGCCCTTGCGATAAAAAACTTGAAACTGGAATCATACTTCCGTTTTGATGATTAATTAAAACAGTCAATTTTCTTAACGAATATCGGTTGGTTGGCCTAATAGATACTCCCACGTCCGTGTGAATTCCCCAAGACTTCCAAATATCCTTCATCCTAAACAGTCATATTATGTCAAAAAAAAGATCCTAACTTTGTAGTCACTTGGAGAACTAGAGTCTAACTCGAAGATTAACCTCAGAACCATATAGTTTTCCTCCCAGCGAACTATAAGTCGAAACAATCCAGCATAAATAAATAACTAACATGGCATCTTAATTTCATGAGATCAAGAGCAACAAAGCAACATTAAAACACCTGGTGTGGAATATCGATCAATAAGAGCACCCACGCAAGATTAGAACTTACGAGATTACTATAAACCTAATGGAGTGGAAGATGGATGAAAAAGAAGGGCTAATCAACTATTTGAGACGGAAAATGGAGCATTTTTACGACTTAGAAACAATATAAGCTAAATCAATGCCATTTTATCAGGGTTCTTCATCATCATGCTTTTAAAAGGTCATTGACGCATTTCAACAAACACCTGGGACGCAAATGGAATTGAAGTTTTGGGACACTGAATTAGCAGCTAAAGCAATACAACGTGACGCCAAATTCATGAAATAAAATCATAAAATATAGAAATTTAAATCATATGTAGGTCAAATGATGTTTGGAGGGAATCAACGAACATTATTGGTTAGAAAACAAAAGAAAATGGAGAATGAAGTAAATTAAGACCTGGGTATCAATGCCAATGAGAGTATACTGAGGAACATCGAGGAAGAGAAGAGTGGAACCATGTTTAACTACTTCTCCTGCCGTTTCTGCGTCCATTCTTTTTCCAGCTTTTTCCACACAATTTTGCGCTAACTATCGAGACCTCGAGGGGGGTCAGGCTAACCCTTCAATATGACCCGTATATATTGATAGATATCCAAAGAGTGGTTAGTTTGCACAGCCCCATACCGTGTGTTGGGTTTCCACTTAGTGAATTTTCGAGGAGTTTTTGAGGTTGTCAGGATTTGAACTCGTGACCTTCAGTCACACTGGCTTTGATACCATGATAGATGAACATCTCAACCAAAAATCTTAGCTTAAGGTGATGGTTAAGGCTTAACTATTATTAATATTCCTATTATATATACCGTTGTAACCTTACGTGACAATTTTAAAAATTTTAGTTAAAATTTCTAATAATTTGAAAATATCTCTTATATGGTTTTATCCGTTCATCCCACTAAATTCCTTTTGCCCCCGTTAACTTCAAATTCTGAATTCATCGCTACCAGATCAATCATAAGTTTTGACCAATCCCACTTAAATCATAAATTTAATTTCAAATTTGAAATTCTAACTTGGTCGTAAAGTTTGACAAGCCCTAGTTGAATCATAAGTTAGGATCGTAAGGTTTAACCAGCCCTACTTGAATCATAAGTTAAGTTCAAATTGTCGATGGATCATAATTTAAGGTTTGACTAGCCCTAGTTGAATCATTGCATGATCTAAGTAGGCCTGGAGTAAAATCACATGTTAATTGTTGACATCGATTGTTAAGTTGAAGTCCATCCGTAAGTATCAAGTTGGTAAGTTGTAGGCCTCAACATATATAGAGTAATGCTAGAATAGTGAAAGTGAAAGTATCCTAGTTGAAGATGCCCTAAATCAACCACATGCATGATGCAGTATGATGCATCTGGATATGAAAATTTGTGTATTTAAATGTGACTATTTTCACCTAATATCGAATTGTCAAATTAAAATTAAAATTAAAATAGAATGCAATCGAAGGTTATTTTGAGACCGATAACATGAAGGTTTTGTTTGATGTTATTAAGAGAAGACCCCGATCTTTTGATTGAGCAAGCAATGATCCAACATTCTTGACTTATTACATTATACTTCCTTACAGGAAAAAAGTGGTAAATACTTGAACAAGTAAACATATATAAAAGTATTCTCTATATTATTGGTAGGAGAAGTTGAGAAAACAGTATGACTAATAATAATCTTGTTGGTACGATGATTAGTATGATACAAAATCAAATGGGAATAGCATTAGTAACCCTAGGAAAAACAACAGTGGAAGGATGTCCCATAATCTTACGACCCTTCCTATGCTTAAAGGGATACACCAATACCCCTAACGGCCACTCCACCACCGCAGCCACCGCGAAAGCTAAAAAACCCAACGTCGGACCCACTATTTTGCACCTACACGGGTTGCTCTTCGTACCACACTCTACGCAGATTGGCACTCCCAATATTGCCATCTTTTCGAATAACTTAACTTGATTACAATAATCTGGTAATGGAAGGGACTATAGTATTATATATGAGATATATTATTAGAGCAAATTTTCTGAAGATGGTAAGATTATAAGCTAAACGAAACATGTTTTATAGGACAACAAATATATCCTTCCAATCCTCTTTCATTATTCTTTAACTTAGCTTTTGTGTTTTCAATATCTTTACTTTATTTTCTAAGGTTATTATGGCTACTGGCTAGGTGTTTGAAGCTGGAAAATGTCGGTGACACGTGTCGTCTTCTAAGGCCTATATTTGCTACGTGGAAGTCGTACTTGGTAACTACCATTTCGTTTGGTGACATTACTGATTTAGTATAGAGGTCAGGATGTAAAACCCAAGATGGTCTTAGATGAAAATTTTGATGGGTCATAGCGGCCCAAATCTCTGCCTTTATCTTCCATTTCACACCTCCATTTAGATGGTCATACCGCTCTAAATTTTGGCCCAATTGCTTTTTCTAACACTTCTGACTCAAATTCCTTAAAAATAAGTACAGTACTTATTAACAATTTTCAGGAAGTACTATTTTCAGGTAGCAAAAACAATATATTTCCGATATCCTTGTTATTTGTTGTCCTATACGAAGTACTATTTTCAGCTTTGTCAGTTAATTATTATCATTTGTATATTAAGAATAAGCTTAGTTAACAATTTACTCATTAACCAATAATTTGGGTCAACCTGTAATTTAGTAAACTGGGAGAGGTTAATTAGAAAGCTATCCTCTTTAGTTCCTAAATCTCGTCCCGTTTGTGTCTTTGTCAAGACACCTCGTCCACATGAACAAAGAGTACCAGAAAGTTATCCTTTCTAAATCCCGTCCCGTTTTTTAGTTTCTCAAGATATACTCCGTCCGAATTAATAAAGAGCACCAAAAAGTTATCCTCTTTAGTTCTTAAATCCCGTCTTATTTGTAAGTTTCTCAAGACACTTTGTCCGCATTAACAAATAGTACCCATATCATCCTTTCTAATTCTCCCATCCACGATTTCCGAAGGTCATTCCACTTATAAAATGTATTCTTTTGTTGTAAAAGTTACTAATCACATGCTATTTTCTCCTTTGGTCGTCAATTTGGCGCTATTGGAGACTTGGAGTTACTCTGTATGTTACGGTCATTTGACAAATTTTTGGACCAGTGTGGTGAGGTCCTAGATCCCTAATTATACATTTCTAACACAAATTCTCATTGAAAACAGTAATATTCGTCACAATCTAAAAACAATAGTGTCCCTCTTACACTATTCAAGTGGAGAAGGACTAGAAATACCGAAAAGACGAAAGGTATTGACGTGAAAAGACCACTGCCTTAATAAATATTATTCCGGTACGACCGTGGTGGCGATCAGCAGAGGACCGATAGTTTCCCAAGGATTACAAATTACAGTAAACGAAAAAAAACTGTGACGACAACACTAAATTTAAAAAAAAAATAAAAATAACTCAATATTAATATAACAATCAAAATAAGTCAATATTAATATAACAATCAGAAATCGTGTACAAATTAATATCATCAATTGATAATATTTTGCGAAAATTAAGTCATCAACGAAAGTTAATAAAATAACGTTAGATATGAAACAAAATCAAATTTTGATAAAAAATATATAAAATAACGTTAGATATAAAACAAAATCTACGAACATCTCTAATTTATAGTTCCAATGATACGTATTTATAATAATAGAATTGAAAATAATCCATGAAATCAATAACACGGGCCAAAAACTAGTTTGTAAAGAGCAATTTTGCAAGGTCCATAGTCTCCAGACCGTAACGCCTGGCCCCCTCACACTTCCCTTCACGTTCTCCATGGACGATCACCACTGCTTCTTCCCCCATTGCGCGTGTCTCCTTCCTGTGTTCGAATTTTGAAGGGTTAGCACATACTAACCCTACAATATCCTAATTACTTCAATTTGTGGAAATTAACCCAATTTATTCATCTTTGCAGGATAATTGCTGTCATTTTAGGGATTAATCTCAAAACTTCAAGTGAAAATTCCACCTGCTTTTCTTTGGTATTTCAGCCTTACTTTTCAACTTTTTTGCTTTTTAAGTATAATTTGGATGAATTTGGTTGTTGTGGAGAGTCGAGACTATGTTTAGGGGAATTGGGTGAAACTTCTGTATGTTGTAGTTAGGGTTTGATTTGTGTATTACTTGAGTTGTGTTCTTGTGTTCATTGACATCTCGAGTCGTGCTCCTCATCTTTAACTTCCCAAACACAACCAGCCAAGAAAGCTCCTGCCTCCACAATCAATCCTTGCACTACATAAAGAACAAGTGTTAGCTAGAGAATTTTGCGACGGCCGCTGTAAGTCATCGTAAATGAGCAGTTTGCGAATCAATTTCGGGTAATTAGTTGACGGGTTCAAATCCTATGAGTGTTTATTGAAGTGTAGTGGGATTTTGGTTCGAAAGCTTACAAAATACAAGCTGATAAACACCCACCTGTTAATCTTACATAATATTACACTTTATATTACGAAAGAGTATTGTTTTGTCTCTGACTTGTAAGTAATGTATGTAGCTTGTCAGTAATTATACGCGTGGGAATGAATTAAAGAATACGACCCATTACTGCAGTCCAAGAGAGCGGCTTAGCTTTATTGCTGTTTTACATGATTTCTCTGAGGAAGATGCTATATGGCTACATAATATTACACTTTCGATTACGGAATAGTATTATTTTATCACCACAGCTTTAAACATCTGATTCTACCAATCACCTACTGTTTATCATTGCATTAACTCAATAAGTTGTATCATATAGTGAAGCCGTTGGAGCTGGAAGTGAATCCAAGAGGGTCAAAAGTGTGGTTGTCTTTCATTCCCTTTGTGATGATTTTATAGCTATTATTGTGTTGTTGCCGTCGTTTTTTTGTGTGTGTAAATTAGCGCCTAAAACATGCTCAAATGATGATTTCATTATGTTGATTTGCTATTGTTGTTTAGCGTATAACTCAATACGGCGATTCGAAAGGACAGTGTCGAAAATAAAGGAGGTTTTTATGAAATGGGTGTATACAAGATTTAAGCAGGCTCCTTGTATTAAATTGCCTTCTACTAACATAGGATATACTAAGATCTATCCTTATGAATCACTGGCATACCATCCTTCATGTCTGGCCTATAAAGCTCAAACATCTTAATTGTGGTTCCCTAATTCCTTGTTTCTAATAAATATTTTTGCTTCCCTCCAAAGCTATAACTCAATTTGCACGTGATCTGCCTAATTCTATTAGCTGATTGATGAAAATGTAGAGTTAACTCAATCTGCGTGTAATCTGCCTAATGTTAGTGGCTGCCGGCTGGTTTTGTCATTAGCATAAGGTGAGATACTGTAACTATCTAGGTCATTTTTGTTTGTATTACTTGAGGACTATGGGTTGTCTATTATGAGTTCAGACTTGCTCTGTTTCGCTCTGCTCTTGCTTTTCTTCTCCAGGTCTTGTATTTGAGCGATGTTTTAACATAAACTTGACACGTAGTACTCCATATTATTTTTTCTTCGGCATCCCTCTTGCTAATGGCGATGGCTGAGAAGTGTGAACTGTCTCTCTTTGTCCGCTACACCATTTTCTTTCTCTTTCTTTTTTCCCGCTCCTAAACAGATGCTTTGTATAATTGCTGTTCATGCGTCTTTTTTTGGCTTCCACGTGTTTTTTTGTGGTTCTAAAACCTTCGATAAGCTTTCTTGCAAGTAGTTTTCTTTCCTTTCAGTTGTTGCTTTCTGCTCTTCGGTCTTGATGTATAATTTAATCTAAATAGAGGCATGGATCGGCGACAAAGAGTGTATTCAACATCCGTTAACTATTTGATGTCTCCTATGACAATTTAATATCGAAATTGCTATTTCAAACTATTGTTGTTGTTGGTAGCAATACCCCTTTGGTTTTTAGTACCAAACTCAGGTGGGTTGGAGGCTGTCATAAGAAGGTGAAGAGCTCAAAGCCCTTGTATCAATTTGATGTTTGTTAGAGTTTCCTTGGCATTATGGATATTTTATTACAAATAAGCTGTAAAAACGTGAATGGGGGAAAGTGACTGAAGAAGCATAAACTTATAAACATTGTATTCTATAGATATATATTGCTGAATTTTCTTTTGGAAACAACGATGATAACGTCTCTCAAGGGGTTCAATTTAATGAGTTTCTTCTCATTGTTGACACTGCCGCCTTCTATCACATCACACTTACTGTCTGTCTGTCGCTATCTTCAAACAGCTAACTTATTAAACTTAGCTTGGGTCTTTCATGTCTACTTATTCTCTTAGCTTAAAACACTGTCTAGACCGCGTTTAAGCCCAAGAACCGAAAGGAGGGGAGGCGGGGAGATGGGATATAGGAAAGGGAAAAGGAAGAAAGGGACGGGGTGAGTTTTTCATCTTAATTTTCCCTGCGTTGAAAGGATTTTAATTTGCATTGTAGGAGGGATCTATTTCTCTTCCTCCGAATCTCTTTATCTCTGTTTTGCTAACCAAACAAAGTAAATTATCTCCCTCCACCACCCACTTCCGTCCCCTCCCTTTTTCCTCTAAATCCCCTTATCCAGACATGCCCTTACATTAGTAAATGTTGTTTAGTTTGCCAACTTTCGTGACCTGTGAATTTTGTCTTTACGAGTTACACAGTGAATATCTTT